>CM034155.1:64592920-65145507 GCA_019776745.2 Taxus chinensis | reverse complement strand
CCTTTTAAAATATACTTCTTTCAAGTTGATTTCAATAGAACAACTATGTTAGAGATTATGGGTTTAGATTGTTTTTGGTAGCTTATGTGTTTTGTTACTGTATCTTCTTCTGGTCGATTTTTCAAGTTAACCCTGATGGTGGTATGTGTTCAGAACTGTTGCTCTATTTTGTTGTGTTTTGCATTCCGGCTTAAGTCTGTGAAATGTATGCAAGAAAGTATATTGGACCTGCTATGTGATATCCCATGAATTGTTCCCTTGTTGGGTTCAGGCCACAATTGATACTTGTTAGAAAAGGATACTGATGGACTGTTGTTTGAATGTTCAGTTTTATTGGACTTCTTTGTAAGTTCTGTCATGGTTAGCATAGGTGGTGGTTACTGAATATTGTTGGGTTCGCTATGATACTTAGGTTATGTAGAACAGATAACTGATTGTGTTTCAATATTTGATGCGACCCTGTAGAAGTTGTTTTTCCCTCCTCGTGTTGCAAATACGGAATTTAAACCATTGATGGTTTGCATTATATTTATTTTACTTACAAGATGAATTTGTGGAGTCCTTGGATTAGTTCGTATTTTGGATTACTGTATAAGTTACGTATGTGTATACTGGTAGCTTGATTCCGTCGGAGTCCTGGAGGGGTAAATGGTAATACGACTTCTGTTATCTTGTAATTTATACCTTCGTTTAAGTAATGAAATTTTGGTATAGACTCAATTGTAATTTTTACGTTTCCTATTTGTTAAGCTTGAGCGTATAATGTTTTAGAGGCTCAGTTGGATTCCTTGCTACGAAATCAGCAATTAGCCTTTGTATAAGCCTGATTTTGTAATTTACCATTGTTGGCTCAGTTGGAATCATTAACTGATAATTATTCTTGTATATCAGCTTCTGTTGGAGCTTTATTGTGTATACTGTTGTTTGGATTCAGTTGAAATCCTTGATAGGTAACCAGTGTATCTGCCTCTTTATAAGCCTGTTTTGATGCTTGTTGCTTTTGGCTCTGTTGGGTTCCTTAAGTTAGATAGTTATCATGTATCTTGGCTTCTATAAAAGTGGGTCGTGATTACCATACTTTTCAGACTTTGAATGAGTTCAGATGTGAATACAGTATGTTATGTTTCTTTCTGAATAATTCCAGTTTAATGAAGCTGTGCATGCGCATGGATTTTGTATGAATATCTCTGCATAGTATTAGGGAAGCATCATTTGCTTTGATGTTAAGGAGTCTCTTGTTGACTGCGATAAAAGAGAAGTTCTTTGATTTCGACCTTGAATCTAAAGCCTTACAGTATTTAGTAGGGATTAGAATGAGTTGTATGTTGCTGAGAGGGATAGTTGTCGTGTTTAAACATGATTACGTCTTCTGTTGCATGTATATCTAGTCTTGAGCCTAAATGAACTAAGGAGCTGTCGACTGCACCTCGACAGGTGATGTCAGTGAATATCCTCTTGTATGTAGCTTCGTGTGGAAGGTCATGTGGAGTCTGTTTGGTTGATATTCATCACTGTTTTGGCGTGAGAGCTACTGTACTGTTAGTAAGCTACATGAGTTTTGTTATATTTGATTTTAACAAAACTGTGGTTCTTCTTGTTGCTCGTCTGACTTATTGGTATGCATGTAAGGTGAATGCTTTCCTTTTAAGGAGATGGTATAGTCATGAGCTTGTTGAAGGGAAATATGAATGACTTGTTTTCTTTCTCTTCTGTTGTAGAGTATATGTTGATATTTTTATCTAACTGTTAGAACTATTTTAACATATTGATGGAATCATGATTTGTTATGATATTCCTTTTACTGTTGAATGTAATGATCTCTCTGATGTTTGCTGTCCTTCAAATTCAGATGGATAGTTGTTTTGGATACTTTCGTTCTTCTTGATCCCTAATATTTTGATGAAATATTTGAGAAGTATTTAGGACTATTCTGTAACGATAATTAGAGTTACGCGTTTGTAGTCATTTTTGTATTACAAAAGCATAGTTTGAAACATGTATATTTGTTTGGTGAAATGATCTCATTTAAACAGGTTGTTTAATGAAAACAGTTGGTGGATTGCAATTGTTTTAAGAGTTAGTGCTTATCATGCTCAGTTCATCGAACTGACCCATGTTGACAATTTTGCAGATGGTTTCCGTAAGTGGTAAAAGCAATCAGATCTGATAGGATGTTCAGATTGTTTAACTTGGTTTATGATGAATTACAGCTTGATTCTCTAAATGTACTCTATAAGGAAAGATGTTCTTTTTCCGTTGAGCATTGTATCAAGTATGTTGAATGCATTAAATGTATTTGATTAGTTCTGAAGGGAATGGAAATAGATATTTGATACTTATGTGTTTGCATCCGTATCTTGATAGTTTGACCTTCTTCGGTTCAAATTATCTAAAGAGCATTATTATTATTGTTTATATTGGAGACTTTTGTGATTATCAATGTAAGCTTGCAAGAATATGTGACTGATTATTTATGATTGTTTAGCAATTCTTGTATGTTCTATCCAAAGCTAAATTGAGATTTAGATCACTGTCTTTCTAGAGGCTAGGGCAAAAATAAACCTAAGCAAGATGCTAAACAAGCTGGATTAAATTATCAATTCCTAGTCTTGATTAAGCCAGGACAACGTTTAATTAGATTCTTAATCATTATGTCTCGATACTAATAAGTAAGATATAAATTCAGTTATGAGAACTGAGATAAACCTAAAAAGGGTTTTATTAAGAAAGGTCATTCTAAGGTGAGGAACCCAGGGACCGGGAAAGGCCTACCTTAGGAGAACATCTTTTAATATAATTTAAACTCAATGTGCGTAATGCTTATTAATAAGTAGATCTTTTCAAGGCGGATTTAAAGGTTGACGACACAAGTCAACTGCAGGGTTATACCTTTGAGAAGATTAGGGTCTTCTCAAAGATACAACAATGCAGGTGACTTATGACGACACCCTTTGCATTGATCGTTAAGATTTACACCTTTAACTCAAACAAGTTACTCTGGGACCGATTAGGAATGTGGTCACATTATAAGGCTGCCTAGGAGACTCAGGGTATCTTGACACACTGGTTTAACTAGGGTTGACCCAGTATGTCATCTTATCCCTAGTCCTCGGGAGCATCCATATAACGTTGTCACCTTACTAATCCGTTTCTGAGCGAATAACTTGGGATAAGGGCGACTGACAGAAGTCGGTATAAGACATTCTACATAACATAAGAATGGGGTGAAGGACGTATTCCAGATTGACGAGTATGCCGTTAAGGAATACGAGACATAAGCAGTATGTTTCAAATCTTTGGCCAAAGTATCGCAAGCTGCTGATTGCGTTATCCTGAGTCACCTGGTCTAAGGGATGAGATGCCGATGAATAATGGTAACAATTATTCAGTTAGGTTCCTTGGACAGAGCATTCTGAATCCCCGAATAGGGAAGAGAACCGTGAGAGTGAAGTGTTAAATAAAAACTCCAACTCTTATTACTCATGAATAGATCGGTATATTACCGAGTCATGGAGTGAATAGATCGGAGGTACTCCGAGTCATTACAGCTGCAAATGGTTATCTGTTATAAGAATGGTTATTGTATTTGTGAGTTCTAAATTACGTATTTAGAACCAGGATGTATTTATCAAAAAAAAAAAATTTGACTTGTTCTAATGTATAAAATGAGGATGTTACAATAAGGGCCCATCCATAATGCATCAAACTTTCCATGTTTTCCCTTATCCTCATGCTTGCTATCCCACAATAGCACAAGATCTCCCACACTAAAAAATCTTGGAGTTACCTTTTTATCACACAATTTCTGTAATTTTTCCTTGAACTTAACATGTCTTTGATGGGATTCTCTTCTCTCTTCATCTAATTCAACAATTTGATTGATACAAGCATCATAGGGATTTACCCTCTTGGTCCTCAAATTGTTTGATAAATTGTTAAGATGATAATTACATATGTAAGGGAAGTAGAGCTTGAGTTCCATACACCAACTCAAATGGAAGTTTTCCAGTATCTCTTTTAATAGTGATTCTATTAGCCCAAACAACAAAATTTAACTACTCACCCCCACTTTTGTTTGTTTAATTCCAATGTCCTTATGATTATCTTTAAAAAATTCTTGTGTCTTGATTCTGCTTGTCCATTACCTTGGGGATTATAATTTGAGGCATATGCTAAATTGATCCCATACTCATGAAATATGGCTACCAAAGGGTTAGCTCAAAAAATCATAGTATTGTCAGCAAATATCTTAGTAGGAACTCCAAACCTACAAATTATATGATTCAGAATGAAGTTCATAACAATTTGGTGGGTAGATTTCTTGGTAGGGATTGCCTCCACCCACTTGGTAAAGTAATCAATGGCCACTAATATCCACTTGTGGCCTATACTTGAAGAATCTAAAATCTCACCAATGAAGTCCATTCCCCACTATTTAAATGGGGCTTCAATTGATACGGGCTACAAAGGTAGGGAGCTTTAAGCTTTCACTCTTCCTCGAAAATGTTGACAACTCACACACTTTCTTACCAATAGAGTTGTATCTTTAAAAAGAGTTGGCCACCAGTAACCAGCCCTTAATATTTTATGAGTTGTGACTCATCTAGCAAAATTCCCTCCACAAACTCCTCCATGGAAATCATCAATTATTTTCGGGGCTTCATCCTCAGTGATACATCTAAAAATAACTCCCTTAGGGTTCTTCCAAGCTGACCCATAATCAGTTATGATGTATTTCTGGAAGGATAAATTATGTGCTCTTTTTTTTATTCTTGCTTAAATATTTAGGGCACTGTAGATGTTTGAGATAAAAAATAATATCCTTGTACCATTCAAAATTTGTCAATTTCCTGAGAATATTCAATCTTTCTTCTTCAACCTCATTTATCTCAACTGTTTGCAGGTTGCTTTTAGCCATTAGCTTTGTTAAGCCCAATCCTCTGACCAATTTTGTAGTTTGGATGTCCGTATCATATTCTTGCAATTTATTTTCCCATCAACGTCTTTTACTTGAACTTTCCATCTCTAATAGGATATCCTTAACCATGGTATGGGGAACATAAGCTATGACTTTAGAGCTGAAAATATATGCTCTAAATATTTTTGTGGTCCTGAACAAAGCAAAGGCCTTTTTCTCCATGATAGTATACTTCAGCTCTGCTCCTTATAATGCTTTACTAAAGAAATCAATTGGTCTTTCAACTCCTTCATCATCCTTTTGTAACAACACATATGTAATAGTATTCTCTGAAGCAAAGGAAAACATTTGGAAAGCCTTTTTATAATCAAGAGATGCTAAAACAAAGGCATTATTCAATGCTTCCTTAATCACAGTAAAGGCTTGAATAGTTTCTTCTTTCCATCTGATACTCTGATTTGTCTTCAACATACTAGTGATTGGTATAGTCAATTCAGAAAATTTGGAAATAAATCTCCTAATAAAATTTATTTTCCCAAAAAAGGACTGAATTCCCTTTTTGGTTCTTGGAACAAGAACTTTACTAATGGCTTCCACTCTCTCGGGATCAATCATGACCCCTTATTTTGACACAATATGTCCAAGAATCTTTGCCCTTTGAACCCCAAAATGACACTTCTTAGGATTCAATGATATACCATATTCCCTGCATCTTAACAACATATTTTATAAATTCTATAGGTGATCACTTCTTTTCCTTGAAGAAACTGTCACATCATCTTGATACACGATAATGAAGTCATTTATATATCTTGAAAATGCTACTTCTATTGCTCTTTGAAAAGTAGCTCCAACATTCATCAGGAAAAATGACATCCTTACATACACATAAGTACCCCATGGAGTAGTGAAAGTAGTTTTGATTCTCTTTGATTGTTTCACAACTACCTGGTTATACCCAGAGAAACCATCCAAAGTAGATAACAAATCAGAACCAGTAACCAATTGAAACATGTTATCCATATTTGGCAAGGGATAGTTGTCCTTGATTGATGCCTTATTTAAATTTTTGAAGTCAACACACAATCTTATATCCCCATTTTTCTTTTGAATAGGTACCATGTTTGTTACCCATGAGGAGTATCTTGTAGGTTGTATAATTCCTCCATCCCTCAACTTTTTCAAATCTTCTTGCATTTTTTGAGGAAAGGAGGGGATTAATTGGTATTTGTTTATGCCTAAATGGCTTGGAATTGGCTTCCAAGGGTATTTCATGTTGAAAAAGGTCTTCCTTATATTCCTTCAATTCTGAATACGACCATGCTAAGAAATCTTGGTACTTTTTCAATAATTGGATATGTGATTTCTTTTCTTCTTTATTAAAATTATTTCCTAACCATATTTTCTGAGGTTTATCTTTTTTTCCCAGGTTATATAACTCAACATCCCTCAAAGCTGACATATGTCTATTAATAATGCAGTCATCATTATCAAAATTTTATTCCAATGCAACCAAACCTCTGAGAATAGTATTAGTTTTCAATTGTATAATGTCTTTACCAAATAAGGTCTCTTTTCCTTCACCTACACAAACCATTGGTTCCTAGTTCATACTTTGATTGGTGAATTATCCTTTATTCCGTAGAAATATTTGGACCTAGGCATCATCTTCAAACACCTGCCAGTGCTTGATATTGTCAGTGGACAAACGGTCCTGGTCAATATTTCAATATCATATTCACAATAGGGAGATGTTCTACAATTTTCAAACCTAGATACCAATACTACCAATTTTTCTGCTATAGTATTATTCCTCATATCATGATGTATTATATTAAAAGAATCAAACATTTCAATGAAGTCCCAAACTATATGCTTATACTGCTTCATTCTTTGATTCTTTGTTGCATAAAATTTTCTAACTTGCTTGACTATCAGCTCTGAATCCACTTTAACAATAATATCTTTGACACCATATTTCTAACAAATCCTTAAACTCAACAATGGTGCTTCATACTCTGTAATATTGTTTGTACACTCAAAATTGAGTTTAAAAGAAAAAACTAAAAACCTCTTGGCTTGGAGATATCAAAACAACACCAGTGCCATTACCAAATCTAGAACATGCTCCATCAAACATCAAATTCCAAGGAGAACCTACCTGTTTAGGATACTTGCACTCATCAATTTTATGTTCCTTATAATCAGCATATCCTAAAAAGTTATCAACATCAACATCTGTGTACAATACTTCATAAGAATCATTGTTAGGGTCCTCAATGAGATGTAACATTTTATTCTCACCATATAACTTCACAAGGTTTCCCTCAATTGGTATAGTTTCATAAGACATGTCCATTTTCACACTTCCAACCACACTAGCTGCCCATTTTCTGGATAATAACATCCCCCATTTGGCAGGACAATCCATAATAACTACATTTAAGGTTAAGTACTTTCTTGGATAAGCTGCCAGTTGCACTACTAATCCTTTGACATATCCAATTACTAACACTTCTCTTGAATCCATAGCAGTACATTTTCCAAAAGCTATTGTTACCTTGATATTTAACTCATTCATTACCTCAAGAGGCATTACATTACATGAGGCTCCTAAAAATAAAATGCAGTTATGTACCATCCTATCTTTAATAATCAAAGTGGTGAAAAATGGATCAACATCCAACTGAGATTCAACTAGAGAAGTTCCCAAATGTACCTTTGATGATTCACTCAGTTCCTTCAATGCTTTTGGTATTTCCGATTCTGCAATAATAATAGGAATCTCTACATTATCAACACTTTTTCCCTGAGTAATACTTTTTTCCTTAAATCCCAAACATTTGAATGCCCTTTTCCTATGCTCAGGGATCCTAAGTAATTAAAAAATGGGAACAGTGACCTTGATCTGACTCAAGATTTGGGTTATTTCACAAGGGACATATTTCGGTAAGGAAGTATTAGGAGGGAGATTCACCACTTCCTCTGATAATATAGGATTTTTCAGAGTCTGGGCATGGGCAGGAGTACAAGTTGTTTTTGGGGTGATTAGGCCTTTGCCAGATGTATCTTTCTTAGGGGTTTTCCTTAGGATATTGGTAAGAACTGGAAATTTTGGCTTGGTTTGTGGCTCCCCCCCTTTAACAACATTACTTCTAGTGTTATATTCTTTCTCTTGAGAAACTAATGCATTCACCAACAGTTGCATGTCCTCTTCGGAAGGGATCCCTCCATCATACTTTTTAATCGTCAAGGCCATTAAGTATTCAAAATCATGATTAGGTAGATAAAATTCTTGCACCATATCAATTTCAAAAGTATTAATAGGAGGAAGAGGAAATATTTGGTGAACACAACCCCAAAAGTTTTCAATAGTGCTGACACTTATCAATTCAGTTGAGGTTGCCCCCTATCGTGAGTTTGCATGGCATTCCATCATGCACACATCATCATATGTCTCATCATCATCTTCTTCCTCAACTTCTTGATCTACATCACATGGGGAGTTTGGTAATAAACACCTATCACACCACTCGATAACATTGGCCTCCTCCACAGTAGCAACCTTGGTAGTCAAAGCATCAGGAACCAATCTATGTTCCCAGGGTTGAGGATGTCTACTTCCTAACCCCATGGCTCCTTTTTCGTGGTCATTTGGTCTATGATCACCTCTGGGGTGATTTCTAAATCTCTCCTGACCTTTTTGTTTATGTTGACCTTGAGAATTATATCCTATCCCCTTTTCTACTATGGCTAGTTTATATGATATATCTTTAACTGCTCCAGCCAAAGTTTTCACAACCTCTTCCAAATCCACAACTTTTTTTGACTGAGGCTTTTCAGGATTGATCAACTTAACACCTTCCCTCTTAGGAGGCTTTCCAACTACCTTAATGCTATTCTCAATTTGTAAAGCCACAATGAAGGCTTCCCTCAATGTTCCTGGGTTGTTATCTCTCAAGTAATAATCATCCTTTTTATCAAAAACATCAGAATACTTGATCAAATAGGATTCATCACTTGGCCTTAACATTATAGGTAGCCTATTCAAGGTCTTATTGAACCGAGTCTTGAAATCATGGACAGATTCATTTGGATTCTTCTTTATATTTTCAAACTTAGATAAAAGGAACCTAGGGTGTGTCTTTTCCCCATATTACAATATAAAGGAATTTTTCATCTTAGTCTATGAATATATCAAATTATCTAGTAAATACTTGTACTAGTCATGTGCATCCTCCTCAAGAGTATGAATAAACAAATTTACATACACGTCTTCAAACTCAATTTCAAAATCTTCCATCATGTTGAAAAAGAGTTTTAAATGTTGGTCACCAGTGATGGCATTATTCCCTTGAAACTTTGGCAACCTATTTCTAATGTCTTGTGGAACCATATTAGGATATCCATCCATACCTTTGAAATCTATAGGTCCAAAAGTGTTGACAACTAAAGGATCTCTAGGTGGAAGTTGGGCCATATTTCCTTAAGGTGGTGAATTTAAAGGAGAAACAAAATGATAGGGAACAAGGGGTCTTTGGAGCACAGGAGTATAGATTTCAAAATAGATATTCTCTAATGACTCAGCTTCGTGGAAAACCCTATCAAACTAAGAGGATACATGGAAAAATTGAGAGGCACACTCTTCAGAGACAAATGATGGGCCCTCTCCAGTTAGAGAATTTAAAGTTACACGAGGAATGCTTGGTTTAGAGTCACTTGAAGATGTATGGTAATTTTTAACTACTGGTTGTTCACTTTCCACAATTAGAATCTCCTTTCCTGACTCGTGATCTCCTACTACTTTCCAGATTCATCTTCCTTCTGAATTTTCCTTTCCTAGCTCTAGAAATAACTTCCTAGTAGGGTCCTTAGTGAAGAAATATATTCTTCCCTCTAGATTTGTAAATATTAATGAAAAATTTCACTTGACATGGGCTAAGACACTGGTAATTAAAAAATTTCAAACCAAAATGGAATCGCCACTAAGGATTCTCACCTTAGTTATGCAAATGCACTATAAGAAACTTGTCAAATGTCTATCAATACTTAATTCCCATAAAGCTTAGTAGAATCAACCTTCCTTGTATTTATCACTATTGATGTAAATTTAGTGTAATAACCATTAGAAACTGGAAATACAGCACAATGAACTTGTAATCTCACACAATTCGTACAAGTCTTTATAAAGAATGATGTTTAAACAACGTATTTGCACTTAAATCATGTAAGAAGCATTACTAGGGTCGATTTATCTATGCATTTGTGTAAATAATTCCCCAGAAATGGTGACACTTGGGTGCTTTTTCCACACAAATAGGTCTCGGTGTTCAAATAATCCTTGAAAATGGTGCCACTTTGGTGTTGGTACCCAAATTGATTCTCCCTTGGGTGTTGATCAGCATCACGGATTTAGCAATATGCTTTGAGATAGACAAATCATAATATAATTTGTTTTGTATCTAGGGAGGGGATTCAGCTGACTCTTTGTCACTCAAGCATTGGAGAAATGGATAACACCATATTAAAGGATTTGATCTATCCTTACTACTTTAGGTTGTGCCTTCAACCAGGGTGAGAGGACCCATTCTGTAACCTATATTGAGGAAGGATATTAATAGATCCTTCTTTGCATATCTTTGAGGAAAACCTTGAGAAAATATGATCAATACAACACAATATAACTCTCACAAGTTGTCACTCTAGATAATGGAGATATTTTCTGGACAAGGTTCAGGTTACTAAAGACAATAATTGAAGCCTGATTGTTTCTACATACTTTGGCAATGGAATTTGTTCATTTGTGGATACATAGTACAAACAGGGGTAGTTCATGTAGGATTCATCGTTTGAGAATTTTTTGGTGGGAAGTTAAGGAAGATAAGGTTGATTTTACCAGATCTTTGAGAACCTTTAACATAAATTGGGAACTCACAGAACAAAATGCTTCAAAATAGCCAAAATATTCCTTCAACTAGAAGATGTGAATCAATGGAAGCCTAGAGATGCATGGTTTCACACATTCTTCAAGAATTCAACACAAAGGATCATGTTAAAGACTCAATTAAATGTTAGAAATCCCTGTTTTGTCAGACCTAAGATACACTCATAGACTTACAAATAATCTTTATCAATATACTGAAATTGAAGTGATTTTAAATTATTTATTTCATTACCAGATGAAATCTATTCTCATAATGAAATTTCTAATGCCACAATACTAACACGTGGACAAGATCTTGTGTGACTCAGAGATATTTTAACATAAGATTGCAACAAGAACAAGAAAAAATATTTGAAAACATTCTGAAATAAAAGCAGACATAATTATGCTCATGATCAACACAGATTAATTCAAGGTTCATTAGATTCATCAGCAGAGGAAAGTTTCCTTAACAATCTCAGAGCTTGTCAATGGATGTACACTTGCAACCATCTTGACATGATTAAATCCAAAAACATAGGAAAATAAACTAGTTTCTCAGACAGTCTCTCAGGAAAAATATTTTTTATCAGACTTTCTCAGAAAAATTAACCCCCCCTTTTGGCATCTCCATTTCATGCCTTTATATCACTCACTTTACATCAAATCTTTCCCCCCCAAAAGAAGAATATTCAAGGAATACTTTGTTTGTTATAGATTCGTTTCCCGAAAGTGATATTTAACAAATTTACACCCAAAAGCTACTAGGTGTACAAAAGATAAAATTTTTCAATTATTTCCACTGGTTATTTTACTAGGGCATCCGGTCATCTCCCTTGGTAGCATGTCCATCCTCTTTCGAGCCTGTAGCTTCCTTCTCTACATCCTTTTCCTTTGCATCTTGCTCTACTGATAATTCATTTTCTGTAGGTGCCTGAGCAACTCTATTTCAAAACTTCAAATTTTACACTTCTTAGATTTACAAATCAAGCTCCATAATCAATTTGATTGCACTTCACTGAAAACATCAATGAGAGACCATGGAATTAACCAAAAAGGATGAAAGCAATCGAATCCCTTAAGGTCCCTGGTTTGTGTAGGACCAATAATGGAAGCAAAACTAGATGCATTGTATCACAACTGTTAACTCTGTCTTTCACAACTTCAAATTTGAGCCATCCACATGGAAAAGATTTGAGTTGAAGCGGGTATGGGGGTTCTTTTCACATTTTGTATCACTTAAATAAAATGAGTACTTTTAGACAATTTGGCATGCCCACCCACTTTTAATATAGGGCCTACACGTTACTTTCGTAGGCGTCAATGGGTTTGTGGCTTACTTTATGAATTTTATTCCTTTTCTAAACAAAGTTGAGAATCTCAAAATGCCCCGATGACCCACTTCTCAGCTTTTAACTTTTGATGTGGGCCCCAACGGAGTCGCAACTCACTTTTATACTTTTAATTCATTTCAAAATAGAGCTTAAAAACTACAAAGTGCTTCGGCGACCTACCTTCCCATTTTTGATTTTGACTCAACACGTGGCTTTACTTGGGCCTTAGCAGGGCCGCACATAACTTTTATACATTATCCCTTTTTCATAACAAAGCTAAAATTTGTAAAAACCTCTAGCAACTCGCCTCCCCACTTTGACTTTTCAATGTTGTCTCAAACATGTGACATTAATTGGTCCCTTGTTGTGTCACAGATCATTTTATAAATTTAATCCTTTTCACAAAACAAAGCCAAAAAACTTCAAAGTGCTTCGACAGCTCACCTTCCTAGTTTTGACTTAAAAGCAGCCACATGTCCTCTTGCAGACCTTAGGTATTTCTTTTACCTTTTTACTCTTTTTTCCATAATGCCTTAAAACCAAAAAGGGCCCACTTTCCAGCAACTTCTCAACTTATGACACGTGTACTCCTTCATGGAAAAAATAAGAAATTTTCTCTGCTACTTCATAATTTTGAATAGGCAATTAGAAATCAAAGGAACCGTGGGGCCAATTTGACATTTTTTCCAAAGTGACAAAAGTGACAAGTTCACCAAATAAACCTACCATGCCTTGTCCAATTAGAGATGAACATGTATCTATAGACGTTGAGATAAAAATTGACAGGGAAAACATGACTGTGGAAAAATAAAATGTAGGGGAAAATTCACCATTCGCACCCAAAATTCAAAATGTTCCTCATGGAAAGAGAAACTTCAAATAATACATGGCTAAACATGATCCAAAACCATAGAGAAGGATTAATAATGGAATACAAATGAAGGATAATTTTTTCACGCATCCATACAGGGAGATAGAGAAACTTCAAACCACGCAGACTGAGAAATTTTGAACAAACAAGTCGAGATTAAGTTTAGAACCAACACAATTTTCTCAAGTTGTCCATTTTACTAGGGGTAAAAATGGATAAAAATTTGGTGACTCACAGGGACATTTGCATGCTAGATGAGTTGATCAGCAACCTTGAAGCATCCATTACACATGGAGTCATCCTGATACACTTGAACTAATCTGAAACTCTAAAATATTGTCCCTGGGCCACTTAAGCATTACTGAGCTTAGAGTTGACCCATTTTCTCAAATTTTCCCAATATGACATGAAGCTTGAAGATAGATAGATCATGATGTATGTTTTTTTGTAGCTGGGGATGTGATCTAACTGGCACTCAGATTTGTGGAGAGATGGATAGCACTCAAATAGGACTTGATCTTGTCCTAACTATTTTAGGTTGTGCCTTTCAACCAAGGTAAGAGAACCTATTTTGTAACCCTCAAATGGTGAAGGAGATGAAGATATCCCTCAATTTGTGCAAATAGTATGAAGGGGCCTTGGGAAAATATGATCAACACTCCAAATCTGACTTTCACAAGTTGTCACTTCCAGATTATGGAGATAATTTCAATGCAAGGCAAGGGTTACTAAAGACATTTTGAAATCCTGATCTGTTCTGCATACTTTAGCAAATGGATTTTGATCTTCTGTGGGTATACAGGTCAAAACAGGGGTAGTATGGGGTAGGATTAGTTGTTTAGAATGATTTTTGGTGGGATATTGACAAGACAAACTTGACTATGCCAGATCTTTGACAACCTCTACAACATTTGAACAACTATCAGATAAAATGCTTCAAAATAGTTAGGATGTTCTTTCAACTAGAAGAGATACACAAAATGGAGGCCCAGGTTTGCACTCTTCACACAATCTTTGAGACCTCAACACAAAATGTGAGTTACATGACTCAATTAAACATCAAAATCTCTGATCAAATCACGCCTAAGGTACCCCCAAAGGCTTACAAGCAATCTCTGTCAACAAATGAAGGTGAAGTGATTTTAAACTACTTATTTTCAATGCCAGATGAAATCTCTTCTGACAAATGAAATTGCAAATGCCACTAAACTATCAATAAGGATGAGATCTGTGTGATTCCTAAAGATTTCAATGCAAGATTGCAACAAGAACAAGGAAAACTATTTGCAGACATTTAAACATGATAACAGACATCATATTTCCCAAAATAACATAGATTAATTCAAAATCTTGTTAGATTCATCAGCAGGGAGAGTTTCAGGAACAATCTCAGAGCTGTGTGATGGCTATACACTTGTAACCAACTCAACATGAATGAAGATCTAACACAGAAGACATTAACCAGGTTTTTTGGAGGGTTTCTCAGAAGATGAGATTCTCTCAAAATTTTCTCATGATTTTCAATTTCCTGACCTTTTACATGTCTCAAAACATGCATTATATATCTCTCTATTACATTTGATCCTTCTTTCCCAAGTAAAGAATATCCAATGGATCAAGTTTTTGTTACAAAATTCCATCATGATTCGCAGAAAGGGACATTTAACAAAAAACGCAACAAAAAGTTGCCAGGTGTCTCAAAAAAGGTGAATCATTGCAAAATTCACATCATTATCCATTGTGGAGGCACATTTTTCATCTTCAAAGCATGCAGACCCCCTTCCTTTCATTATTTCATCCTTATCCCTCCAAAATTTGACTCTGTAACTTTTGGATTTGATATTTCACGTTTTTGATGGGTTAGGGAAAAAAATTTCATTTCAAAAACATCTCTGATCTGCAAATTGATCCTCAAAACCAATTCCATTGATC
Source organism: Taxus chinensis (assembly GCA_019776745.2). Classification (NCBI taxonomy): domain Eukaryota; kingdom Viridiplantae; phylum Streptophyta; class Pinopsida; order Cupressales; family Taxaceae; genus Taxus; species Taxus chinensis. The sequence continues at coordinate 65,130,529 of CM034155.1, read as the reverse complement.
CTTGCAGGCACAAACAACATGAATTTGCCAAAAATTTGATCAAAATTGATGCAAAAAAACATTTCCACACTTCCTAGGAGCAAAAATGGTGGCCAAACTTGAAAAATGCACAGTTACCATTGATTTCCTTTCTCCCTTCAATCTGAGCCCTCCACATGTCACAATGTGATTGGAAATGGGCTTGGGATCACTTTTTGATATTTTAACATTTTTGGAAAAATGTAAAAAATTTGACATTTTTCTCTGCCCCTCCACCCTTGAGATTTAGCGCTGACACATGTCCCAAGGTGCGTCCCATCAGAATCGTAGCTCGATTCTACACATTTCCACCTTTATTGGAAAAAAGGAAATTTTTCAATTTTCCTCCACGGTCCCTCCCTCCAAGACACTGTCCTCATATGATTGGCTGACTGGATTGGGAAGCACTCAATTTTATACTTTACCCTTTTTGGACGAAAGGAAAATTTTCAACATTTCCTCCACAGCCCGCACCTCTGCATTCTATTCCTTGCACGTGTCTCCCTTTGATTCATTGTGGAGCCATGCTTCAAATTACCACTTTAACTCATATTTTCCAAAAAGGAAAATTTCCCTTTTTCCTCTGGCAGGCCCACACTCACCCCTTTTGCCCCTTCCCTTTTGCCATGTGTCCTCTCTTGATTGGCCCTGACGGACCCATGCGCCTTTTTCACAACTTTTAACTCCCTTTTTCCAAAAAGGAAAAAAATTTCAAGTTTCCTAAGTCCTTTGCACTTTTTACCTTCCATCCTTGCCTTTGATGAAAAAATGACACGTGTCCACCTTATTTACTTGCGGGGTTGAAGCTTTTTCCATTTTATTCTTTTAACCAAAAAAAAAACATTTCTGAAGCCTCCACCCCATTCTATTTTGTTTTGACTCTGAAGCCACCACCACGTGTTCCATTCTGATTTTTTGTGGGCCCTAGGCATTTTATTTATACTTTAAATCTTTCTTCCAAAATACCCTAAGGCACAAAAAGACCCACCCGTTTGCCTTCACTCTACTTGCGACACGTGTACCTCTTCTGGGGCCTACGGAGCAGTGGGGGAAACTTGCACTTTTTTCCAAAAAAAATAAAATCTTAAGTTTTTCAGCAGACCCACCAAATTTGTCCAATCACAAATGGCCACGTATGAGAAGATTTTGAGCTAAAATTTGATGGGAAAAGTGACCCGTATGACCATTAAACAACGCAGAAATTGCCAATGATGCCCTAGAATGCTGAAGATGAATTTGACAGGAAAATGATGCCCGTCTGACCATCAAAACACAAAAAATGCCAAGGATGCCCTAGAATTCAATTTTTCTTAAGGGTGAAAATTTTTTGAAATTGAACCAACTGAAACATGTTTTCAAAGCATTTTTGACCATGGAATTGGATTTTCAATGGCATACAAGTAAAAATCGATCAATTTTAAGCCTCCACGATCGGGAAAAAAGGAAAAAAGGGCAGAGCCCACATTTTGAAAAATTTAGGGCACAAAACAAGGGCACACATGCTGATTTCTTTCAAATTAGGGAAAAAAACAAGTTTCAGAAACAGGGCAATGAGCATTTTAGCAGCATTAGGGCAAGGTAAGAGGGAAAATCAATTGCACAAGACCATCATCGATTTCATGAGGAAAAAATGTTTCAGAGCACAAAGAAAAGGGGAAAATTAGGGCAAAAATGGTGCAGAGGATCCAAAATGGGCACCAACATCAGCTCCTACTCAGGGATGGGCACTCCCAATGAGTGCCACAAGAACAACGTAGACCAAGTGCCAAAATAATCCATTGGGAAAATGGAGTCATGAGCCAAAGCCACCAAAAAACCAGCTGAGAAACTGAAAAAAAATGGCTGCCACACACCAAGGCAAACCACAAACCGACAAAACACCAAAAACAGAGCAAAAACCAAACACTATACACTGTACAAGTGGTGCATACCTCAAATTTGGGGATTAATCCAAGAAATGCTTCAGATGCCTACCATTAACAGGTAGTTCAAGTAATTCCCCATCTAAGTCCTTGAGAAAAAAGGTATTTTCACCAATTCTGATATCAATGGAGTAAGGGCCCATCCACAATGCATCAAATTTACCATGTTTTCCCTTATCTTCATTTCTGCTATCCCACAACAAAACCAGATCTCCAACATTGAAATCCCTAGGAGTGACCTTCTTGTCAAACAACCTCTTCAACTTCTCTCTAAATCTGACATGCCTTTGGTGGGATGCTCTTCTTTCTTCATCCAGCTCAACAATCTGATTAATCCTTGCTTCATATGGACTGACCTCTTGATCTTCAAGTTGTTGAACAAACTGAAATGAAGATAATTGCAGATGTAAGGGTAGAAGAGCTTGAGTTCCATACACCAACTCAAATGGGCTCTTACCAGTAGCTCTTTTGGTAGTGATTCTATCAGCCCAAACTACAAATAACAGTTGTTCACCCCATTTTCTCTTGTTCAAATCCAAGGTTCTCCTAATGATCTTCAACAAGTTCTTATTGTTGGACTCAGCTTGTCCATTTCCTTGAGGGTTATAGTTTGAAGCATAAGTCAGATTGGTTCCATACTCCTTGCACATTGCCATCAAGGGTTTAGCTCTGAAACACATGGCATTATCAGCAACAATCTTTACTGGCACACCAAATCTGCATATGATGTGATTCAACAAGAAGTCCATAACAACTTGGTGTGTTGCTTTCTTGGTGGGGATTGCTTCTACCCACTTGGTGAAGTAATCTGTGGCTACAAGGATCCACTTATGTCCAGCACTATAAGGGTCTGAAATCTCACCAATGAAGTCTATTCCCTATTATTTGAAAGGAGATTCAATTGATACAGGTTGCAAAGGAAGGGAGCTTGAAGCTTTCATTCTTCCAGAGAAATGCTGACAGCTTTCACATTTTCTAACCAGCAGGGTTGCATCTTTGAAGAGAGTAGGCCACCAATAACCAGCTCTCAAAATTTTGTGTGTTGTAACCCTTCCAGCAAAGTGTCCTCCACAAACTCCCCCATGGAAATCAGAAACTATTTTGGGAGCTTCATCTTCAGTTATACATTTCAAGAGGACACCTTCAGGGTTCTTCCAAGCCAGCCCAAAGTCAGTGATGATGTATTTTTGAGAAGCCAGCTTGAGGTCTATTTTTCTATTTTTATTTAAATGATCAGGGAAGCATAGGTGTCTGAGGTAAAATATTACATCCTTGTACCACACAAAACTTATCAACTTCTCAAGGACATCTGCCCTTTCTTCCTCTACTTCATTCACTTCAATTTTCTGTAGGTTGCTCTCAGCCATGAGCTTAGCAAGACCCAAACCTCTCACCAGCTTTGTGGTTTGGATGTCCATGTCATACTCCTACAGTTTGTTCACCCATCTACATATTTTTCTTGAGATCTCCATCTCTGATAAGATGTCTTTTACCATGGTGTGGGGAACATAAGCAACAACTTTTGAACTTAAGATATAAGGCCTGAAAACCTTTGTTGCTTTCACCAAGGAAAATGCTTGTTTTTCCATGATTGTGTACTTTAACTCAGCAGCTTGTAAAGCCTTGCTAAAGAAGGCAATAGGCCTCTCAGCCCCATCTTCATCCTTTTGCAGCAAAACAGATGCAATGGTATTTTCAGAAGCAAAGGAGAAGATTTGGAAAGGCTTCTTGTAATTCGGAGCTGCCAAGACAGGTGCATGTTTCAATGCTTCTTTGATTCCTTCAAAATCCTGAATAGCAGCCTCCTCCCATTTGATAACTTGGTCTTTCTTTAACATGCATGTAATAGGAAGAGTCAATTCAACAAAATTAGACACAAACCTTCTAATGAAATTGATCTTCCCAAAGAAGGATTGGATGCCCTTCTTTGTTCTTGGAATTGGAACCTTGCTGATTGCTTCTACCCTCTCAGGGTCAATCATGACACCAGCCTTGAAACAATATGACCAAGAAACTTGGCCTTTTGCACCCCAAAATGACACTTCTTTGGATTCAAGAAATTCCAAATTCTCTACATCTGATCAACATTCTTTCCAAGTGCTTGCAAGTGATCTTTTCTGCTCCTTGAAAACACAGTCACATCATCCTGATAAACTGCAATGAAGTCATTTATGTAACCAGAAAAAGCAACATCCATTTCTCTTTGGAAGGTAGCTCCAACATTCATGAGACCAAAAGGCATTCTTACATAAACATATGTTCCCCAAGGAGTGGTAAAGGTAGTTTTAAATCTTTCTGACTCCTTGACAACAACTTGATTGTAGCCAGAGAAACCATCCAAGGTGGACAACAATTCAGATCCAGTCACTAACTGCAGCATGTTTTCCATGTTTGGAAAAGGATAATTGTCCTTCAATGAAGCTCTATTCAGATTTCTGAAGTCTACACAAAGTCTGATATCTCCATTTTTCTTTCTGACTGGCACAAGGTTTGCAACCCAAGATGAATACCTTGTGGGTTGAATGATCCCTCCCTCCTTTAGTTTCTTCAATTCATCTTGCATTTTCATGGAGAGGAGTGTATTAATTGGCCTCTGCTTTTTTCTGAAGGGTTTGGCATTTGTTTCAAGAGGAATCTCATGTTGAAACAAGTCCTCTTTGTATGCTTTCAGCTCTGAATAAGACCAAGCAAGACAGTCCTGATATTTCTTCAATAGTTGAACATAGGACTATTTTTCTTCTTTGTTTAGATTGCTTCCCAACCAAAATTTTCTTGGTTTATCATTAGTGCCCAAGTTATGCTCTTCCACATCCCTTGAGGCAGACATGTTTCTATTGATGATGCAATCAACATTGTTAAAATTTGACTCAAGTGCAACAAGACCTCTAGGAATGGTGTTAGTTTTCAATTGGATAATATCCTTTCCAAAAAAAGTCTCTCTTCCTTCAGTCACACACACCATTGGTTCCCAATCAATATTCTGATCTACAAACTCACCTTGATTTTGTAAGAACCTTTGCACTTGAGCATCATCATTAAACACTTGCCAATGCTTGATGTTGTCAGGGACAGCTGGCCTAGTTAACACTTCAATATTGTACTCACAATAAGGTGAAATGGTGCAATTTCCAAATCTTGACCCCAACACTACGAACTTGTCAGCAAAAACATTGAAACTTCTATCATGATGCACAATGTTGAAGGAATCAAACATCTCAATTAGATCCCAAACTGCATGTTTGTACTGTTTCATCCGCTGATTTTTTGTAGCATACAATTTTCTTATTTGTTTGACAACTAGCTCTGAATCTCCTTTTGCAATGATGTCCTTGACACCATACTTCCATGCAATTCTCAGACCCAACAACAAGGCTTCATACTCAGCAATGTTGTTAGTACATTCAAAATTAAGCTTGAAGGAAAAAACAAACTCTTCCAAGCTAGGAGAAATCAGAATTATACCAGCACCATTTCCAAATTTGGAGCAAGCTCCATCAAATAGCAAGGTCCAAGGAGAACCTACCTATTCAAGGAACTTTGACTGATCCATCTTGTGCTCCTTACCATCAGCAAACCCAATAAAATTATCAACATCAACATCAGCAAATAATACTTCATAAGAAGCATTGTTTGGATCCTCAATTAGATGCAACATCTTCTTTTCTCCATAGAGCTTGACAAGGCTGCCTTCAATGGGAATAGTGGAAAAAGACATGTCCATTTGGACACTCCCTCCAACACTTGCAGCCCACTTTCTTGACAATAACATACCCCATTTGGCAGGGCAATCAACAATCACAACATCTAATTTTAAATTCCTCCCAGGATAAGATGCAAGTTGCACCACCAAACCCTTCACACAACCAACTACTGACACTTCTCTTGAGTCCATGGTAGTACACTTTCCATAGGCTGCTGTCACTTTGATATCCAACTCATTCATGACTTCTAGAGGCATGACATTACATGATGCACCGGAATCAAACATACAATTGTGAAGTAGTCTATCCTTTATGATCAAAGTTGTAAAGAATGGATCAACATTCAATTGGGAATCAACCAAGGATGTCCCCAAGTATACCTCAGGTGTTTCTCCAAGATCCTCTAAATGCTGGTGGTGGTGTTTCAAGGTCTGCAATGATTTGAGGAGGAGTTTCAACAACGTTTACATTTCTGCTTGGGGTAATCTTCTCCTCTTTCAATCCCAAGTACTCAAACGCTCTCTTCTTGTGCTCAAGAATCTTTAATAACTCAATGATTGGAACACTCACTTTGATTTGGCTCAATACTTGGGCTATGTCATATGGAACACTCTTTGGCAAGGCAGCATTGGAAGGGAGACAAGAAGATTCATTAGATGGCATGGGATTCTTGGCAGCTTGGGCATGAGGAGGACTGTAATTTTTGCTTGGGACAGCAGAGCTTTTGGCAGGTGTTTCTCTTCTAGGAGCTTCTTTGGGAATAATTATAAGCAAGGGTGTTTTAGGTTTGGCTTGAGGCCCAACTCCCTTAACAACCTTGCTCCTAGTGTTATACTCTTTCTCTTGAGCCACAACAACATTCATTAACAATTGTCTATCTTCCTCCGAAGGGATACCACCATCATACTTCTTAATCATCAAAGCTCTTAAGTATTCAAAGTCATTGTTAGGAATTTCAAAATCTTGCACTACATCAACTTCAAGAGTATGAGGGGGAAGAAAGACTTGTACCCATTTGATGCAATCCCAAAAGGTTGCAGTTGTCCTTGCACTTATTACCTCAGTTGATGTTGCTCCTTCTTGTGAGCTTGAAGAACAACCCACCATGTAGATATCATCATCAGTACCATCATCATTATTAGCTTCACCATCTTGCTGGTCCACTTCACATGGAGGATGGGGTAGAAAACACCTATCACACCAATCAATATCAACAACTTCCTCAACAACAGCAACCCTAGCAGTTAGGGGATCAGGTAACACTCTTCCTTCACGTGCTTGAGGATGTCTATTTGTAGACCCCATGGGTCCTTTCCCTCTATCATCAGATCTTTGATCACCCCTAGGATGATTGGAAAATATGTCATGGTTTTGTGCTTTTTGCTGACCTTGTGAAGTCTGCCCAATTCCCTTCTCAGCTCTTGCCAACTTGTAGGAAATCTCTTTGACAGCCCCTGCCAAAGTTTTCACCACTTCCTCCAAGTCTACACTCTTGCTTGCTTGAGGTTTTTCAGGGTTTATCAAATTTACACCATATCTCTTGAGAGGTTTCCCAATGGCCTTAATGTTATTTTCAATCTGCAGTGCCATGGTAAAGGCCTGCCTTAAATTTGTGGGGTTCTTGTCTCTTAGGTAATAGGCTGCCTTCTTATCAAATGCATCTACATATTTGATCAAGCATGACTGATCACATGGCCTCAAATTAACTGGAAGCCTTCTCAAAGTTTTGTTAAACCTTGTGTTGAAGTCATGAACTGATTCATTGGGGTTCTTCTTGATATTTTCAAATTCAGACAATAGAAACCTAGGATCAGTTTTGTCACCATATTGCAATCTGAATGCATTCTTCATTTCAGTCCATGAATCAATAGAATTATCAGGAAGAGCCTTGTACCAATCCCTTGCATCCTCTTCTAGTGTATGAATGAACAATTTAATATACACATCTTCATGCTCAATCTCAAAGTCCTCCATCATGTTAACAAAAAGTTTGAGATGTTGATCACCAGTTATTGCATTGTTACCTTGGAACTTTGGCAATCTATTCTGACATCTTGTGGGACAACATTAGGATAACCATCCATTCCTCTAAAGTTTATAGGACCAAAGGTGTTAACAACAAATGGAGGTCTAGGCTGAGCCATATTGTTTTGAGGTGGTGATATTGGGGGTGACACAAAATGATGAGGAGTGAGAGGTCTTTGGGGCTAAAGAATGTGATTCACAAGATTGGTATTCTCTAGGTGCTGATTTTCTTGGAAAGTTTTATTTGAATTGAAGCACACAGGTGCAGATTGAAAAAGGAACTCACCAGGTACAGTAGAAGGACCTTCACTAGTTGAAGTAAACAAGTTTATGAGAAGATTGCTTGAATCAGAATCACTGGAAGAAGAGTGATAATCCTCTACTAAAGGCTGATCTCTCTCACCAATGGATATACCTTTGCCTGATGTCTGACCTTCAACAACCTTCCAAACTTTTCTTTCCTCTAAAACTGTCTTTCCCAATTCTTGAAATAACTTTCTACTTGGGTCCCTCCTGAAGAGAGATCTTCTTCCTTCCAGTTTTGCAGAGATTAGCAACACAAAAATAAATGACAGAAAGCTAAGACACTGGTATTTATCAAGATCAAATCAGCATGGAGTCGCCACTAAGGACTTTCACCCTAGTTGTGCAAATGCACTAAAATACTCTGTCAAATACCTATCAGCACTGAAAATCTTGCCAAACTTTATAGATCAGACCTTCCTTTTCTTGAATCTATCAACCACAAATGCAAATGAAGTGCAACTACTACTGGAAACTGATAAAATTGTAGGTAAACTTATATCTTCACTTAATCCTTACAAATCTGATTATAAAATGATGCTTCAACAATGTACTTGCATGAAAGAACTTGTAAGAAACATTACCAGGGTTTGACATGCATTCAAATATCTCAAATATGTATGCACATGGATCAAATTGAACAAGTCCCCAGAAATGGTGCCACTGGTGTTGGTACCCAAATTTGTTCTCCTTTTCAGTCTGAGCAGCATCAAAGATATGGCATGAAGCTTGAAGACAGATAGATCATGATGTATGTCATTTTGTAGCCAGGGATGTGATCTAACTGGCACTCAGATTTGTGGAGAGATGGATAGCACTCAAATAGGACTTGATCTTGTCCTAACTATTTTAGGTTGTGCCTTTCAACCAAGGTAAGAGAACCTATTTTGTAACCCTCAAATGGTGAAGGAGATGAAGATATCCATCAATTTGTGCAAATAATATGAAGGGGCCTTGGGAAAATATGATCAACACTCCAAATCTGACTTTCACAAGTTGTCACTTCCAGATTATGGAGATAATTTCAATGCAAGGCAAGGGTTACTGAAGACATTTTGAAATCCTGATCTGTTCTGCATACTTTAGCAAATGGATTTTGATCTTCTGTGGGTATACAGGTCAAAACAGGGGTAGTATGGGGTAGGATTAGTTGTTTAGAATGATTTTTGGTGGGATATTGACAAGACAAACTTGACTATGCCAGATCTTTGACAACCTCTACAACATTTGAACAACTATCAGATAAAATGCTTCAAAATAGTCAGGATGTTCTTTCAACCAGAAGAGATACACAAATGGAGGCCCAGGTTTGCACTCTTCACACAATCTTTGAGACCTCAACACAAAATCTTGAGTTAAAGGACTCAATTAAACATCAAAATCTTTGATCAAATCAGGCCTAAGGTACCCCCAAATGCTTACAAGCAATCTCAGTCAACAAATGAAGATGAAGTGATTTTAAACTACTTATTTTCAATGCCAGATGAAATCTCTTCTGAAAAAATAAATTGCAAATGCCACTAAACTATCAATAAGGATGAGATCTGTGTGATTCTTAAAGATTTCAATGCAAGATCACAACAAGAACAAGGAAAACTATTTGCAGACATTTAAACATGATAACAACATCATATTGCCCAAAATAACATAGATTAATTCAAAATCTTGTTAGATTCATCAGCAGGGGAGAGTTTCAGGAACAATCTCAGAGCTGTGTGATGGCTATACACTTGTAACCAACTCAACATGAATGAAGATCTAACACAGAAGACATTAACCAGGTTTTTTGGAGGGTTTCTCAGAAGATGAGCTTCTCTCAAAATTTTCTCGTGATTTTCAATTTCCTGACCTTTTGCATGTCAAAAAACATGCATTATATATCTCTCTATTACATTTGATCCTTCTTTCCCAAGAAAAGAATATGCCAAGCATCAAGTTTGTTTCAAAATTCAATCATGATTCAGAGACAGGGAAGTTTAACATATTTGCAACAAAAGTTTCCAGGTGTTTCAAAAAAAGGCGAATCATTGCAAAATTTTCATCATTATGCATTGTGGAGGCACATTTTTCATATTCAAAGCATGCAGACCCCCTTCATTTCATTATTTCATCCTTATTCCCTCCAAAATTTGACTCTGCAACTTTTGGATCTGATATTTCACATTTTTGGACGGGTTAGGGTAAAAATTTATTTCAAAAACATCTCTGATCTTCAAATTGATTTCAAAACCAATTGCATTGGTCCTTGCAGGCACAAACGACATGAATTTTCCAAAAAATTGATCAAAATCAATGTAAAAAACACATTTCCACACTTCCTAGAGCAAAAATGGTGGCCAAACTGAAAAATGCACAGTTACCATTGATCTACCTTTCTCCCTTCAATCTGATCCCTCCACGTGTCATAATGTGATTAGAAATGGGCTTGGGATCACTTTTTGATATTTTAACATTTTGGAAAAATGTAAAAAATTTGACATTTTTCTCCACCCCTCCGCCCTTGAAATTGGCTTGACACGTGTCCCAAGGTGGGCCCCATTGGAATCGTGGCTCAATTCTACACATTTCCACCTTTTTTGGAAAAAGGAAAAATTTCCAAAATTCCCCTGCATCCCCACCTGGACACGGTCCTCACATGATGTCCCTGAGTGGGCCCCAAGCGCTCTGACTTCATACGTTAATTCTATTTTCACCAAAGGAAAAGTTTTTTCAACATTTCCTCCGCACTCCCCCCTCCATTTCTTTTGATGCCACATGTCTCCCTTTGATTCATTGGGAGCCATCACTTCAAATTATCACTTCAACTCATTTTTCCAAAAAGGAAACATTTCCCTTTTTCCCCCAGCGGCCCACACTCTCTTCTACCCCTGATCTTGCCACATGTCCTCTACTGAGTGGCTCAACGGACCCACAACTTTTTTCACAACTTTTTCTCCCTTTCGCCAAAAAGAAAAACTTTTCTAAGTCCTTCGCCAGCCTTCCATCCCACTTTTGATGAAAACATGACACATGTCCACCTCTGATTCACTGATGGTCCTGGCTCTGAAGCCTCCACTGTTAATTCTACTTCACTCCGGGCCACAAAATCTCTGAATCCCCCACGTTGACCATTTTGATTCGTTGTGGGCCCTAGGCATTTTCTTTGTACTTTAACTCTTTTTTCCAAAATTCCTTAAGGCACAAAAAGACCCACCCATCTGCCTTCACTCTTTTGTGACACGTGTACCTCTTCTGGGGCCTGCGGAGCTATGGGGGCAACTTGTAATTTTTTCCAAAACACAAAAATGTTAAGTTTTTCAAGCAGACCCGTCCGAACCTTGTCCAATCACAAATGACCATGTAGGAGAAGATTTTTGAGCTAAAATTTGATGGGAAAAGGATGCCCGTATGACCGTCAAACAACACAGAAATTGCCAGTGATGCCCTAGAATGCTGAAGATGAAATTGATGGGAAAATGACACCCGTCTGACCATCAAAACATAGAAAATGCCAGGGATGCCCTAGAATTTGATTTTTTCACTAAGGATGACAAATTTCTTGAAATTGAACCAACTGAAACATGTTTTCAAAGCATTTTTTATCATGGAATTGGATTTTCAATGGCATACAAGTGAAAATTGATCAATTTTAAACTTCCATGATTGGGAAAAAAGGAAAAAAATGGTAGAGCCCACAAATTTTGGAAAAAATTAGGACATAAAAGAGGGCACATGTGTAGATTTATTTCAAATTGGGACAAAATAAACAAGTTTATGAGCATTTCAAAGCATTCAATCTGGAGGGAAAAGTTGTCAGACCACTAATTTGAGAGAAAAATGTTTCTAGAGCATGCAGAATGAAGGAAAATTAGGGGAAAAAGCTTGTAAGCTCAAAAATGGCACCAACAGAATGCACTTGGGAATATTGTTAAAATATGATTTTCCCCATGAACACTGCCATCAACAATGAACTGTGCAAGAGTAAGAAAACACCACATCACACTATGTACAAAAGAGGAAGATCATACATACCGCAAGTGGAGCATGCAGAGTATGTATAAGCACTTCTTCTACTGAAATAAAACCTACCTACTCTACTCTTATCCAAGGAATGGAAAAATCAAACAAATATTGACACTGTAAAGGAGAATTAGCTTCCCTTCCTCACAAATTTGGGACCATGTGACTGATTTGGAAAAGGACATCATCTTATTCAAGAGTGAAAAATTGACTACAAGATGATTTTCAGCACAAATCATCAAGGCATCAACTGAAAATAAGACAAGAAATACCTCTTTTCAACCAAAATCATCAAGGTATCAATTGTAGTTGATACTTGGTGCTCTGGAACTCATCCTCATGCTCTGAAGTGAACATGATTGGTGGAAACTCTAAATTTTTCTCTAATGAATCTAAATATCTGATTGGGCATGTCTTGATCCATTGAATTTTCCCATTTCTCTGAATCAAAACTTCAAGAATGAAGTCACTTTGCAAATATTCCTAGAAAAGGTGATTGTTTGTGGGCTGATTTTTCCCTAGTCATGCTTCTACAAACAACTGATCCTCTTCTTTGATGACTAATATGGGAGTGGTTTCATACTTTGTTTCCTTTCTCTTCTTCAACATGAAAATCCCTAAGGTTGATTGTATCATTTAATGGAGTCCTTGGTAAATCATTGTAACTAGCTGAAGCTTGTTGATCACTTGGAAGTTCCTCCTTCTATCGCTTGAAGACCAAACAAATTTTATTGTCCTGATTTTCTCATCCAACATGAAGTTTGATAGGTCAAAATATTCATTTTTTTAATCTTGAGAACATATTATGAGACAAACATATCTTTAAGGATTTCCTCTGTGATGGATTCATGAATCAAATCATTTTCAACAAAAGATGAAGGAAGAGGGAAATCTAAATTTTCATTACAACAAAAAAGAAAGAAGCTTTCTATGATCTCTTCTTTCTGTAGGCTCTCTGAAACATATTTTTTCTCCTCCATGTGCTCCTCTTATTATGGATTTAGAGCTGATTCTCCTTATTCAACTAATTTTTCAACTAGTGATGGATCAATAACCTTTGAGAGTATGGTGATAATGTGAAAACTGCACTCAGAACACAATGACTGCCAATCATCTGCTTACTATTCTTGAACTTGTTCATTTATAAAATCATCCTTTAGAACCACTTATTCTTTAACTCCAACTTACACTGAAGGATTAGTCATCAATGGAATTTGAGTAATGTTGAACTTGGAAGCCCAATTTTTCAAATTTGTGTTGATTCTTCTTTTTTATGCTCCTCAATTTTCTTCCCTCCTTGAGTGATTTTCTAATTTTATTCTTCCCAAAATGGGTTTAGGAATAAAAGTAGAGGGGTGGGTTAGGTTTCAACTAGTTTTTTAATATTTTGAGGTGGTGTAATAGGTGAAATATCTTGTTTCTATTGAGGGGAAGTAGTTTCAGAAAAGTATAGGGCAAAAGATAGAAGGTAGGATGGAAGGGAAGAAGTGGAATTCATAATGGGGGAAGTAGAAGAGAAATAAGGGAATTAAAAATTAGGCTAATATGATGTAGGTTAGGGAATGGGAAGAGGGATGTGAGATGGTAATACAAGATTATCCCATTGACACGATTAACTAGTATTAGATTCATAATCCTCAATTTCCTTGATCCACTTTGTAAGTTGTAGCAACATCTTAACAATGAAATAAAGCTTCTATTGAGGGTTGTAGTGTCTTGGCATAGGGACAAGCCATGAAAAAGGGACCCTAAAAAATATTGAATGTTTTTAATTGATATGTAGCCTTGGTATGCACCATATTTGCCTCTATTCTCTGAAATTTTATCTAAAAACTAATATCTTTAGATGTAGGATAACCTCCAAATCTGCATACTCTTGCCTCTAAATTTCTCCATGGTTTGGTGGATAAAAAAAATTATTTGAATCTTGATAACATGGTTATGTATGCTAATTTTTATTTTCATCACAAAACTAATCTATAGGTGGATTGTAATAACTTGGAGGTGAACTTGAATGACATTGCTACAAATGAGAATTCCATGATGGGAATGAAGTCATGGTTGCACAACTTCATGGATGGAAGAAAAATGAAAGGTATGGAAAGAAAAATGGATGGAAATGGGTGGAAAGAAAGGTCTGTAACTCAGAAAATGGGTTGTGTAGATTAGTGGAGTCACCATTTTTACTTGCGTATGCCTCCAAAGGTTGATATTTAATTAAGAGCAAAACAAAATTTATGAAATAAAACTATAACCAGGATACACACCTGCTAAAAATGAATTATAAGTTCTCCCAATGTGTGTGCTAAAAATAATAGTGTAAAATTACAACACAATCTGATTTTTCATGTGTGTGTGCATGAGCTATCAATGTAATTTTCTAATATTAGACCATCTCTCAAGTTGTGGGACTTGCATAACTGAGATGGACCTCTAGAGAAGTCTAGTTCCTTTACCTAATCGTAGGACTAAACTACTCCTAATGAAGGAAATAAATCTATCTACTCCTAATCTATCAATTCCAAAGAGACAGGGAGAAGGAGAAAGGGTAAAAGAAGGAAATAATACACTAACAAAGGTGATAACCCTAGGAAAAGGGGGTGTTGGAAAATTTACAATGCATGAAAATGGAAAAAGAGGAGCATAGAGAGGATGGACAAGCATCACAAACCAAAATACATAAAATATACAATATTCATAAATGTAACCACATCTAAATAATGTAATGAGAATAAAATAATGCAAAAAATACTTATAATATGAAGAAAGTCAAGATGGAACAATGACAATCCAGGAAAGGATAGAGAGATTATCACAAACATTGATTTTATGCTCCACAAAGTTTCACAATACATCATAGTGGAGTAAGAAGGCATGATTTCCATTACAATAGCTCAGAATAGAAGGCTTGGAACTCCATATCTATCCAGAAAAAGAAGAGAAGAAGAGAGCAACATAAAAACTTCAAACTCCTTTACAAAATTCCCTCTTTTACAATATATTGGAAGAATGAGAGAGAGAGAGAGAGACCCAAAATTACCCTTCAACCATAAAATAAATCATCAATTCACCTACAAGAGGGATGGGAACACCTAGAAAACCCATATTTCATTGTACTTTACCTTATAGAGCAAGAAAATAACGTCCATGTCTCCATTTACTCCATTTGTTTGACCTGGGATGTGATATTTGAACCAGGGTGAGTTTTTTACATTTTCCACCTATCTACTCCACATTTTCTGCATTTTTTATTGTTCCTTAGAGAGAGGGAGGAAATACCAATCCATCCATATATAATTTTTAAAATTTCTTTAAGTATGGACGAAGATATAGTGATGTGGATATCAAGGGGTGAGGATGCACATGTTTAAAACTCTCGGCCTTTGTTCCACTGTCACATCCATAGTCCGCATAGTGCTTGATTTATTTTTCCCTTATATCCTTTGCTTTACGGGTTTGGAATGGATTTGGAGAACCTGGTTGGAGAGGGAACTATGCTTCATGGGCCACTCGGGCCTGAATTATATACCATCTCCACTTTGACTCTATCTCAAACTTGGCAAGCTTGATTAGCTCACTAATATCCTCCCAAATCACCTACCTTCGTGTTGTGACTTCCAAGCCCTTTACAAGCACAAATTCCTTCTATAGCTTGTTCTGTGATGGCCTCTAGTTCCTGAATCCTCCACAAATACAACAATGTCCTCCACCTCGACCACATGTCCTCTTCAATGTAATGTAGGATGTTTAGCCCGCTAGAGATCTTCCTCTTGTGGAGAACTTGTTCATCGTGGGTACCATGTACCAGAATGATAACCTATTTTAGAAATACAAAGCATTCAATCTCCCTTTAGTGTAATGTGCATATTGCGACTATCTGGGGAACCTAGGGAACACCAACCCAAGTACCTCTACTACCTCCAAACATGACTTATCCGTACAACAACGGATTTTACCCTTCAAATCACTTTCTTCTGATTTTTCAATTTTTTATAGCTCTTTGAGCCAAGTAGGGAATTAGGGAGTTAGGGAAAACATAGAATAATTCCCCCCAAAGCCATTTATTCTCCTTATATCCAATTTTCTCATTTTTAGACAATTTTTTTCATTTTCCCATTTTATCAAATTTTTTCTAATAATAATTTTCTTAGGAGGGGAGTTAGAGAAAATATGAAGAAGTGCTCCATAGGCCCAATTTTATCCTAATTTCTCCATTCTTAACCCAAATTAACCAAGTGTTGATAATCCAAGAGAGGAAAAAATGTTCCAAATGATCCCAAGTCCTCAAATCGACTATAAATGCTCCAAAAACACATATTTTACCTGATTTTCTCCATATTCAACCCTAAATCTGTGTCAATTGCCTAGGTCCATTTTTCTTGAGTTGTTCATTTTACTAGGGGTAAAAAAGGATCAAAATTCCATTATAAAATAATTCGTGAAGTTGTTCTTTTAGTTCTACTAGTTTAGTTATAATTTTGTATGGTGCCTTAGAGATTTGTTTAGTTCTAGGTTTCAAATCAATTCAAAATAGAACTCACGTTCAGGAGGAAGTCCAGGTAATTCCTCTATAAAAAAATCCATGTATTCTTGTAACAGAAGATAGTACTCCAAGAAAGTCCTACCTTCCTCACTAAAATAAGATATTTTAATGGCATACAACATGCAACTCATGCTTTTAGCTTTCTTAAGCTGCATAGCTGAAATCTGTCTAACTTCAAAAATCTTTTTTATGCTCTATATGCTTGTTGTTTTTTGCATGTCATCTAGGCATTCTATTCACTTTTTCATAATGGTCAACAATTTCTTTGTGTTTAGACATGTAATTTACACCTATAATGATGTTATAAGATCCTAGAAGAGCTACGTATAGGTTTATTATTATAGTAAATTCAGGTAATTCTAGTGCCATGTCAAACAAAAATTAGTCTATAGTTTGGACAACATTATTCCCATATTGTACAGTCCATGAATTTTTCATATAAACAACTTTCTTATTTGATTTTTCAACTTATTTTGTAACATCTCATTCCATAAATCATTTGAACAGAGTTGTTCTAATGAAATCACTTGAAAGACAGCAATATTTTTAAAGGTTAGGGCCTAACATGCCTGGATTTTTGCTCAAATTTCCGAAGCAGACCACTGGAAGAGCTCAGACTTCCTTTTCCTTTTCCAAGTTAGAGCGACCAACAAAACTTTGCTATCTCCAAAACATATATACTCTCCTTGCCAGAGAAAAGAGCTAGATAACCTCATGCTCGCCATGCAACACAAAGAAGATTGGTGCGAAGAACCAGTGAACAGGCAGAAGAAAAACCGAAAATTGTGATAAGCCAAACAAACCAACAAACTTCCTGTTTGCATGCCTTCTCGCGAGTTCCGAGCTCGTCTACCGAGAGCATTGAATGAAAATTCACCAACTTTCCCACTCAAACTCCACTTCCACCGACCACTAAAGTTGGCGACAGTCAAATAAAACCCCAAGTTCATTTCCAGTTTTGGCGACCTGCCACGTCGGCACAGGTTAGCCATTCCCAAAACCTCCACCAAGACCTATCCTTCATCCTTATCCCATGCATTTAATAACATAGAAAATGCCGCCCATGGTTCGCACCCCTCCATAGGCCCCTTTACATTATTGATCATAGTTAGGTTAGTATCTTAGGTTAGAATTTAGGATAATACAAATTCTAACCACATTACACATAGATACTAACTTAGGACATTAGCACTTAGCCTAGGTCTAGGTTAGATTAACACTAATCTAACCCCTAGGTTATATTTAGTCTTAGGTTACTAATCACTTAATAATTCCAGTTAGGTCTACATTCTGTACACTCAGAAAAGACCTACCTCATACCTTCTTGAACAGGGTTAGCTCCTGTTCTGCTGCAGAATCGTATGTAACCGAATTATTACCTGGTCCACGATCGAGACCTTCCAGATATACTTCCATATCGGGAACCAATTCATTTTACTCGATCAGCCTGAGTCATACTCCTGACTAGGTTATTAAATGCTTCTAGACCTTGCAACCTATTCAAGGTCTGTGATTTTAATTCATCATGAACAAACTTTAAGCATTACTTGGATCAATTCCCCTGATCCAAGACTAAATCTTATAGATGGATAACTCTATAATTCATTCCGAGATCAGACTAAACTTGGATGCAAAATGAAATAAATAAAAGAGTCTAATCACATTCTGACTCAGTCAAGATCTACAATCTGCAAAGAAATTATAGTACATATCAAGCATAATTTCTAAATCGAGGAACACATCCTTTTACAAGAAATCACATATCAACACTTGTATGCTCAGGAGAAAGTAACAACAGTTCAGGGTGTTACATGCTTCCCTCCTAAAAAGATTCATCGTCCCGATGAATTACATATTAAATTAACCTTTAGGTCAATCAATTTATTACTACACGAACAATGTGACTACTTCCATATTTGAATAGTTCCAGAAATCAATGTCACAACACATTTTATTCAACCTGAATAAAGTCTACATTCTTCAGGCTTTCATAAATACTTAGAAATAATAAGTTCATAAAAGTATGTTTTGTCAACAGATTTCATTCTGTTGAAATAGAGAAGGAAAAACCATTTTCATCTCTTCCAGATTTTCCCAAGTTGCACTTTCTTCGCTAAACTGGTCCCACTGGACCTTACATTGCTGTATATCACGATTTCTTAAATGCAAATGGCGAGTTTCCAGCACTCGTGTGGGTTTAACCATGATTATTCCTGGGTCTTGGACCTGCAAGGAATTCTAATTTAAAACATGCGACAGATCTGAAACGTATTTCTTAAGCAAAGAAATATGGAAAACATCATGCATGCGAGATAAAGCAGGTGGAAATGCTAAACGATAAGCTACAGGATTGATTATTTCGACAATTTCGAAAGGTCCCACAAATCGAGGTGACAACTTGGCAGCCTTGCCAAAAGTTATAGAACTCTTTCTGGGTTTAACATGAAGGAAAACCTTATCACCAAGCTCAAACCTTTTATCAACCCGCTTAAGGTCAGCATAGCTCTTCTATCTATCCGCTACTTCCTTTAATCGTTCACGAATCAGCTTAACTTACTGTTCCATTTCTGTGAGAATCTCTGGTCCAATTACCACTCTATCCTCAACACTGTCCCAACTAACAGGGGTTCTGCACTTTCTTCCATAAAGTGCTTCAAATGGTGCCATTTTAAGGGATGAGTGATAAGTATTGTTGTATGCGAACTCAACTAATGGAAGATACTCTTCCCATTTATACTGTTGATCCATGCAATACATACGCAACATGTCCTCCAACACTTGATTTACCCTCTCAGGTTGTCCATCTGTTTCCGGATGATATGCAGAACTGAAGTTTAGTTTCGTTCCAAGAGCTACGTTAAGCGTTTGCCAAAACCTTGACGTCATTCTAGGATCCCTGTCAGATATAATCAGTTCTGGTACACCATGTAATCTGAAAATTTCGTGTACAAATCTTTTGGCCAGCACTGGGGAATCATCCTTTAGATTTCCAGCGATGAAATGAGCTACCTTGGTCAGTTTATTTACAACTACCAGGATAACATCATGTTTATTCCTGGACATAGGTAGTCCTTGTACAAAATCCATGGTTATTATTTGCCATTTGTACTGCGGTATGCTATGAGGATATAACAGTCCAACAGGGTGCATATGTTCTGCCTTCACCCGCTGACATTCCAGAAAATGAGTCACAAAATTAATCACATCCTTTTTCATACCTTCCCAGAAGTATTGTTGTTTCAAATCAACAAGCATTTTTGTGATACCTGGGTGTCCAGAGAAAGGTGAATTGTGAAATTCAACTAACAACTTCTTTCTCAAATCGTTCAGCATAGGTACATATACCCTTTTTTCATAACACAAGATTCCTTCATTATCAAAATGAAAACCTTTATACCTTATATCCTTAGGTTCTGCAGCAAGCGTTGCTTTTACTTGCTGAAAGTATGCATCTGATTCTGAAGCACTTTTTACCTCGTCTTTAAACTGAGTTCTTACTGTTATAAGGGCAGAAAATGTGCCTCCTACGACTTAGAGCATCAGCTACTCTATTCTCCTTCCCTTTGATATAGCTAATATCAAATTCATATTGTGATAAAAATTCTAACCACCTTCTCTGTCTGGCGTTAAGATTGGGCTAAGTAAAAATATATTTCAGTCCTAAGTGATCAGTTTTCAACTCAAAAGGTTTCCCAAGTAAATAGTGTCTCCAGACTTGAAGTGCATGAACAATGGTAGCAAGTTCCAAATCATGAGGGGCATAATTCAGCTCATGTAACTTAAGTTTTCTACTTTCATATGCTATGACCTAATCATTTTGTAACAAAACACCTCCAAGGCCTTCCCTAGAAGCATCCGTTACAACGGTAAAACTCCCATTAGGGTATGGTATAGTTAGTATAGGTACAGAAGTCAACTGGTCTTTCAGACTTTTGAAAGCCGCTTCGCACTTATCATTCCATATGAATTTCTTATCCTTCTTTTGCAATGAAGTTATTGGTGCAAGCTACCTTAGAAAAATCCTTTACAAATTTTCTATAGTAACCAGCAAGACCCATGAAGCTTCTTACTTCATGCACATTCTTTGGTGCAGGCCACTCAGTTATTGCCACTATTTTTGAAGGATCTACAGCAATTCCTTCTTTACTTATGACATGGCCCAAATAGTGAACTTCTGAATCAAAGAAAGAATATATGGATAACTTACCATACAACTTCCTCTTTCTCAAAATTCCCAAAACTATCTTCAAATGCTCATTGTGCTCCTCAACACTTTTAGAATAAATGAGAATATCGTCCAAGAATACAAGTACAAACTTGTCTAGGTATTCTTGAAAAATATTGTTCATTAAATTCATAAAGGCTGCAGGTGCATTAGTTAACCCGAAGGGTAAAACTGTGAATTCATAATGTCCGTACCTTGTTCAGAAAGTTGTTTTATGAATATCTTCCTCTTTAATCCTTAAATGATGATAACCAGATCGAAGGTCTATCTTAGAATAAACCACTGCTCCACGCATCTGATCAAACAGATCATCGATCCTAGGAAGTGGATATCGGTTCTTGACTGTTGCTTTATTCAACATCTGATAATCAATACACAGCCTTAGTGTTCCATCCTTCTTTTTCACAAATATCACAGGTGCTCCCCAAGGTGAAACACTTGGTCTAATCAATCCTTTAGACAAAATCTCTTGTAACTGTGCTTTAAGCTCGACTAACTCAGTAGTAGTCATCCGATAAGGCGCTTTGGATATAGATTCTGTTCCAGGCTTGATTTCAATGGTAAAGTCAAATTCTCTCTTGGGTGGTAACCCTGGTAATTCCTCAGGAAAAACATCCCTGAAACCTTGTAAAAGAGGGAACTGTTTCATTAAATCATCATCTTCTTTTGAAGATTCAGATATCTTTACCGCATAAAGGGTACATCCTTTATTTTTAGCCTTTTTAAGCTGCATAGCTGACAGTTTTCTAACTGAAATTTCTCGTTTCACACCTTGAATCTCTGCTGATTCCAGCTGATCATCTAAACATTTTATGTTCTTTTCATAGCAGTCTACTTTTGCTTTATGGTCAGCTAACCAATTTACACCGATCACAATGTTATACGATCCTAAAGGTGCGACATAGAGATCAACTTCCGTGGAAAAGTTAGGTAAGTCAAGGACTGCCCCAAACGACACATACTCACTGTATGAACAGAATTATTACCATACTGTATAGTCCAAGATTTATCCATTTTTCCAGCTTTTCTTTTAAGTTTAGAAGCAAGTTTATTAGATATAAAACATTCAGTAGCTCCCGTATCAAAAAGAATAGTGACAGGTATGCCGAATAACTTACCTGGAACTTCTATAGGTGTCACTTGCTTTTCAGCTTGCTTGTCTGCTACTGCAGCATGTATCTTATGCTGCTGATTACGATCATCCTTCTTCAAAGGGCACTGATTTGCGTAGTGATCCTTACCACAATTGTAGCAGCCTCCTACTGGTCCCTTTTTAGGCTCAAAGTTGCCTCCAGTTTTGTAATTGTCACGCTGTCCTCCATAGGGCTTCTGCCCATTATTATAATTTTTAGCAAAATTATCCTTTACGTTTCCAGCAGGCTTATTTACTGCTGCTTTCTTATTGTTATCTCCTAGAAACTTACTCTTGTTTCCAAAAATTTTCCATGGTCCTTTTCTGGGTGCAAGAGAGGTTGAAGAAGGGTTTGCAGTCTTCTTCCGCACTTCCTCCTTATGGGTAGAAATAGCCTTTAATTTCTGTTCTTGCCTTATGGCCTTTTCAACAACTCCTTCCATAGTGGTTGGACTGTGAACATCGACCTCTCCCCCTATCACAGGTTTCAATCCCATGATGAATTTCCGTATCCTGAACTTTTCGTCAGTTTGATACTGCAGTACATACTTGAGGAGTTTTGTAAACCGCTCCCAGTATTCAGTTACCGTTAGCTTCCCTTGAGCTAAGTTCTGAAATTCTGTCATTTTCTGATCATAGAAAAGTTGTGGCAGCCAACGTTGCCTAAAATAGCCTTTAAATTGATCCCAAGTAATATTGGTCTCATCAATGTTTAGCTCAGCTTTTTGGCTATCCCACCACGAAGATGCTTCGTGTGAAAGCTGATAGGCTCCCCAAATAGCTTTGGTTTCCTCTGAGAAGTTCCTTATTGCAAAGTACTTCTCCATTTCACTGAGCCAATTCTCAGCTCCATCTCCTAATGTGGTGCCATCATACTTAGGTGGACTTATCCTTTTTATATCATTAGTGAGTTCTGCTGCCAATCTGGCCTTTTTGTTTTCTAGTTGGATAGGTGCATTCCCAGCATTAATATCAACACCCATGTTGGGGTTGTCCTCAGGAGGTTGCTGATTATTATTATTAGCTTCTTCATCCTCCTCATTTCCCATCACCTGCTATTCAAGTACAGCTAAGTGATCTCTTGTGTCCAACAGGGCAGCAAGGATCTCATCAAGTTTCTGGGTTGTTGCCACTCCTCCTTCAGGTGGAGCATTATTCACAACGTTCCCCCTTGTTCTAACCATTTTCTGTTACAAGAAAAATTCTGGTTTTTATTAGATTATGGACTCAATAGGTCCAAGAGCTACAACCTTTAGCTCTGATACCAAGATGTAACATCTCCATTTTATACCTTAGAACAAGTGAAAAAAAAAAAAATTGATAATTGCATCCTGGTTCTAAATACATAATTTAGAACTCACAAATTAAATAACCATTCATATAACAGACAACCATATGCAGCTGTAATGACTCAGAGTACCTCCGATCTATTCATTCCATGACTCGGTAATCTACCGATCTATTCATGAGTAAAAAGAGTTGGTGTTTTTAGTTAACACTTTACTCTTGTGGTTCTCTTCCCTACTCTGGGATTCAGAATGCTCTGTCTAAGGAACCTAACTGAATAATCGTTACAATTATTCATCGGCATCTCATCCCTTAGACTAGGTGAATTAGGACAACGCAATCAGCATCTTGCGATACTTTGGCCAAAGATTTGGAACATACTTTTTATGTCTCGTATTCCTTAACGGCATACTCGTCAATCTGGAATACGTCCTTCACCCCATTCTTATGTTATATAGAATGTCCTACACTGACTACTGTCAGTCCTTCCTTTCACAACTGAATCACTCGGAGGTAGATTATCAAGGTGATAATGTTATATGGATGCCCACGAGGATTAGGGATATGGTGACATACTGGTTCAACCTTGCAGTTCAACCAGTGTGTCATGATACCCCGAATCTCCTAGGCAGCCTTATAACATGACCACGTTCATAATCGGACCCTGAGTAACTCGTGCGAGATCAAAGTGTAAATCTTAGCGATCAATGCAAAGGGTGTCGCCATAAGTCTCCTGCATTGTTGTAACTTCGAGAAGATCCTAATCTTCTCGGAGGTACAACCCTGCAGTTGACTTGTGTCGTCAACCTTTAAATCCGCCTCGAAAAGATCTACTTAACAACATGCGTTACGCACTTGAGTTTAAATTACTTTAAAGACTCTTCCCTAAGGTTAGCCTTTCCCAATCCCTAGATTCTTCGTCTTAAGACGACCCTCCTCTATAAAACCCATTACATGGTAGAGGTATTAAGGTCAAGCTCTCATCAAGGAGTCATTAGAATACACCTAATTCTAAACAACAGAATTGGACAATATCTCATAACCTTCACATGAGATTGTCATTCGAACTTCATTTGATTTATATCAGTTCTCCTGAATTTATATCATACTTATTAGTATAAGGATATAAATGATTAAGAATCCAATTTAATATTGTCCTGTCATACTCAGGACTAGGGATTAGTAATTTAATCTAGCTTGTTTAGCATTCTGCTTAGGTTCATTTTTAACCTATCTTTTAGAAAGACAATTATTTAAATTCAATATTGCTTTCGCTAGAACAATAAGATCTGCTAAACACTCATATGAATTCAACCACATTTTCTTGTAAGCTTTCATTGTCAATCACAAAAGCATCCAAAATTTTACAAAGATATCATTGCCATTCTGGTATATAAACGGGAGAAGGTTAACTATCATAAATAGAATACAACACATAAGTATCAAACTTCTTATTTCCATTCCTTCTCAAAATTATACAAGCTACATTTTATGCAAGCAGCATAATTGAATACAATGCTTAACGGAAAAGAAACATCTTTCCACATCATAGTACATTTATATAATCAAGCTGTAATTCATTATGAAACAAATTAAATAATCTGATCATCCTGTCAGATCTGCATTACTTTTACCACTTACGGCAACCATCTGCAAAAATAGTCAACATGAGTTAGTTCGATGAACTGAGCATGATAAGCACAGGTTAGCCGTTCCCAAAACCTCCGCCAAGACCTGTCCTTCATCCTTATCCCATGCATTTAATAACATAGAAAATGCCGCCCATGGTTCGCACCCCTCCATAGGCCCCTTTACATTCTTGATCATAGTTAGGTTAGTATCTTAGGTTAGAATTTAGGATAATACAAATTCTAACCACATTACACATAGATACTAACTTAGGACATTAGCACTTAGCCTAGGTCTAGGTTAGATTAACACTAATCTAACCCCTAGGTTAGATTTAGTCTTAGGTTACTAATCACTTAATAATTCCAGTTAGGTCTAGATTTTGTACACTCAGAAAAGACCTACCTCATACCTTCTTGAACAGGGTTAGCTCCTGTTTTGCTGCAGAATCGTATGTAACCGAATTATTACCTAGTCCACGATCGAGACCTTCCAGATATACTTCCATATCGGGAACCAATTCATTTTACTCGATCGGCATGAGTCATACTCCTGACTAGCTTATTAAATGCTTCTAGACCTTGCAACCTATTCAAGGTCTGTGATTTTAATTCATCATGAACAAACTTTAAGCATTACTTGGATCAATTCCACTGATCCAAGACTAGATCTTATAGATGGATAACTCTATAATTCATTCCGAGATCAGACTAAACTTGGATGCAAAATGAAATAAATAAAAGAGTCTAATCACATTTTGACTCAGTCAAGATCTGCAATCTGCAAAGAAATTACAGTACATATCAAGCATGATTTCTAAATCGAGGAACACATCCTTTTACAAGAAATCACATATCAACACTTGTATGCTCAGGAGAAAGTAACAACAGTTCAGGGTGTTACATATTTACTAGAAATGAAGCACTTAGTTGCAGTGTTGTCAAGTAAAATAGTAACATGAAGTTCATACAACTTGAAACTTCAATGGGAGTAGTTACTTCTCAACTTGGTAGTTAACCACTGCAACATGCATATTTTTCTATTGATTTTTCCCTTGATTCCTCTAGGGATAATTTCTACCATAGTTTTCACCACCACATATGAAACATCCAAAAAAAGGTCCTTCCTTTTCAAATTTATTATCTTTTGATACAACATTATCTTTCCCCATTTATCTTTGCATTTGTAATAGTTTTTGCTATTATGTTATTTTAATTATTCTTTTTTTGTTGCTAAAATTCTTCCACCATGTATTTCTTAGTGCCAATGGCAAAGGTGAGCTAAAGATATTATTTCTCTTTTAATCTCTATGAGAAGATATTTACTATAATTTTTTCTCTTGCCAAATGGATTTCTCAAATACAACTTCCATAGTAGAAGGACCATACACATATACTTCACCTCCAATGATGGGGTTCAACCCCATAATGAATTTATGTATCCTAAGTTTCCATCCTTTTGATATTGTGGTACATACTTAAGAAATTTAGTGATTTTTTCCCAATATTTAGTCACACTTAGTTTCGCTCAAGTTGGGTTTTAAAACTTGGACATCTCCTAATCAAAGTACACCTATGGTAATCAGTGTTGATGGAAGTAAAGTTTAAACTGTTCCAAAGTGACGTTGGTACAATCAAATCCTAAATCTACCTTTCAGTTATCCCACCAATAGGACGCCTCATTGAAGATATGAAAAACACCCCTAATTGATTTAGTTTCTTTAGAGAAGTTTATTATTTCAAAATATTTTTCCATTTCACTCAGGTAGTTCTCATCTCCATCTCCCAAGGATGTTCCATCAAACTTGGATGGGATGATTTGTTTGATATATCTTAACAAATTATCTTCCAAGTGACTCTTTTATTTCCTGGATGATTCTTGACATTAGGATTTCTAGCATTAGGATCTTCTGCATTGAGATTCACAACATTAAGGTTTCTAGCATTAGGCTGAAAAAGTTTTTGTACATCACTTTCTTCTTCTTGTTTCTTACCCACCACTTACTCTTCCAAGAAAACTATCTGGTTATGGGTATCATGAAGAAAAATTAGAATCTAATCTATTTTTTGGGATGTTTTAGCTTCAATCATGTTGTTTTCTTTGGTTATAACCATTATGTTATGTTAGATAAGAATAAAAATGTTTTTTTAGCATATGAACCCATTAAGTCCAAGATCTGATAACCTTCAGCTCTGATATTAAAATGTAACACCAATGTTATACTTCATCCAAATTAAGGTATTTTTTAAAAACAAAACAATTATTCAAAATTAATGCCTTATATGATTTGTAGCTTGTAAAAATTAACATCCACCATAACAAAGTGTTTACAATCCATATGATACCAAAGATAACCATGTGCAGCTGTAAGGGTATATTACATCTACTCGATCCCCCTTATCATCACTCTAACCGAGTGAGTATAGCTTGTATAATTTTGGTTAAAGCCTTTGAATATGTCTTGAGAACTATGTGCTCTTCTGCATGTCAACCTACAAAACATACAAGCTAAAATCCATCCAACATATGACATTATAGAATATGGGTATGTGAATAGATAGTGTAATCATCTTACTACAATACTTGGAAAATTTTTCAAGCATGCAATGCAATATTAGTTTTGTGACTATACATAAGTCAATAAAACTTGTGTCTGTCACCACACGACCATCCCTGCACATTTATCTAGATCTCCATTTTGTTGTTTATGAAATTTAATTTTTGTTTCAAAGAAGTAGGAACTAGGACTCTCCATTCTAGTCGAAAGTAAAATATTGGCTCCATATTAGGATCCCTATGGGAAATATAATGACCACATAATGAATTTCATAATTAAGTACTCACTACCCTTCCCGTAGCCATCCTAAACTAGTATGGATAGGGTTATATAAAATGGAATGGAGGTTCATAAAAACCACGCTTGATTTAAACTAATTTCCATCTCTCAAGTTGATACTCAGTACATATTTATGATAGGTTATTAGGTATCAAGACACGATATCCTTTTATCGCTAGAGAACTATAATAAATTTTCATGTAGCTAACTTAAATGAATACCTTTTTTCATGATATCACAACATTTTGTTATTTGCTAAGGCTATGTTTATTTAATCGTATCTCACATTAAATGATCTAATAACATCATATTTGGTATTTTTTAATCTCATAATTTTATCATTTGTTATGTAAGATTCACTTAATATCATATGATATCATCCGGTAAATAATAGAACAACTTATAGTTGTCATATAACACGAGTTTACTTAATCATGTTTTTCATAAAGTTATTACAATTAATAATTGTTGAAACAATACATATACTAATGTGTTGTCATTATGTCATAGTTAGTGTACTTTATTTCAATGAGGTACAATGATACTATAACATTTTTTTTTTCATATTATTGTCTCCCATAATGTACTTATACTCATTAATGACATATTTAATCATCCATAATGAAACTATAAATTTTGTGAAGAATATTAATTAATAACAATAACTCATATATGAAAACTGCTATTAATAGTAACTTTTAGACACTTTTAGATTTAAATAAAAATGATAAGCTTATAAATATTATTTTTATCACAATGATATTCATATCATATTTTTGTTGTAGTTTGTCACAATATTTCATAAGTAATGAATTAATTACTAGATATAGTTTCATAAATAACATTTAAAATTTAATTAACTTTAAATCATACTGTATTGTAAAAACAAAAATAAAAACATCTTTATAACTCACAAAAAGTTATACAAACACTAAGTATACTTATTCGGCTTCATAAGGATAAATCCTTATTTTTTCAAAAAGGACAACATACAAATTTTTCATAATCATACAAATAGGAAAATGCCTTTAATTCAACCTACAAAATTAATACTTTCAATTTACAATGAATTACAATAATCTAGAACAAATTTTAAAACAATAATAAATGAAAAAATCATATGTATACAATCCATTTAATCACTTCATAATATCACTTCATCCTACACATTGTAAGAGATAGAATGTATACATGGTCAGTTCTACGAACCAACATGAATTATCTACCCATATTCATGTTGTGTAAGGACCCCAATTATCGAGATCTAATTTTTTTATTAAAATTCCCATTAACCCCGTTGTTAAAGTGTTATGTTGATTTAAACATGAAAAAATCATCCAACCAAGTACTTAAATCATAAATGCATGAAACAATGATAAAAAATAGCTTTGTTCCAAAAGAAATATCTTTCATTTCCAATGTTTTAGTACATATTAAAATTTTTAATTGCAATACAACCAGCCTTAAGGATTATACAACAATAATTGGATGTTATAGTAGCACATCAAGTATGGTTTTTATTTCAAGAGGAATAATATAAAATAATTAACAAATTATGAAAATTGGCTTAACTCCCTATCAAATATTTTCTTTTCCTTTGTCTCCAGAGTGGCATGTACTATCTACAAAGGGTTGGTTCCAACTAAACTGGCAAGAGTTCCTATTTTCATACATGTAGTATTCTACAAATTAAAACATATCAACAAAACTCCTTCATGCATCAACATACATAAGTATCCATTATTATAATAATTATGTGGATAAACATGTATGCAAACATGAACTAAACAAGTTCAGAATCTCATTTAAGAATGAATCCTTCAACCATCATACAAAAAACACATAAAACTTACAACAGGTAAGGTTGATTACAAAATTCCAACATCGTAATATATTATATGCCAAATGTGACAACATAACAACAATATGAAGAAAATGCCAACACATACTATTTATACCTAATGAGACAACATATAAACCATTTGATGAAATGCCACAAATAATATTTATGTCAAAAAGAGATAGCATACTAATTGTTTGACAAAATGCCAAAAATATATATTTATGCCAAAATGGGATAACATACTAGACATTTAACAAAATGTCAACAAACCATCTTATATGCCCAAGGAAATAAATCATACTAACTATTTGAAAAAATACTAACAAATTATCTTTATGCCAAAATGGGAAGCATACTAACCATTTGACAAAATGACAATGAAACATATTATATGCCCACAAAAGAAAGCATATTAATTGTTTGACACAATGCCAATCAAAATATATTTATGCCAAAATAAGAAAACATATTAACCATTTGAAAATGCCAATGAAACATATTATATGCGTAAGAAAGAAAGCATACTAACTGTCTGACAAAAATCCAATCAAAATATCTTTATGAAAAAACCGGAAAAGATATTAATAATTTGACAAATGCCAATAAAACATCTTATATACATGGAACAAAATGAACACCAACTGTTTGAAAAAATGCCAACACAATATTCTTATATAATCGTAAGAGAATGCACACCATTTTTTTGACAAAATGTCAACATAATATTTTTATATACCCAAAATGAGGAAGGATGCAAACTATGTGACAAAATGTCAGCATATTATTCTTATATACTCAAACTGAGGAAGTATACAAACTATTTGACAAAATTCCAACACCATATTCTTAAATACCAAAAATGAGGAAGCATGCAAACTATTTGACAAAATGCCAACACAATATTCTTATATACCAAAAATGAGGAAGCATGTTATCTGTTGGAAAAAATGCCAACACAATATTATTATATACCCAATATGACGAAGCATGCTAACTATTCGACCAAATTACAACACAATATTATTATATGCCCAAAATGAGGAAGCATGCAAAGTATTTGACAAAATGATAACACCAAATTCTTATATACCAAAAATGAGGAAGCATGCAAACTGTTTGACAAAATCCCAATACCATATTCTTATGTACCAAAAATGAGGAAGCATGCAAACTATTTGAAAAAATTCTAACACCATATTCTTATATACCTAAATTGAGGAAGCATGCAAATTATTTGACAAAATGGCAACACAATATTCTTATATACCCAAAATGGCAAAGCATGCTAACTGTTTGGAAAAATGCCAACACAATATTCTTATATACCCAAAATGAGGAAGCATGCAAATTGTTTGTAAAAATGCCAACACAATATTCTTATATATACAAAATGAGGAAGCATGCAAAATTTTTGGAAAAATGCCAACACCATATTATTATATACCCGAAATGAGGAAGCATGAAAACTGTTTGACAAAATGCCAACACAATATTATTATATACCCAAAATGAGGAAGCATGCAATTTTTTTGACAAAATGCCAACAAAATAGTCTTATATACCAAAAAAGAGGAAGTATGCTAACTATTACTAACAATATCTCATCTATTCCAAGAATGAGAAACAATAATGTCCAATATCCAGAATGAGAAGAAAAATAATCTCAAATACCCAAAATGAGAAACAATAATGTCAAATATCCTGAATGAGAAGAATAATAATCTTAAATACCTAGAATGAGAAACAATAATCTAAAATACCTAGAATGAGAATAATACCCAAATGCAATCATTTAATAAAATAGTGCATGAAATAAAAATTAGAAATCCTTTCCTTAAAAATATTCGATCTTTAAGAAGACCAACAACTTTTGTTCTTTCCTCCTCTTTCCTCTTCTATTTTCCTTAACCCCTTTCTCTTTCTAGATCATAAAAAAATGAAAAAAAGTTCCTTCATTCTTACAAAATATTCTCAACAATAATGACCTCAACCACAAAAGGAGGAACTTCGTGATGGTAGACATACAAACATCAAAGAATCCCCTCTAAAACCTCCATGAAATGCTCCATAAATTTTGACATATTTCTCCTCTCCTCCAATTCCATTCCAAATAGTCAAAATGATAACCCTAACTCCTTTTTAGGTAGATTTCAAAATCTAATTAAAATCTTACTAAAATAAAATTCCACCAATTAAGCTTAAGCTTAAGTTTTAATCAAACTTATTTACCACATACCATAAGTGAAATTTAAACACAAGTCAATGCCAACACAACTCACAAGTGCCACCTCATACATTAAGCACAAAAAAATCAACCACGTGACCAAGTTAATCCATGACTAAATCTAATTCCAAGTCACCATTTACCAATCCCATTTAAATTATATTCCAAGGTGGTCATTTAACCCTAGGTTAGATTATTAAATTTCCATCGTAAATTAGGCTTAGGTTAGGTCACGTAACTTAGGTCTTAGGTTAGTTAGGTTAGAAACTAACCAAAAACAACATCACACCAGAAACTGCCACAAACATCATTACTCACTATCAAAGTGTGAGTGTCAACTCACGAAGGAGTGGTCAGGGGTGCACATATGTGTATGTGTATACGCACAAGTACATAAGGGTATATATGCTCATATCTAAGTTTATGTACTTATGATCATACCCATACGGGTATATGGATGAATTTCCATGCCTTCGTGATTCACACTCAAGAGTGACTAGTTTAAACATGAAATTACAACCAAGTTGAATCAAAATAAAATAGGATTTTTAATTTAAATACAGATTCCTAAAGGTGGGGACGTTACATTTTTCTTTAAATTGAAATAATTGATTAGGATAAGGTTATCTTATGTGACATATCATAAAATTTATAATACATTTATTAAGTATACATATAATCAATTAAATGAAGTGATGCTATATAGTGTAACTATTTTTCCAACAAACCAAGAATCCTACAAAAAGTATTGTCATACCGACTTGTTAAATTAAATAGTTGATAATGCAGTTTATTTTAAGAATAAGCAAGATCACACCTTATCTAAAAAATAATAAATCCATATACTATAATACAAAATAATATCATTTTTTTGAGTTTCATCTTGGTACAACAAATGGAATTTAGTTAATGAACTTGTTTATTTCAAAATCATCCTTTATGATAAATTAATCAATTACATTAATTAGCTAATCAACCCAAATACACCCAAAAGAAAACTTAGCAGGTTCTTCAAGATATTGACATTCTCGTAACCAATACAAGAAGATGGAACAACATCACCGCAACAAGAATTCACACAATTTTAAATACCTTCTACATTATTTTGTTGCATTCAATATAAGATTAAGGATCCTTACGAGACTCATCTTTCACACTTCTTAAGAATTTTTTTTCACCTTCATGATTCGAAGAATGAATTAACACTCAAAAAACTGATCAAATCATTCACTAACAACAATCAAGTTCAATATTAAGTAAAGGCAAAAAGTTTATTCCCTTGAGAAATGGACTTCATCAAGTCATATAACTAAAATTTTATAATTATAAGCATAATAATAAATGTTCCCAAAAAAACAAAATTAGTGACTCAACTCCTTGAGAGATTATTATGAAACAAAATAAGATATATATCCATACAGTTGAGCTCAAAATGAGAAAGATATATTTTAAATAGCTAATCCCGCAACGGGATAAAACTATCATCAATTACAATAGCCCAATAACCAAATAAAAATATCAACCAACATCAAGAGGGGAAAGAATCTTTACAAAATAAAAAATACTATTGAAATATTAGTCCAAGATACCCATACCCGTGACTGACACAAAATGGAATCTTATCCCATAATACACAAGGACCTAGAAAGAAAAACCAAAAACCAAAAACCAAAAACGTTTTGGTGAGAGAGATGAGCTCATTTATGAGAAATTATTTTCCTACAACACATTAATATCTATCTCTGAATCATATACAGGGTCATTTTAAGAATAAACCAAAAAATGTTAATACAAATAGTAGATCTATTCACTAAATCTCAAACTCAAAAAATTACAAGCCAAAGGCCCTCTATTCCAACAACTATTTTGTATTGCAATAGTAAACATGATTTATTTTCAAATAAAACCTATACCTAGAATGGTAATAACAAACAAAGTAGTTATTTTGTAATTTTTGAAAATCCCATTGTTTTATTGTTTTACTCATACATTTTCCTTCAAAGATTTTGATAAAACTTAAAAATCATTCCATATTTTAAACCAGATAAGAAAACTATATTATATCCCTTTATTTAGAAATAAAAAAAAAAGTATAGAGAAATATTTCATGCCTGTGACTGTATATAACCTTTTCCCCACTTTCTCCTTTATAAATATGAAACTTCTAAAGTGTATGCACATCAAGGAAACTCCCAGATTTTATAAGACCCAAGCGCCCAAAACAAACACATCTCTCCATTGATATAGCTCTTTATTTTAGCATGCAACAACCATAACAAATTTTCCTTATTTTATCCTTTCTATTAGAGCCAAAAATAACCACAAACTAAAAAATGTGAATGGATGAAATGGATGCATGTCTTAGTTTGTAGTGCAATATTCTCTTTTCCCCAAAAAATTGTCCTTCTATAAATGCATTTAATGATTTTGTAGAACCAAATTTTGGCTAAACTAAAATTTATTGCCCACTAAAATTCCAATACACTTACATGGATGTCAGTCAATCCAAGACTTAATAAAAAAAATTAAATTACTTACCATCTTTCCTTGCATGTGGTCAACGACTATTCAAACAAAACTATAAACATTAACCTTACCTTTATTAAATAACATGGCAGATGACCATGGTTTTTTAACATATAATTTAATTTCCATCGTGTTCCAATACCTACTAAATGACCATCCATTATTTTCTAGCTATGGTCAATGACCATATAATCATGCATTAATAGCATTAAAATTTTAAAAAAAATTTCAACCCTCCTTATGTGGTCTAAGACCCAACAAAATAAATAATCCATCACCTTATCGATGGTCCATGATCCTTATTCCAACAACAATATTACTTACACTTTCAATGAATTATAATTTATGACCAAGTTTTCAATGCTATAAAGGAGAATTAGAACATTTAAGCAATAACCTTACATTATTACTACCTTGTGAAGTTGTCTATGACCAAGTGAACAAGTGTTAGAATAAACAATTACTTTATATGGAGGTATAAGGCCGATAAAAAAAATTCATTCATTTCAAACCTTTAAAATAATGCAAAGTAATGTATGCATTCCCGATACATTAATGAATAATGAAATAATTAGCTAAACAAAAATGGTGGTGTCCATCCACCCAACCAAATATAATGAAGTAAAGCAAATTGCGATCATCAAACAAAGACAACAAACATTAGTTGGTGATTACAAATATAGTGTCGGGTATACATCTAAACACATTTATGTATGCATTTAAGTTATATAAATGCATATATATATATATATATATATATATATATATATATATATATATATATATATATATATATATATATATCTGTGTGTAACTAACATTACATAGTCGTTAATCAACTAACCTCCATTAGTTATTTATTAATCCACAATTAGTTTCAACAACACAACCAAATACAAGTGCGGGGTGTGATAGTAGGGGTGACTTTGAACGTAATCTTGATGGACCTATAACCATCATCTATGCATCAAAATTAGGGTGAATTCAAGTGGCCATACATTTTCTCCACAAATTTAAAATTTTCCAAAATTAGATCCATTAGAAAAATCTCAAGGAGTGCTTTCATGTAAAAGTGGATTTAGGTCACAATTGTATGTGATTTGGGAGTAAAATGCAATAATCAATTCCATATAATTTTATCTTTCCACCAAGAATACTTATTTCATATTGGGAGAATGTTTCAAAAATTACTTTTGGATCCATTCGATCAAAACATTCAAATACACCAACATATTCTTCTCTATCTATCTCTTCTATCCTTATCTCTTCTACTTTATACAAAATAAATTATTATAATAAACATATCCTCTTTTTTAGATCATAAAATACTATTTTATTTTGACATTTGAAGCATTCCAAGTGTCTAGTCCTTTGTTATGTAGCTATTTTAAAGCATCTACTATTTCACCATTTTCTTTACCTTTTGAATGACAAAACAAATAAGGGTAAGGGCCAAGGAGTAATACATGTTTATGTTGGTTGGTTGATGATTTTTGCACATGTTATGACTTCTTGATCCACATTTGAATGTGAGAGATTCCTTTTAGCTAGGAGGAACTACCTGAAATAGACAACAAGACCACAAAAGGGGAGTTAAATAATATATGACAATGAATTGCCTAGTGAGTCTAGCTTCGGGAAGTGTTATACTTCCTAGATGGCTGTTAATCCACTATTTAAAACAATTTAATGCCATAAATAAAGGAAATCATATTGTAGATGATATGATTTAGGTTTCTCATCCAAGTACAATAAGAAAAATGTTAACATAACAGGCTAAGCTATGGTCAGATCAGAAAGGTAGATAGTTGTCAGGGTGTTGGGACTAGTCAAGGTCTGATTCTTGGTTTTTCAGGTCAACTGATGAGAGGTTGTTAGGTTCTATTATGGGTCAGGGTATGAAACATAGAGACCAATGTCAGTCTTGTATGACTGATGACGGTTTATGCAAAACTGATGACGATTATGGGTAACCAACGTCACTAAGGTCGAGTGTAAGAGAATCAAGGAAAAATAATTATAGGGCTTGATCTAGGATCTGGTAAGGAGGGTAGGGTGGATAAAGAGGTTGATAGGGGTATCAAGTATACTCAAGAAATGAAAAGAAGGTGAGAATGGGTGATTTGGTGATGTGGGTAAAGGAAATATTTGAGTTATAAGCTAGAAAGTGATGGAGGAATGAGCATGTAAAGTATAAATTGATGACAGAAATAACAGAAGCTAACTACACTAAAGTGGAAAATGCTAGTAGAAATGTACTTACTGTGATGCAGACTTGATGGCTGAATGGTAATTGTGGTTGATTAGAAGAATGGTGTTTGGTATCATTACAGTGACTCCCATAATGATTTCGTGAATGCAATGCTTTAATATTTTTCCTTGTGATGGCTCTGGATGTTTGGATACGTGAAAGGATGTTGGTTTCACTTGCATGTAGCTTTGATCTCCCTCCTCTTGCTCTTAGAATGTGTTAACCCCAAAAACAAGGTTTTTTAGGTGAATAAATGGTAACTGATGACGGTTCCATGTTGACCGGCATCCATTTAGGGGTGACCAGCATTGGTTAATGCAGGATTACCTAGGTTTACTAAAATGAGAAGATCTTTCTTATTTCTTTTGGCCCAGTTAGTTTATTCTTGCAGATCAAAATGGAAGATTCCCTTCTAATGGGCAGGAATGTGGTTAGAGAGATTTTAGGAATTGATTTTAGGGTTAGACCAAATTTTAGCTCATTAAGGTAAGTAATACTTAGTTATTGTTAGTTATGTAAACATGTGAAGAATAGGCCTAGGGTGAGGTGGCTGGATGAGATGTCTAGGTGAGGTGTCTAGGTGAGGTGGTGGGGTAGATGTCTAATTAAGATAATTAGAAAATAAATACTGTGAGGATATAAATTAATTTTATTAATAATGATGTGGGGTGGAAGGGGCCATGGTTAGGTGAGTATGTTTGAGCCAGTTATTTGAATAGGGACCAAGGGGAGTGTGACCCAATTTTGGTGTCTACATTTTGCCCCTTTTTTTTACGTAGCTTGTATTGGTAAGTGACGTTGAAAAGAATAAGATGTGGTTGTGCCATGTGTGAGTGAAGGTGATCCCCCTCAAACTAGGAATGAATGAGGTAGAAGAATAAATCTGTGAGTGGTTTAATATAGGTGGATGTGATGAAGAGGAAGGTGGAAAATGGGGGTAATGGGGTAAAGGTCCAATCAGGTAATCAAGGTAATGGGCCAGGGTCAAAGGTAGCAACAGTAAAACACACGCACACATATAAACTGCGGCCTAGTACCAGGTCGAAGAGCACACAAACTCTGCATCATCTAAGGTCGATAGGTTTATCCAAACAAGCTTGAGGTGATTCTGGTATCCAAGGTATAGGATATGCTATGGAAGCACTTCGCAGTTCAAGTGCAGGAATTTTAGGTGTGTTCTGGTACACCAAAGGTTGGGTCAGGATAAACGAAATAGAAAGAGGCAAGGTAAGGTCATTAGGTCAAAAAACATGGGTAACAATGTCACAAGGTATATCGTGCACATGAGTTCACAGGTCACCAAAAATGTTTTGGGTCTAGGTAGCGAGGTCACGGAATGGGTAGGACCGAGGTATTGGTAAAATAACAAGTCCCAAAACATGATTAAGGATTGGTATAGGTAAGGTAGGCATGGAGATTGGTTGCAATAAGGGTGGGTAAGGTCAAACGATGGCTGGTTTGCTTAATTGTTTGTTGGAAATGGGGAAAAGGTATAGGAAATAGTATGACAAAGTAACCGATTCCAGTCATACGTAACTGGTGATGGTCTAGCTAAGCTGATCACAGTTTATTAGGGAAGATGACCGATGTCAGTTTTGGTATAATTGACCATGGTGTTCTAGGGCACAAGACCGATTTCATTTTAGGTATAAACCAACGTCGGTCAGGTCGATGTGGGTATATAAAAATAAAAAATCTGTATAATATGGATTCATTTATATGTTTTGGCTTTTGTGAAAAAAATAGAGCGCTGAACGAGTTGTGATTTTTCGAGAGGAAAGAATAAGGGACAATATCCTGCTGAGGTGGAGAGATCTAGTTAGTTAGAGGAGCTAGGTAGACAGGTCCATGAGCACAGGGGGATCGACTCTATGATTGGGTGGAAGTCAGGAGGATTGGATTTGGTGATTAGACATGGCAGAGGTGGGAGAAGATTTGGGTTGACCACTGAAACAGTGGCCAGATGTGACACTGCGTGACTGCACTAACGACACTGAGATGAGGTAGGATTCTATCCGATCTTGTATTTGTGATTGAAATGGGCTATTGAAATGGGGTTGGGTGAGAATTTGGGTGTAAGTTTATTATTTGGAATGTACGGGTAAAAAAGGGGGGAAATGAGGGTTGGGGAGGTCCAATGTAGATTAAATAGGATTGGGAATGAAGCTAGGATAGGTTAGGGTACGTTAGAGTTGAGGATTAGGGTATATTTCAAGAATTTGGGAAAAATGGGTGGGGGGTTTGGACTTATGTGGCTCTACAACAATGACTGATGCCGGTCAAGTGTTGGCCTTTGTCAGTGGGATTTGGATGGCATCGATAAAATAATGGGTGACCAATGTAATTTACACATGACTGGTAACAGTTATTGTTGACAGTTGTTAGTCAACTTTATTGGAAAATAGGGAAATAGAGAGCAAGGGTAAGAGGTAAGGATATGTCAGGAGATGTAAGGGTAAGTTTCTTGAGAGGAAAAGATGGAGGTAGGTATAAATGGAATGAATATATTGGTGTAGAAAGGGGTAAGTGGTTTGGCTGGGTACGATTAAGAAGTTAGGGTTGGATACAAGGTTTATGAGGTAAGGGGTGTGTTTCAATATGGTAAGGTTTTAACAATAGTGTGTTTTGTTGGGTGGTGGTGAGGGACCAATTACTAGATGTGTGATAGGGGTACCTCCCTTATTTGTGGAGGTATGAGGGGGTACGACAGCTAAGGACTGGCACCATGTTGATGAGGTTGGCATGATTGGGGTCAGACGCTATAGGCACGTAGTATGGGAACCAAATTTGATGGTCACTCTCATCAATAGATGGGACTCAATGACCAATACCTTCCATTTTCTGATGGGTGAGATCATAGTCACCCTAGAGGATGTGTACAGGATCTTGCATCTACCGATAGTGGGGACACAGGTGAATTCTATCTCCTTAGAGGCCTCTAAGGATTTGATGCTAACTGTGTTTGGTGAGGGGCTGATAGAGATGAGGTTCCATAACACCACTATGAGCTATGGAGATATGTATCGGGCCCATCTAGAGCAGATGGGGTTAGTAGTGTTGCTGATGGAGGTAATCTTCTGCTTTGCATTGCCGGATACAAAGGGTGGGAGATTCCCATGATCATTGATGGGGGTTCTGCATGACATGGTGGAGGACAAGATCCAATTTACATGGGCACTTACATTCTTGGTACAGTTGTACAGAGAGTTATGGGCTTATAGGCAGCTACGGAGTTGTTTCACCTGATTCTTATAATGTTTCTTGGAATGTGATGAAACAAATAAGGGTAAAGGGGTTAGGAGGAATACCTGTTGAAGATGGTTGAAGGTTGTTGTGTGCATATGACTTCTTGATCCACAACTAACCATGAGATATTCCTCTTGGCTAGGAGGAACTACCTGAAATAGACAACAAGACCACCAAATGGAAGTTAAATAGTATATGCAGTGGACTGCCTAGCATATGCTAGATCCTGAAAG
This sequence comes from Taxus chinensis, assembly GCA_019776745.2. Classification (NCBI taxonomy): domain Eukaryota; kingdom Viridiplantae; phylum Streptophyta; class Pinopsida; order Cupressales; family Taxaceae; genus Taxus; species Taxus chinensis. The sequence continues at coordinate 65,090,586 of CM034155.1, read as the reverse complement.
TATGATACTCCATATAAGGTTTTCAATCCATTGTTGTAAACAAATTAATGCGATAAATAAGGTAAATATTGTCCAACTATAGTCAATATGATTTAGGCATCTCATATAAACAAAATAAGAAAAATATAATCTAACAGGCTACGTTAGGATCAGATCTTAGGGTTGGGTAAATGGTTTTGGGTTTCTGAAGGTCTGGCAGAGATCTAATGAAGGTCACCGGTGATTATAAGTAACTTGGGAGTAGGTGGGTAGGTTACTAGTTTGTACTATGTTGACAGACACAGAGACCGATGTCAATCAAGTCTTGACTGATGACGGTTAATTGTGACCATCGTTGGTCATTGAAAAAATGGAAGGGGGTCAAGAACAAGGTTTTGGGTCTATTTTCTAGGTTGATGGGGAACTGGTTGAGGTATTTAGGAGGTGTGAGTAGGGATGCAGGTCAGTGGCTAGGTCTGGTTGGGTTTTGGTGAGGTTGGGAGGAGTTATGGGTTAAGTTGGTGAATAGTAGCAAAGGGGTAGTATTATGTAGGTAAACAAATGCCGGTATAGAATCGAATGATGATAGTTTATGGAAACCAATGCTGGTGACTGTGGGAAGATGGAAGATGTTGCAGAATGGATTTTGGGTCTTTTTGTGATTGCAAAAAGGGTTGGGTGGGTCGGAATGGAGTGTTGGATTTCTAGTATAGGGTTTAGAGGGGTTTTTGAAGAGGTATAAGGGGATAATTATCAGAGAGCAATAGTGAGTGGCTAGGAAAGCAAAAACACACAACAGAGTCTAAATATTGAAATTATTCAAATGAAACTAGATTGAATAGAGAAGTATACTTACTTGGAAATTACTACTAGTCGACTGTGGGTGAAGAGTGGAGATGGTAGTAAGAGATTTCTTTTGTGAAGTGTAATGCCACATGCTTTCATTATTGTTGTCAAAGTAATGATAGGAAAAATGGTTTTATCCTATGTTGTTGGCACCCTTGCGTATCAAAAATTAAATGGAAACTTGATGTGAACAAACAATCACAATATCATGAATAAGCTAAGGATGACCTTAGATGAGAACCCTTCTAATCCGAGGTCTATCTTATTGATGAACTATTTTCACTAAGGTGACATTACATCGTTTGTAATGTTATATGTCATAAAATCCTTGGTGTAAATTTAAGCCTCGAAAATGATTTGTGATGTTGTTGCTTATCTCTATTAAATTGTTAACATTATATTTTTTTATAACTAAGTTATGTTGAGGCTTTGACAATTTTGATAGCTCATTTAGCGACTTAATTTGAAATGTTATCAAGACTTCCTGTTGGTTTATAATGGGTCTTAAACGAACCATCTGATAGTCTTCCCATTTCATGAATAACGCCATCATGATCATATTTCCAGGGATAAAGGGGCTATATTCGTCATTCAAGGACTTAATTATTAAGAAATAAGGGCATCAACTCTTACAGGTATACATGAGAAACTCTATTGATCAACGCTAACATTATAACATCTATATATACAAATTTTGAAAAGGGAATTTGCAAAAATTAAAGTAGTTAAGTAACTACTATTGAAGATTTATTAGCTAATGTAAAAAAATGACAATCTAATGCTATTGGTATAGTTCTAAACTTAACATATGAACCTATCGTTGAGAAGATATACTTGGGCATTACTTTAGCTATTTGAAAGGATGTATATGCATATGAAAATAGTATGAAGCCTTAAGCTATGCTAAGATAGGAAATATGAATTTCTATTTGTATAAAATATTGGTTGGTCATTTAAAAATGATATAATGTTGCTCAAATTCAAACGATTAATGAGGTGGCACCACCACTTAATAGTTGTACTCAGAGCCCTTAATTATCTCTGCCAACTGATTTTGAGATGGAGTATTTTAGTTATCTAAATCATCTTGCATGGCATGAAGTATGACTTTACTAAATTTAAAGGAGTGATAATAATATTTGGTGTGTAAATTGGTGGCAAGCTCCATTAACTCTGCATTTAATGCCTTTTATTGCCCACCTTCCTTGGGAAGTGCATGGATGAATTGGAACAAAGGGGAAATTTTTGGTATTGATTCATTTCATGGATAGAAACTTGTAGTATCTTGGCATGCAAGGAGGAAGTTTATTTGTGTGTTGATGAACGTTTGCATGAAGAAAACAACAGTTGAGTAGATGGAATAACAAGCTCCTAGACTCATTAAAACATCATAGAAACTTTGTGATCTATTGAATAAAGGAATTCGTTTCGAAGGTTTTGTTATTTTCCTGAGTAATCGTGACAGTTTTGTAAGGAAAGAAAACACTGGCATAACAGGCATGATATGCTTTGAACTTTTCATAATTTCTTTCTCTATTTAGTAATTTCACAAAAAATAACCTTGCCTTGTAATGAAATTTTGTGCTTATAATTTCAAAGATGTAGACTCGTTTTTATACTTGCTATATAGAGTATGAATTACTATGGCTTCATGATGTATGTTGTTAAAAGTGATTAACTAAGTACATGACTTCAATGAGGGTTATTATCGTCAAGGAAAGAATATACTCTTAAGATGTTTGAGGATTGCTGCTATAATGATTAAGGGGTTTGTTTTGATACGCCAATATTGTTGAAATCTTCTTGCAGCTGTGAATTGAAATCTACCCATACTGTAGAAAACTTATTTAATTTGTTACCCATATCTTCAAGGATATGAATAAATATAACAAGATATTGTGGAATTCTGGAAATTATTCTGTGTGAGTTTTTCTTGTAGATTTCTTTCCTTGACCTAGTGTTGTTGGGTTTACGCAACTAGGTTTGATTCTTTAAATAAATATATGCCTATGGAGTCATGTTGGTCTTGTAGAAGGCATCGCTGGTGCTTATAATTGAACTATTTTTATTTAAAATAAATATGTGTAATGAAGAAAAACAATCTGAATTTAATATTATCATCGAGTTGTAGATAATAAGGACAGTTGTAATGATTTTCAAGGCCTGCCCCTTCGAACCTTGAATGGGAATTTTTGAATGGCACCTTTGGTATACTCCAGAGCCACTATGATGGCTTGGCTAAATAGATGAGTTTTCTAGCAGTTAACTGTTTTATCTTGTTTACAATTTAAGATTGTATAAGTTCCAGATACTTCATTCTATTATATTCATGTTGATCTCCTTGTTTCATCTTAATAACTCTAGAACTATTCTAACTCCTTCAGGGTTTAAAATTGGTTGTGGAAAGCTTATATTGAGATTTGATTATTGTGATGGTTAAGTACCAACTTGTTAAAATCTGGTCACTTATGTTTCATTTTAGACTCTATAACGGAGGACGGACATTCTCTTGTAAAACCTTGTATGTTACTTAGTGGGATAATTTATTCACTATTATTAATTAAAGCTTGGTTTTTCTTGCAATTCTTGCTGAGTTCGAAAGTGATGACGAATTTGACTAAGAATCTCCTTCCTCTTGTAAGAGATGTAGTTCACTATTTGACCATTAGGAAACCATCCTAAAAAGTGAGCTGATCATGTAGAATTTTATACATTAGATTTTATGGTTGAAAAGGTGTTAAACATTCCCTTTTATTGGGTACGTCCTCATCTGAATGTATGAGCTGGTAATGATAGTTGAGTTTGATTTCTTTGACCCTTACACTCTTATCTATGCTTGCTAGGTTTATGTAATCTACCTGTTCAAAGATCAAAACATGTAAGTAAAGGTTTGATGATTAAAGTTATCAAATTAGTATGACTCTTACCATTTAGGGTCAACTGTTAGAAGGTTTAAGGGAAATACCCCTCTGTAGCTAATTAACATGATTGAAGTTTTGATGATCCCATTTCATACTGGGCTGATCATTTTATCGAAAGTTGAGTTTATGTTCAATAAATGTATAGAAATTGAGTCATTAAGTAGGGACCAAATGGGGATTAAAGCTATGTACTCAAAATCTTATGATAGATGATAACTTGGCTTCAGGATTTAACAGATTCTATAATATGGTGGTATTACCCCTCTGTAGGGTGTAATGTAACACGGTTTGAAGTTATGATGGTATCTCAACATTGTCATAAGTGACTGTGTTCTATTATAGAAAACTGGAGGCATTGATTTCATTTACGGTAAATACATTTCCTGGGACAAAATGGTAAGTTCCTTATATGACCTTTCCTACTCTGTCATGAATAGATGATAACTAAGATCTCATCCTTTAAACTAGAGTCCGTGATATGTGAAAAATCATCTTTGGGTGTAATGATTCTGAATCATGTGAATTCTTGACTGTACCTCAGCAAACCTGGGTTGTTAGAAGTTACAATTCTCTTATAGAAAACTGTACTCAGTTTCATTTATTAAATACGGGGTTTCAGATGACATTTTTGGGTTAAGCTCCTTATTGACCTTTCCTAGTTGTGTCATGAATTTATGTTACAATATTATCTTCCACCTTTTTTAGTAGAATGGGTTAGGAGATTGTTTATTAGGTATTCATGTGAAGTCTTGACTTACCAGGAATTGTGTACTCTTTTCTAGTCTTAGAATGTTCATTAAGTGCTTAAGTTGAGGTAAGTATTAAATATGTAGCCTGTTACTCAAGTTATACCTGATTTCTATATGGTGGGATGCCATGAATCTTCTCTCTCTATTATCCTCGAGGTTAAACGCTCTAATATCTTATTTCGTTAACCAAATACTCTTGATGTCTTGGTATTATTGCCTAAACCTTAGCAGTCCTTATGGATGTATGAAATCCTCGTTAGATCTATTATGAAGATTTGAGAGAATGCTTAAAAGTGTTCTTGATATTTATATGGTTACTTAATGGTTGAGTAAAATTATTTTAGGCATACAAGTATGGGATTGCATGAGTGAAATATTGATACTCTTATACGGTAGTCCTTTGAATACTTATAATTCTCATGTATCTTATGTATTGTATGATTGTTTCTGAGCGACTGAAGCAGTTGTATGGAAAAGTACGTCTGAAATTGATTTCTTCCATGGTTCATTAAATTGTCTTGCTTCTGTCATGTTATAGAAATAATTGTTTATCTACTTAAGCTTTGCAATATTGATTCATAAAAATGATATGGGTTATTTCTATGAAATAATTAAGTAAAGTATGTTCATTATGGTAATTTAAGTGCTTATCATGCTCAATTCTTGGGAAATGACTCATGCTAACAATTTTTGCAGATAAACGCAGAGAAGGAAGGGTGAAGTATTTAGTTTTGTATATTATTTTGATCGAGGAAAGTTTGAAGATATGACTCACTTGAATGTTCTTAAATGAAATACATCTTCTTGGAAATGGGAAAGGCTTTGCTACTGAATATAACTATTTTATTCATTTTAAATGAAATATTTTGGTCATGCTTAAAGGCATGAGTTGTATTTATCTTTTAGAAGGAATATAATTAAGACAAATTTTCAATGCTGATATATATATATATATATATATATATAGTATATATATATATATATATATATGTTTTGTAAGTAGGTTGATCTGTCGATTGATAGGTAGTTAGTGTATTCATAAATCTATCAAGTTAAGAAATCAACATCTACAATACTATTATATTAATCATTAGTATCAAGCATGTAGTAAGTACTATACACATCTTACATGTGAGATTCTAAGGATAATATAAGGGACTATTGGAGGAACGTTGCCTAAAAATATCATTGTTCTAACGTAATTATATGTTAAGCATACTTGGAAATAGTTGAGGTTGCTAATTGGATAACTACCTCATTATAAAGTGCAATATATCAACCTACTTGTAAAGTTGTGTTAATTTCTCCAAAGGTTTTGTATAGAATGTACACAACCAGTAAAAGATATCTAGAAGTAATATTGTCTAATCTTAATGGCACGTTGCTAAGAAAGCAACTAGATTATAATGAAACCATGGAAAGGTTATGATAATCAGGTACTTTTGTGCTATGGCTGTTTTATAAACACAAGTTATACTAAATATTATCAGAGATATAATAATTTGATATTGATTTGTAAGTGAAATAAACTCTAAGTCCAATAAACTAGGATGATAGACATAAGAAACAAGAGAAAGGGATTAAGGTAATCTAACATGAAAATATATTGAGTATGGTATTCACTATTTGGGAATTGTCATAATTGTGATAAATTGTGTTATGAAATATTTTTCTCAAGGAGATGAAATGTGTTCAGGTTAGTGGAGCATGTTTTGATGTGTGAAAGTGTATGAAGACTGTACACTAAGAGTACTGTAGGACTTTTCATGTATCCTTGCCAGGGATCGGGGCCGGGCCAGGGTCTGGGGGCGGTAGCCCCTAGTAGCAGGGGTTCGGGGGTTGAGCCCCGTTCAAATTTTTTTTTAGGCGTAAAGCTTTTGGCCTCGAAAAATTACACCCGAAATATTGGGAAAAGTGATTTTCTCATATGGGTGAGTTTTTTGACCCATAGGTTTATGGGATGGGTTTTTCCCATGGTTTTGATACCCACGGTTTTGTAAAACAACTGAAGCAGTTGTCTATTTATATGGTCTTATGCATATGATAGATGTACAAGCAAATGTATTGCAGATGTGTTTTGAATTCGGGTGTGAATTCTGTAGAGTTTGTTGAGCATAGCTCCAAATGGATTTGGGTATTGTATTGAGAGAGCGGTGGCTTGTAATAAAATTTAAGAAAGTGATTCTTGGTGGATGTAGCCCAAATTGGGTGAACCACGTTAAATACTGTCTCTTTGTGTTGTGTTATTTATTCTGTAATTTTATTTGAGATCTGTAATAATTTCTGCATATTAGTTTCTATTGTTGTGATTCTGTGAGGGATTATTCCACATATTTTATCCCTTATTTCCTAACAGAAATGTTTTCAATTAGGAGGATATTCCATGATGCATCATTATGAACACACAAGCAAGTTGAATACAATGGAAGTAAGATGGAAGCATGCTTACTAAGTTAAAAGAACATAGCATTTGAATCTCATCCCTAGTCAATACTGTAATTATCTCTAAAGAGAATTAGAGAGTGATATTTTAAAAGGATATGATAGGGAAAGATAAATGGGCAAGTGGCTCATCAAATCTACCATATCAGATACCCCAAATATATCTTACTTGTTGGAGATAGTAAAATAAATGAACGCTCTTTACTGAGCTGCAATTAAGTAAAGTGATGTGATTAAACTAAAAATATGGTTGGCATTGATAGCCTATGGCACTTAATAAAAAGGAATGAATCATTAATAAATACTTAGCTTTATATAAGTATTTACCCCTAGAATATGAAATAGGGAACTTGAGCCTAAATGTTAAGGTTGGGACAATTTTTATTGAAACTGCAATAATGATCATAGACCTTGATAGTATCATATTCTAATAATGGTTAACATGGGTAAGAGATATTGAAAGGTAATTAAGTGTTATAGAGATTGAGGGTCCTGGGATCAACTCAATCCAGACCTTAGATATGACTCATTCATAGAGAAGGTGTTGTAAGTCCTAGGCTGTTCTATAATGATTACCTTGAAAACATTAAACACCATGAACCAATATAGGATTCTCGGTGGGTGAACTCACTGCATATACTACATAGTCGTATCCCTATGGTGACGATTTTCACCATTAGGATACTGTTGTTTATCATCTATGAGTTGTCTCATCAAGAGACTGGATTGTAGTATGGTGTTGTCCTAACTACAAACCTTGATAGAGTTACAAGATAGATTGGACCTCCTAGGTACACACCCTTATATCAAACTATGATGGATATGAGAAGATATGTGGGCGAGTAACAAGGTGAATTGTTATGAGAACACTTTTTTTCTCATAGGCATCATAGGATGCCATAGAGGTACGTCTTCGTGTAGGTTAAACTAGTTTGTACCTCATTCAAGGCTTGTAGCTGTTCACAACATTAACAATTGTGAATCCATATAACTGAATAAGTGATTAAGGTGAAATGAAAAATTCCAAATGACGTGTGTGTCATCATAGAATGGAGCATGGAATACATGACTCATAAACTTTGTGTAAAGTGGTGTAAGCTACTGATTACACTATCAATATTTCACCATTATCTAAGCTGTGAGATGTCTGTGGTTTTCATAGGTGGAATCCAGGTAAACACTTGAGGGTTTTTCACTTATAAACCATATCCTATTAAAGGAGAACCAAAGGGATACATTTTATTATGGCTCATATAGAGCATTGAGGGAGAACAAGTAAAGTTCAGTATTCTCTCATGCAGTTGCACATGGTTCATGACAATGATCGGAAATGGATCACTTTAAGGTTTATGTAGATTTAAATATATGGGTATTTAAATCAGCCACATAAAGTTATTTATTATAAAATAAAATAAAATCTAGAGATGAAGTGACAAAAGGTGGATGTTACATGAAGGGCCACCAGTTGATAGGAGACTCTTGCTTGAGCTTCCTAGGCTTTCCTTGTTACTTAGCTAAATCATCTCTTGGCTTGGATGCCTATGGATGTATAGGTGTGAATGGATGCTCGCTCTGATTGCATGCCGATGTGATTATTTTCCTTTTCTCTCAGAAATGCGCCAACCTCGAAATAAAGTTACCAAAGGGAATAAAAGGTAATCGATGATGGTTCCCAGTTGACCGGTGTCAATTTAGGTGTGACCAACATTGGTTAGGGTGGGATTTCCTAGGTTTACTAAAATGGGTAGATCTACTTGATTTCTTGGATCCAGTTAGTTTATTTTCATGGATTAGAATGGAAGCTTCTTTTCTAACGGGTGAGAATGTGGTTAGAGGAAATGTAGGATTTGATTTTTAGGGTTTAGTTGGGTCTTAGTTAGCTATGGCAACATACTAAGAGTAGATTTGAGGTGATGTGGCTAGGTGAGGTGGTGGTGTGGGAATTATCTTAATTAGGATAATCAAATAATAAATTTTGTGAGGACATGGATTAATTTAATTTAATTAATTAAATTAATATTAGTGTGGGGTGTAAGGGGCCATGGTTACGTGAGTGTGTACTAGTTGGTTATTTGACGAGGGACCAAAGAGGAGTGTGACCCAATTTTGGTGTCTACATTTTTCCCCTTTTTGTTGCGTAGCTTGTATTGGTAAGTGACACTGACAAAAATAAGATGTGGTTGCCCCATGTGTGGGTGAAGGTGATCCCCCTCAAACTAGGAACTGATGTGGCAGAAGACATAAGTGGTGAGTGATTTGATAAAAGGTGAATGTGATGAACAAGAAGGTGGACAACGAGGGTAAAGGGGTAAAGTTCCAATTGGTTAATCCAGGTAATGGGTCAGGGTCAAAGGTAGTAACAGTCAAATTCATGCACACATATAAACTACAACATGGTACCAGGTTGAAGAGCATGTAAACTCTACATTGTCTAAGGTCGATAGGTTTATCCAAACAAGGTTACGGTGATTTCGGTATCCAAGGTATAGGATATGGTCAGGAAACACGACACATGTTAGGTGCAGGAATGTTTAGGTATGTTTCAGTCACCAAAGGTTGGGTGAGGATAAATGGTCACAACAAGAGGTAAGGTATAGTCATGAGGTTAAACAACACGGGTAATAGTGTTGCAAGGTATAGCGAGCACATGAGGTCATAGGTCACTAGCAATGTTCCAGGTCTAAGTAGCTAGGTCACGGTATGGGTAGGGCCAAGGTATGGGTAAAATAATGAGTCCCCAAATGATGAAGAGGTTAGGTGGTAAATGATGAGGTCAGGAGGGTAAAGTGAAGTTTCCAAGTCAGGTGTGGGTAGGGTTAAAAGGTTTCAAATTAGAACATTAGGGCTAATGGGTAGTAATAACACTGAGCAGGATAACCAAAAATGGTCATAATTAACCGATGTCAGTCACCATGAACTAACCACGGTATGCTAGGGCACATGACTAATGTCAGTTGAGGTGAAACCATCACCGGTAAAGTCGGGAAGGTTATAAAAATAAAATGTTCTGCATTTTTTAAAATCACTTATCATTTGCCACATAGGAGAAAATGACAAGAGAGAGAGAAAGAGGTGGAAAGCGACCAAGCGATATAGAGAATTGAGTTGGTGAGCCGCAGAGTGAGTGGTTTTTGGTCGATAGGAAGGTCTACGAGCGTGGTGTGATTTATTTAATCGGGTGGAGATCCAATAGGTAGTCAGTGATGGAAAATACAGTAGAGGGATTGGGTGGTCCTCTGTAGTGGCTTGAGGTGCCACCACGTAGATGGTAGCATGATGAGGTAAGAGTCAATTCCTATTGTTGTGTGTTTTGAGTAGGTGGAGGATAGAAATCGGGTAGGAGGAAAGTGATTTTTGGGGGGAAAATATTAAAATTTGAACGCGGGGAATTTAATGAGAAAAGGGGAACAAGGGAGGGTAGATTTAGGTAAATGAGGGGTGGGAATAGGTATTGGGTAGGCATTAGTGGGGGAAATGGGATGAAAGGAGAAGTGTAGGTAGAAATAGGGTAGGGTGTCACAGGTTTGTCATTGCAACAGTGACCGATGTCGGTACGCTCTTAGTTGGCATCGGTGGGTGAGGACTAGTATCACTCACATATGTGGTGACCGATGTAAATTATTATTGGACCATGGTCAGTTGATGATGATCGATGTTAGTTGGAAGGCTAGAGAGGTAGGCCCACAAGGAGCTAAAATAGACGGGTTATAAACAGATAAGTAGGGGTAGGGAGAGATAGGTTGGGGGGAAGAGGTATGTGTATGGGTAAGTGGGTGAATAAGGAAGATCAGTGAGAGGGGAAAAATGAAAATAGGTGAGGGTCTGAGGCATGGGTAGATAGGTAATTTTGATTTAGGGCATAGATATAGGTGAAAGGTTGATTTAGTTAGGGTAAGCGGTATAGTTGGGGTGGCAAGGTTGTGTGCAGGTATGGTATAGTTTTAATAATATGATTGGTTATTGGCTACAGGTGAGAGACTAGCTACAAATGAGGGATAAGGTACCTCCCTTGCTTGTGGAGGTACGAGGGAGTATGACATGTGAGGATTGGTGCCATGTTGCATAGGTGGGCCTTATTGGGGTCAGAAAATATCGACACATAGTTTGGGAGGTGAGTTTCATGGTTTCCCTCATCGATAGATGGGATTCGGTAACCAATACATTCCATTTTCCGATTGGTGAGATCACGATCACCCTAGAGGATGTTTACAAGATTGTATAGCTACCGATAGAAAGTACACAAGTTTACTAAATCTCCTTAGAGAAATCTAAGGAGTTATTATTAACAGTGTTTAGAGAGGGCCTGACATTGTTAGGATTCCACAGTGCCAATATGAGCTACGAGGCGATGTACCAAGCCTACCCCGAGGAGATGAGGATGGTAGTGCTTTTGATGTAGGTAGTCTGATTTTTTGCACTACTAGATGCAAAGGGTGGGAGATAGCCATGGTCACTAATGGGGGTTCTATATGACATGGTGGAGAGCAGGACTTAGTTTGAATGGGTGCCTACGTTCTTGGTACAACTATAAAAGGAGTTGTGGGCTTATGGGTGACTATGGTGATTCAGCTTGTGCTACACATTCCTATTACATTATTGGGCCTATGAGCATATTGTGTGTGTGTGCCCAGTTGGTATGCCCTAGGATGATGCATTCAAGCCAGGTTTTGTTCAAGTGGGCTATAGGTGATGGGTGCCATTTATTGGAGAGTGTCGAGTAGCGAGAGATACAAAAGACGTAGCCTATTACTAGTGACTACTGGAGGGGTTGTCTAGCATGGACATCATTTGGAGGCCATATGTGGGCTTCCCTTCATATAGGTAGATGGCAGAGGAGTTGGATGGGTAATAGATTCATAGGTGGATAAAGGGGTGGCGGGTAGGGGAGTATGAGATGATACCCGTAGACCGAGTCAGATGGAAGTTCGAGTTACCATAAGATATACCTTCACCTTTCCCATAGTATATGAGAGATGACGTGGATAGGCCTATGTCTCTACCATGACCTATAGTGCAGACCATGTAGGAGGAGGATCCGGTTGATTGATAGATAGATTATGCCATGGTGACAGACATATATAGATAGTGGTGGACTGCATAGTTACGATAAGTACCACTGAGGTCAGGGCAGCCAGATTTAACCACTATTATAGATCAGAGAGATGACCTACATGGGTAGGTGGCTTCCCTAGTGACCCATTTGGGCATAGTATAGGGACATCTGATAGGTGCCAAGGAACAGGTTGTGAATTTACAGGCACAGGTGGCCACTTTTTAGGCACAGGGAGTACAGGGACCAGTACCCACATCGAGGGGAGAGGGAGAGGGTGGAGATGGAGATGGGGTGTAGGTAGCTACTCTACAGGTGTAGGTGACAGGTTTGTAGGGATAGTTAGCCATGTTTCAGGAACAAGTTACGGGTTTATAGGGCCAGATGGCCACTGCATAGGCATAGATAACTGCCCTTCAAGCCCAGGTATAGGGGTAGGGACAGGGTCCCATTGTTTAGGCATGGTTAGAGGCCATTGGCACCACTGTAGATAGTTCCTATAGCTAGTTTGAGAGATTCCATGGGCAAGGTGAGATACTATCAGGATCACTTGATGGCAACAGGGATATATGTCCTATCATATGCCGAGTATAGAGCACAATAGGCCTCGAGTGAGAGGAGTAAATCCTACACACATAGTGTGGAGAGTACAGGGGGTTGAAGAGTCTAGGGACTAGGTTAGGGTGAGGCCACTAGTGTACGGAGGCTAGCTCTAGGGGTAGGACAATCAGAGCCCAAACTAGAGTGAGGTAGAGAGAGGTCAGCTGTACGTCGGGCTAGAGGAGTGGAGGAGGAGACAGATGAGATAGGCTTTGGTATCAGATGGGGAGATGATTGAGCTCCATGTATGATCAGTTTATTTTTGACATCATTTTTTTGACATATATACCAGCCTGTGTGCTACAGATAGTGAGGATGTGCATGAGCATTTTTGATATTTTGTTATGTATACCAGCCTGCGTGTCAAAGATATGTGAGAGTCATGTATATGGATATGTTTTGATGATTTATTTATAGATATTATGGTGATTATGGCATGACGTATATATGGTTGTGTGTAACTTGCTATGATGATTTGTATATGTGATGGAAACCAAGTAGTGTAGGTATGATAGAGCCAGGTCATATGTGTGGATTGAGTCAGTTTTTTGGTTTAGGCATGGATGGAGTCAGGTTAGGCATGGATGGAGTCAGGTCATAGGCATGGATGGAGTCAAGTTAGGAATGGATGGAGTCTAGTCATAGGCATGGATTGAGTCAGGTTTTTCATTTAGTCATGGAAGGATTTAGGTTTTGGTGTAGATTGCAAGTAGTTGGTGATACAAATAACAAATGGTAATGTAAATATACGTGATGATGTAGATTTCCAATTTTTTGTTGTATGCGGAAATATGAAATGATGAATTGATGAATGTTATGAGGATGTTTGAAACACTAATGGTAGATATGTGTATTAGTTATTATGTGTTGAGATCATACTTCCGGTTGTCGATATACAAAAGGAAAGTTAGGTATAATGTGAATAGGAAAATAGGGGAAAATTGGTAAGGGTAGAGAGTGGCCGAGCTAACCTTCAAGGGCCCCATGCCCTTGGAGTGTTGCCTACATAGTCCCAGTGAAATGGAACCTCAGGCCGATGTAGTTCTCCCATAAGCTAGGGAAAAATGTGAGGAGGTAGGAGAATGGGTTGGTAGGTCATAGGCATGATTGAGTCTAGGTTATTTAGGCTTATTTGAATTGTGGGAAAATAGGTATGGGTGATTTTAAGTTGATTGTGGTGAAAGAGGAAAATTTCCTAGAGATAAGTGTCGAGGGTCTAGTCCTATATAGGATAATCAATACATAATGAAGAAGTTAAAAGATAAGAGGAGTTAAAATATCCACCTAATTGGTGAGGATCGTAGTGGGTTGACCATACCTTAGGTAGGCTAGTGAACGTAATACCCTAAAGACATTGCATGATTGATTATTATAAAGGTGAAGAATAGTCACATGATCAACAAATGTCACATTTTCTAGGTCCTTTGAGGCAGTAGGAAATGAAGGCACAAAGGGTGAGAAGGTGAAAAATGTTTAGGTTATATGGTATGAGGTAACATGCCTTCTGGAAAGAGATTCAAGATCACAATGAGCAAGTCCATGAAGAAATAGTTTTTTGTTTGACTTGTATTTGAGATAGACTGATCGATGCGGGAAGCTTTGTATTTTTTTTAAGTAGGCTTTACATAGCTATCCTTCGAGGGAATAGTTTATTTATAGCAGCGATGTAGAGAGAAAGACGTCCCTTTTGAGGGAGTCATATTTTTATTGGAATTTTGACTCAAGGAGTTAGATCCCATGTGAGGCATTTTAAGTCATGGACAAGATGAAGGAAAAGAATCAGATTCTTGTTTAGAAATAAAAGTGAAATGACCATGGCATCTCATCTGAAAGAAGACAAAAAGTATCCATGAGAATCATGCCATGAGAAGATCCATGGTACACATATTTAAGAGAAGATAAAAGAATGATGGGTATGCACATGATTCTTGTTTAATCGTTAGGGATGACATAGTGAAAAGAGGGAAGTGAATGGTGCTCAAGGGATGAGAATGAAAAGAGGTAGAACGTGAGGTAGGACTGAAAGTCAATAGTAGAATGGTCAAAGATGTAAGGAATTAAGGGGGTCAGGTTTGGGTTTACTGTTGAGTGAAGATAAATGATAAGCACTTGATCCATAAGTATGAGTCATGATGTATGTCTAAGCTAACCAGGAGAAAATTTTCCCCGTTTACTTTTTTCTTCTTTGGTTACATGTTGATTTTCCTTCAGGACAAGATCACCAACTTGGAAGGTTCGCTCATAAACATGTTTGTCATAGGCATGCTTGATACATTTTTGGTAAACTTAGAGATGGTCAAGATCATTAAGACAACGTTCATCTAGTAACTGAAGTTTTGCTAAATGGTCCTGGTGAAATTCATCATCATTGAGCATGTCATGGAGAGAAATATAAAGAGATGGAATTTGGACTTTGAGAGGTAGAACAACATTTGTACCGTAGAATAGAGAAAAAGGAGTGGTAGTAGTGGAAGTGCGAATACTAGTACGGTACACCCACAGGGTGAAATGAATGTGTGTATGTCAGTCCTTCCCAGTATCATTAACCACTTTCATGAGAATTTTGTTCAGGGTTTTATTAGTGGATTTGGCTTGGCCATTGGTTTGTGGGTAATAAGGTGATGAGAAACTTAGTTTAATACTGAAGGCGTTACAAAGTTTTCTTAAGGTTTTATTTTTGAATTGTTTTCCGTTATCAGTGATGAGGTGATGTTGAATGCCAAAGCGACAAATAATGTAATGATTGATGAAATCACATATTTTCTCAGATTTCATGGTTATGAGAGGTATGAATTCAATCCATTTGGTGTACTATTTGGTAGTGGTGATTATCCATTGATGTTTTTGGGAAGAACAGGGATTGATTTCTCTGACAAGATCCAAACCCCATTGAGAAAAGCGCCAAATGTCATGGGTGACCTGTAAGGCATGAATGGGTGGATGATGAAGATTGGCATGCTGTTGGAATTTTACACAACACTTAATGTAGTCACAAAAATCATGGTTAAGGGTCAACTAATAATAGCCTAGGCAAAGAATACACTTAGAAACTACGAGACCACTGAATTGACCTCCACATATGCCATCATGAACTTCCTTAATGGTATAGGGAATTTCAGAACTTGTAAGGAATCGTAAGAGAAAAATGTTGAAGCCACACTTACAGAGGAGGCCACCCATGATGACATAATGAGAGGCCCTTTTGAGAAAGGGACATTGTTCATTATGATTGAGGTTGGGAGGTAAGATGGAGAGGGAAAGATAATCTAAGTATTGTTTATACCAAAGGTCATTCGGGTCAGGAGCAGCGGTTCTGATAGAGTAAACTTCACGAGGTAATTAATATGGTGATTGGAGTCTTTATATGGGGATGAATATTTTAGAGTCAGCAGGTGAAGCGGGTATCTGAGAAGCTAAGCATGCCATGGTATCTACAAATTTATTGGTAGAATGTGATAGTTTGAAGGGCATAACAGTTGAAGGTGGTCAAAAGTATGTCCACATGATGCTTATACTTTTTAAGTATCTCATTATGACATTGGTATATACTGTTGACTTGGCTTATGACCAACTGAGAATTGCCAAAGATGTTAATGGACTTAACATCTAAGACATAAGTAGCCTGGAGACCTAATACGAGTGCTTCGTATTCAGAAATATTTATTGTACAATCAAAATCAAGTTTGAAAGACAAAGGCATGGGTTCATCATCAAGAAAAATCAATATAACACCAGTCCCACCCCCACGCTAACACTTAGAACCATTGAAGAAGAGTGTTATTTCGTGAGTGGGTTCGTCCAGTGAAAGGGTAGCAATAAAATCATCTGGAAAGTCAGAGTTAGAGGTTTGATCCCTGGAAATAGGTGCATCGACCAATTGGTCAACAATAGCTTGGCCCTTAACAAAATTTTCATGGATAATTTTGAGGTCGGCTAGAAGATAAGCCAACGTGTGGCACATTGATTTTGGTAAGGTTTGGCATACATGAAGTGTAAGGGGTCAGTGTTGGTCAAAACATAGGTTTTTTGGTTTAGTAGGTAATGGTGGAGTTTAGTGGCAACAAAAAATAAGGCTAAGCAAAGTTTTTTAGCATAGGTGTACCAGGTTTTGTATTCCATAAGAGTACACCTTATGTAATAAACCACCTTCTCCCTATGTTTCTCATCGCGATGAGAAAGCATGGCCCCTAAAGAATGATTGGTACCAGAGATGTATAGGTAGAAGGGTTGATCTTCTTTAGGTGGAATGAGTATGGGTGGTTGGAGAAGTTATTTTTTTAAGGCCTCAAAAGCTTTGTGGTAGTCATCATCCCATTTAAAGGAAATATCATTTTTAAGAAGATGATGAAATGGATGACATCGATCGGAAAGTTACGAAATGAAAGAGAAAAAAGACTGTAACTTACCTTGTAAGCTATGGAGTTTCCACAAACTAGTGGGTGGAGGCATTTCAAGAATGGCCTTGACTTTAGTAGGGTCAACCTCTATACCACATAAGGAAATGATAAATCCCAGGAGCTTTCTTGAGAGAACCACAAAGACACACTTCTTGGGTTGAAGGTGAACAAAATACTTAATGAGGTAGTCAAAGATGATCTTTAGTACAACGAGGTGCTCAGAGAAGTGTTTATATTTTGCAAGGAGATCGTCTACATAATATTCCAATATACAGTGCATGATGTCATGGAAGATGTAAGTCATATCCTATTGATATGTGGCACCAGCATTTTTAAGGCCAAAAGGCATGACTTGATAGCAGAAGGTCCACTAAGGGGTGATGAATGAGGTTTTGTGTTAATCCTCTAGGGTAAGAAAGATTTGGTTATAACCTAAGAAGAAATCCATGAGTGATAGCATCTCATGACCAGCAGTAAGGTCCACCAACCGGTCAATACCGGGTAGAGGAAAGTCATCTTTTGGGTAAGCTAGGTTGAGGTCATGAAAATCTATGCAAATGCAAAGTCCCCCTGTCACCTTAGTGACAGGGACAATGTTAGAAATCCATCGAGGATAATTAATGGGTAAGATGAAGGAAACAAAAAGAAGGTGTTGAAGTTCTTCTTTCACAAGAAGAACAATGCGAGAGTGCATTTTCCTCAGCTTTTGTTTTATGGGTTTGGCATTGGGAATGGTTACGATATTGTGGAACACTATGGTGGGGTCAATACCAAGCATGTTAGCATAAGACCAAGTGAAAGCATGGTTATGATTTTTGAGAAAAGAAGTGATTGCTTCATGTTCAATAGTATCTAAAGATTGGCCGATATTTAAAATGTGCGAGTCATTCTGAGTATGGATGTTGACTTTGATAGTCGATTCATTCAACATGGGTGGAATCTCAGAAGGTAACGACTGGTGATTATAAGAGTCTTTCACACCAAGGTAGGTGAGTATAGATTCATCATCTTAACATTGAACAACATTAATAGAAGGTGTATCGTCATCAATCATTTTAGGATACAAGAAGGGAAGAGAAGAGGGAGCCTTGCCCTCGCATTGATAAGTCAGAGGCCCCAAAGAAATGGTGTTTATGAAAAGAAAAGTTAGGAGGAATGGATTCTAGATCCATCGACTCTGTTGGTGAAGTTGGTGAAGAAGGTGGAGTAGGTGAAGAAGGTGGAGAAGGGTTGATATCCTCAATGAGTTCAATGCGGGCCTTCTTGGTAGGTAGTTTGGGAAAGCCGATACCACTACGATCGTTATGTTTGTGGGTAGTACATGGAATAAAAATGTGACAATATTTCTCATAAAATCCAAAACCAAAACCTTTCCATGAACATTGGTGCAGAAAGGTGTGGGTGAAGCAGTAATTGGTGAGTCACTGGAGGTTGGAAAAAAAGGGGCAGGTTTGTGATGATGGTTTAGGTGTATAAGTTGAAGTATTAAGTCCCCCATAGGTGAGATTGGTATGGAGGTGGGGAGGACCATAAAGGAGATGCTCTCCTATGCAGTGATCATAATGAGGGTGTTGGCAAAGGCTTCCATACTCTTGTGGAGTGAGGATTGTGTTGAAATTATATAGGCAATACTCCCCTAGAGTGAGGCATTGAAAAATGCCTTCCACGGGATTGGTGGTTGATATACGGGTGGCTGGGATAGACGATGTGGAGCCAACTAATTAGGAGGCTGATGGGTTAGCCATGGAGGTTGTGGCAGTGGTAGTTTTAGAGCATTTAGGTGTGGTTGAGGTAGCAGCGGCACTAGTGAGAGGAGGTGTGGGTGAAGAGGAAGTGGTCATGGAGATAGACACCTTAATGGGTAAAAGCACGTCATTGGGTAATTAAAGCATGTTGTAGGTTTTGAAAGTTGATGGTTCATCTGGAATGGTAGAGGTGTGTCCTTCATGCTCAAACTTTACACAACGATGCAAAGTGGAAGGAACACAACCCATGACATGAATCCAGGGTCTACTAAGAAGCAGGTTATATCAAAAATCCCCCTCCAAGAAGTAAAATAACTCTAGAATAGTACGGGGCCCACGTGAACATATAGGATGATAGTGCCAAATGTAGAAGTGATAGCATCATTAAATGAACATAACATGACGAGATGTTTATGCATGTAATTTTTGGGTATGCGCATTTGGTTGAATGCATGAGAGAAGATGATGTTAATGCTAACGCCCCCATCGATCATAACACATTGTACACATATATTATCAATATGGATGGAGATGAAAAGGGTTGGATCAGGTTCATCAGTTTGGTGTGGTGTGGTCTCTTCATCTGAGAAGCTAAGGGTGGCTACTTGGTGAGTAGGTGGAGGTGTAGAAGGTGGTAATTTTTTGAGAGAGGATACATGATGAGGTGTAATAATGAAGGCTATGGGTGTCGGTTCATTGAGTAAAACCTCAATAGAATGAACAACCTCTATGAGAGCTTGGTGATGGAATTCAGAGGTTTGGATGAGGTCATATAGGGACATTTTGAGGGAGGATTGGTGTAATTGTTTGAGCATCACGTGATGTGTAACCCCATTAGAAATATGATATGCAGGGTTGCGGATAGTGACTTTAGTTGTGAGTGTAGATGGTATGTTGGGCATAGGGTTGGTTGGTGGGTCGATTTCCTTTTCCTTTCCTTTTTCCTTCTGAGTGCGTGCATCAACGTGGATCATGTTGATTTGAGGTGGGGAGTTAGATGAAGTAGGTGAGACATGAAATGTGTAACGACAAGAAGGACAAAAGCCGAGAGGTGGGAAGTAACCTTTTGAAATGAGTTGGGAAAACCAACATTTAGGTGGAGGTTTGGAAAGTTCTCTGATATGAACCATGTTAATTTAGAATCTCGTGGGTGGATATAAAAGTTTTTGGAGTGGAGATTTTGGTTGTTGAGTAGGAAATGAGGGAATAACTATGGAAATGGGTGTTGGCCAAATGGGGTCCTCATCAAGAAGGTCATCATCGTCAAAGTTTTCTTTAGCAGGACACAACTAGATAAGAGTGGATTTCAAAGCTTTACAATTCTCTACATCGTGTCCTAACACATGATGGTAGGCACAAATTTTGGTTTCATCAAAATATTTTAGTTTGGGTTTTAGTGGGTCGTAAGGTCCAAGAGGTGGTAATGTGATGAAGAAAGTTTCAAGGATATTGGTTAAGATTTTGGCATAGGATCCTGCTAGTAGATCACAATGGGAGGTGAATGTGGGTTTGGGTGCAAGTGCGGCTGAATGTATAGGAATATTATTTGCAAGAGGGGGAGTGGGTTGGGCTATGGTCTTAGGTGTTGGTCATGTCTGCTTGGGTAGGGGCATGGTAGATGAACTGACAATAGAGTGTGTGGTTGGTTTAACTACCTTATTGGAAGGTAGCAGATTTTTTCCTTTAGGTTGCACCTTCTTAGGTAAAGGTGATACAGGCACATGAAATTTAGAGGGAAAAGTAGATGGTGGAAGAGGGCAGGTTACCCATGGATGTAACTAAGGTGCTGTGGAGGTAGATGGCGTAGGTTGGGCATTAGGTATGAGGGAAAGGGGAGGAAGTGTCATGGGTAGTGAAGAAGTTAGTCATGGTATTGGACGTATAGGTGGTAATAAGGTTACAAGTGAGGGTGAAGGTTATGTGGGGTGCTTGGGTATATTAGAGGTATGTGATGGGGAAATGGGTTGCTACATTCTAGGTTTACCAGTGGATGGAGGTTTCTTAGCCAGGGTCGAGGGGTGAGGTCCTAAGATGGATGGAAGGGGTGAAGGTGATAAGGGTATGGTTAGCAATCTTGGGGTATGAGATCTAGGAAAATTTTTCTTCTTCTTACGGGCCGGTTAAATTTGGTGTTAGTTTTGGAAGACGTAGCTAAATCTAATTTCATGGGTGGATGAGTAAATCTAGCCGTTAGTATGACCCCTAAAGTAGTAAAAGATTTAGGCAAGAAAGATGATTTAGGTGTGGGTTTGAATGCAGATACATGTAGGATTATGGGTATAGCTGTGAGTTGATCTATGAGTGGTGTCGTGGGAGAATTTGTGATATTTTTGGTTGTGCTTGGTCTGGTCAGCCAAAACACTTTTGGATAGATAGTGGAGGTGTCAGGGAGTGACATCTTCATTTGTGTTTAGATGGGAAGTTGAAGACGCCCCCACAATAAGGATCTATCAACATAATCTAGGTGATCGGATAAATGTGAGAATGGCACCGCTGTAGGTGAGGTTGGTGTGGATTGAATGGAAATTCTTGTAAAATGTGTTTTAGAAATAGGGAAATCGTGAGCTTCAGCCTCTATGGGTAAGAGAGCCAAAAGTAAGTTAGCAGGATCTTGGGTGGTTGATGGAGAATGGTCATGTAGAGGTAACAACATTTATACTAGATATTTGATAGGTGGAGGAGATGATGGGTGCTCCTCTGTGGGTGGAGGAGATGAACAAGAATCTCCCATGGGTCAGAGAGGTTGTGTTGGTGATGGCTCTCTAGGTGGAGAAGCCAAGGGTGAAATGGTCTTGATGTTAACAAAAGGCTCCTTTACAAGTGAGAGAGGAGATGAGGGGTGTTCCTTTATGGGTGGAGGAATAGGTGAAGTGGGTTCATGTGTAGGTGGAGGAATTCAGGATAGGATTTCCTCTATGGAAGGAATATGAGGAAATTGGGAAGCAACTGGTGCGTCACTAAAAAAAGCGTGGACCTTTTGGGTATTACTATCAATAGTTGAGGTCTCCTCAGTTTGGTCAGAAGAAGGGGCGTGATTAGGAAATGGTATCTTGAAAATATGTAGGTTTTGGTTGGCAGGTGCATTCATATTATCCAAGAATAACTTGCCATTCTTGAGCATTTCCTAGATACTGTTCTTGAAAGTGATGCAATTGCCGTCATTACGACCTTTTACCCAATGAGAGTTGCAAAATTCAGGCTCTTTATACCACGCAGGTGTGAAGCAAGCCAAATCAAAACCAATGTGTGGTTTTATAGGAGGAAGGGGTATGGCCCTAGCTTTAATGAGCTTTTCTAAAATAGAAGAATAAGGCTCGCCAATTGGGGTGTATTTTTGTTGTTATTTTCTAAATTTAAAAGTCTAGATAAGGGAAAGATTAGATGAGGGCTTAGCTTGATTTGCTGGATGAGCTAGGTCAGCCTTGATTACCACTGCGTTAGTGGTTCGCTTGGATTTTGAATTATTATTATATTGTTTCGAAGAATAAGAGGTATCATTTGACTTAAATTCTGTGTTCTTATTTCGTAATTGGATTTAATTTTCTTCGATGGCCTGAATCTCTAGCTTTCATGCCATGGTGAATGCTTCATCGAAGGTTCGGAAATTCTAAACCTACAGGGTCAGAGAAATATGTCTAGCACAAGCCCACATGAAGATATCTATGATTTCGGTTTGTGGTAATTAGAATGTGAGTTGATTGATTAGGCTATGCCAATGAGCGAAAAAATCTGCAATAGACTCGTTGTCATATTGACACGTAGAGTAGAGGTCAGTCATTGTAACCTTCTTAACAATGTTGAAGTGATTCAACAAGGCTTGAGATACCTGATTAAATAAGTAGATAGAATGTCTAGGTAATCCACTATACTAGTCTAATGCGGTCCTAATCAGAGAATGGGAAAGGTCCTCAGAAGAAAAGTGTCATCATGGGCGATCAGATAACACCCATATTTTAAAGACTGCAAATGCTATTGCGGGTCCTATTTGTTATTGAAGTGGTTAAATTTAGGCATCTCTCAATGTACGAGATATAGATGAGTAGGAATGGATGGGTGTATGGGCTCATTGTAAATTTCATCATAGGTGAGAGATTTGTGTGAGCCAGAAATCGATGCCTCCAGTGCATGTATCTTTTCCATCATTAACTTGATGAGGTCATTGGTAGGTTGTGATGGATGGGTACCTCATCTAGCATAAGAGGGTTGGTGTTGGATGTATGATGGAGGTGGAATTCCAGTATATGGTGATGCCAAATAGGTAGGTTGAGAATGAGGAAGTGAGATAGGGGGCACATACCCATAATGAATGATAGAGGAATCGAGAGGCTGCTGATAGTACATATATGGAGGTAGAAGGATCGAGATGACATGGGGTCTAAGGATTGTGGAATATAAATGACAATGTTTTGAAATAGGGTAGGGGTCATTGACACCAGGGGTGGTTGTGTTGCTATGGGTATATGTGAGACAATAGGCATGGATGAGGTTATGTTTTGGGTGGTTGACGAAGGTATGGTGGATGTTGTGGGTGTAATAGATGTGTAAAATGCGGCAGTCATAGTAGGTATAGGGCCTAGCTGTAAAGTGACTAGGGGAAAGGTAGGTGTGGGTAGTGCAGAGCTAGAAGGGGCTAATGAAGAAGTAGGAATGAGTGTCAAGGGATAGATACAGGCATGCCATATATCAACTAACTTGAGGCATATCGAGTAGACGAGTGCGAAAGATAGAATTGTAAGGTGGCAAGGTTTTGGTCAAGGAGTCATGTAAAATCCTTGTCACCTGTGGATATGATGACAGGCTAGATAGGATCCATGGGTGATAGAATGGAAGATGGTGGAGGACTAGGTGGGAGTGGTTGACAGCTAACATGGAATATGAGGGTGTTTTCTTGGCTACGAGTCATCACCATCTGAACAAGTGCTGATTTTGTAGGACTACTTTCTGTAAATGACACAGAATACAATAGAAATAGGGAAAACAAGTAGTGGTAGGTGTATTGGGTTAAAATTTCATCTCAAAAACTACACAAGCTAACCAGTGCCAGTTACGGTAAACCAATGTCAGTCAGAGGTAACCATGGTTGGTCACTGTGAAAAAAGGATAGTTCTCCAAACAAGGCAAAAGACTGATAATCTACCATGTAGATAAGCTATAGGATGGATCTTATCAGTATAGAGAAGATATTGAGAGTTATAGAGAGTTTAAATAGTAAATAATATGAAGCAGGTGTCCTTTTGGGAAGGTTAACCAAAAGAACAGTAAATCGATGCCGGTTGGATAAAACCAGTGACGGTTATAGGGTAACCAATGATGGTCACTGGACCAACACCGGTTACTATGAAATTGAAATATAGATGAAGAAAAATGTGGTTGTAATTTAAAATCAAGTGTGGAATTAAACCTAGAACTTTGAGAATGATGGAAATAGGGTCCAGGCGCACTCAGACAAAGTTGGAATACACCAACTATGATGAGGAGTGTGCAAGGAGAAATAAAATGATGAAGAACATGTCCTCTCACCTTAAAACACAATATAAATAGAAACCCTAAGAAAAATACGATCCTAAAAGTGCTCTTTCTATTATGTTTGTTCAACTTACGCTATTAAGGACTGACTGTGTGCATTTAGAACATAATTTTTTGGTTGGGAAGGCATCCTACGAAGAAGGATATCTAAAAGGAGAGGTTTCAGGTATGTTATGGTAGGGGTGGGCCATCCTCTAAGATAATGACTCAATAGAGGCAATGAGCTAGGGAGTACCTACCAATCAGATCATGTGATCATTAACAGATGTTCCCAGGTAAGATGTTATTTAACAAAGATGTGTTAATTTGAATTTGTGTAGTTTGGTATGAATGAGAGAGAGAGAGAGAGAACGTGCTTTCTACGATTCTTTTTTCAACCATTAGCTAGGCATGACTTCCAACATATAGGTTGTCTTTATTTAATGTGCCCTAATGCAGCATACAAGAATGAAATGTTGTTAATTTTAAGCCCACATCAAAATATTAAATTCGTATGTCATAAATGATGAACATGAGAGAATATGATCTTTCATTAATGCAGTAAAAATGAAAGAGAAGAATTCTTTTTATAACACCAAAACACGATTGCTTTGAGACAATAGAAAGAAGAGAAGATTCCAAGGGAGAAATTTAATGTGAGACACTTTCAGAAAGGAAACAAACATGAAAATTTTACCTAGGAATGAAGAAATGCAAGGAACCCTGAATGGGTCCCACCGGGCGTGCCAAAATGTTTCACCTGATTCTTAGAATGTTTGTTGGAATGTGACGAAGTAGATAAGTGTAAAGGGGCTAGGAGGAATACCTGTTGAAGTTGGTTGAAGCTTGTTACGTGCATATGACTTCTTGATCCACAGATGACCATGAGAGGTTCCTTTTGGCTAGGAGGAACAACAAGACCACCAAATGAAAGTTAAATAGTATATGTAGTGAAATGCCTAGCGTATGCTAGATCCTGGAAGTATGATAATCCCTAGAAGGCTGTGAATCCACTGTTGTAAACAAATTAACGTGAGAAATAACTTAAATATTGTCCTACTGTAGCCAATATGATTTAGGCATCTCATATAAACACAATAAGAAAAATCTAATCTAACAGGCTAGGTTAAGATCAAATCCAGAGGTCGGGTAAATGGTTCTAGGTTTCTGTAGTCTGATAGAGATCTAATGAAGGTCACAGGTGATTATAGGTAACTTGGGAGTAAGTGGGTAGGTTGTTGGTCTGTACTATGTTGACAGACACAAAGACCGATGCCGGTTAATTGTGACCGCTATCGGTTGTTGAAGAAATGGCAAGGAGTCAAGAACATGGGTCTGGGTTTGTTTTCCAGATAAATGAGGAACTGGGTGAGGTATCTAGGAGGTAAAAGTGAGGAACTGTAGGTCAGTGGGTAGGTTTGGTGGAGTTTTGGTGAGGCTGGTAGGAGTTATAAGTTAAGTTTGTGAATATTAGAAAAGGGGCAGTATTGGGTAGGTAAACTGACACCGGTATAGACTCGACCGACAGTAGTTTAAGGAGACCGACACCAGTGACTGTGGGAAGATGGAAGATGTTGTAGAATGGATTTTAGGTCTTGTTTGTGATTGCACAAAGGGTTGGGTAGGTTGGAATGGAGTGGTGGATGGCTAGTATAGGGTTTAGAGGGGTTTTGGAAGAGGTATAGGGGGATATTTATCAGAGATAAATAGTGAGTGGCTAGGAAAGCAATAACACATAGCAAAGTCTAAGTATTGAAAGTATTCAAATGAAACTAGACTGAATAGAGAAGTATAATTACTTGGAATTTTTTACCAGTCGACTGCGGGTGAAGAGTGGAGATGGTGGTGAGATATTTCTTCTATGAAGGGCCACCAGTTGATAGGAGACTCTTACTTGAGTTTCCTGGGCTTTCCTCCTTGTTTGGTTGAATCAACTCTTGGCTTGGATGGATGTGGATATGTGGGTATGAACGGATGCTCATTCTGATTGCATGCAGATGTGATTATTTTCCTTAGCTCTCAAA
Organism: Taxus chinensis; assembly: GCA_019776745.2. Classification (NCBI taxonomy): domain Eukaryota; kingdom Viridiplantae; phylum Streptophyta; class Pinopsida; order Cupressales; family Taxaceae; genus Taxus; species Taxus chinensis. The sequence continues at coordinate 65,064,328 of CM034155.1, read as the reverse complement.
AATGTGCCAACCTCAAAATAAGGTTACCAAATGGAATAAAAGGTAGCCGATGACGGTTTTGAGTTGACCGGCATTGGTTTAGGTGTGACTGGCGTCGGTTAGGGAAGGATTTCCTTGGTTTACTAAAATGGGTAGATCTGCTTGATTTATTGGATCTAGTTAGTTTATTTTCACGGATTAGAATGGAAGATTATTTTATAACGGGTGAGAATGTGGTTAGAGGGAATGTAGGCTTTGATTTTTAGGGTTTAGTTGGGTCGTAGTTGGTTATGGCAACATATTAAGAGTAGATTTGGGGCGAGGTGGCTAGATGAGGTGGTGGTGTGGGAATTATCTTAATTAGGATAATTAAATAATAAATATTGTGAGGACATGGATTAATTTAATTTAATTAATTAAATAAATATTAGTGTGGGGTGTAAGGGGTCGTGGTTAGGTGAAAGTGTTTGAGTTGGTTATTTGACGAGGGACTAGAGGGGAGTGTGACCCAATTTTGGTGTCTACATTTTTCCCCTTTTTGTTGCGTAGCTTATACTAGTAAGCAGTGCTAAAAAAAATAAGATGTGGTTGCCCCATGTGTGGGTGAAGGTGATCACCACTCAAATTAGGAACTGATGAGGCAGAAGAAAAAATCGGTGAGTGGTTTGATAAAAGGTGAATGTGATGAAGAGGAAGGTGGACAACGGGGGGTAAAGGGGTAAATGTCTAATCAGTTAATCCAGGTAATGGGTCAGGGTCAAAGATAGTAATAGTCAAATGCACACACACATATATACTACAACACGTTACCAGGTTGAAGAGCATGCAAACTCTACATTGTCTAAGGTCAATAGGTTTATCCAAACAAGGTTGTAGTTATTCTGATATCCAAGGTATAGGATATGGTCAGGAAACATGAAATAGGTCAGGTGTAGGAACATTTAGGTATGTTCTAGTCACCAAAGGTTGGGTCAAGATAAACAATCATGGCAAGAGGCAAGCTAAGGTCATGAGGTCAAAAAACACAGGTAACAGTGTTGCAAGGTATAGCGAGCACATGAGGTCACATGTCACTAGCAATGTTCCAGTTCCAAGTATCTAGGTCATAACACAGGTAGGGCCGAGGTATGGGTAAAATAATGAGTCCCCAAATGATTAAGAGGTTAGGTGGTAAATGATGAGGTCATGAGGGTAAAGTGAAGTGTCCAAGTCAGGTGTGGGTGAGGTAAAAAAGGATTCAGGCCAGCAAATTAGGGGTAATGGGTAGTAATAAGACTGAGTAGGATAACTAACAATGGTCATAATTAACCGATTGCCGGTTGCCATGAATTGACCACGGTATGCTAGGTCACAGGACTGATGTCATTCGAGGTGAAATTGTCATCGATTAAGTCGGGAAGGTTATAAAAAGAAAAAGTTCCACATTTTTTAAAATCATTTGTCATTTACCACATAGGAGAAAACAAAAAGAGAGTGAAAGAAAGAGGTGGAAAGTGACCAAGTGATACAGAGAGCTAAGTTGGTAAGTCACAGAGTGATTGATCATTGTTAGATAGGCGGGTCTATGAGTGCGGTGTGATTGATTTGATTGGTTGGAGAGACAACAGGAAGTCAGTGATGGTAGCTGCAGGAGAGGGATTGGGTGGACCTGTGCAGCGGCCCAAGGTGCCACCACACAAATGGCAGCATGATGAGGTAAGAGTCAATTCCTATTGTTGTGTGTTTTAAGTAGGTGGAGGATAGAAATTGGGTAACATGAAAGTGAGTTTTGGGGAGAAAATATTAAAATTTTAATGTGGGGAATTTAATGATAAAAGGGGAACAAGGGAGGGTAGATTTAGGTAAATGAGGGGTGGGAATAGGTATTGGGTAGGCATTGGTAGGGGAAATGGGATGAAAGGAGAAGTGTAGGTAGAAATAGGGTAGGGCATCGCGAGTTTTTTGCCATGATAGTGACCAGTGTCGGTCTGCTCTTAGCTGGTGTCAGTGGGTGAGAACCGATATCAGTCATAGAAGTGGTGACCAATAGCGATTATTGTTTGACCATTTTCAGTCGATGATGACTGATGCTGATTGGTAGGATAGAGAGGCAGGCCCATAAGGAGCTAAAATAGATGGGTTACAGATAGATAGCTAGTGGTATAGAGAGGTAGGTAGGGGGGAAGAGGTATGGGTATGGGTAAGTGGGTGAATAAGGAAGATTGGTGAGAGGGGGAAAATTAAAATAGGTGAGGGTCTGAGGCATGGGTAGATAGGTAGTGTTGATTTAGGGCATATATATAGGTGAAAGGTTGATTTAGTTAGGGTAAGCAGTATAGTGGGGCTGGCAAGGTTTCATGCAAGTATGGTCAAATTTTAATAATATGATTGGTTGTTGGTTGCAAGAAAAATACCAGCTATGGATGAGGGATAGGGTATCTCCCTTACTCATGGAGGAACGGGGGAGTACGACACGTGATGAGTGGAGCCATATTGCAGAGGTGGGCCTAATTGAGGTCAGATGCTGCTGACACGTAGTCTGGGAGGTAATTTTAATGGTTTCCCTCACCGATAGATGGGATTCAGCGACCAATACATTCCATTTGCCAACTGGTGAGGTCACAATCAACCTAGAGGATGTTTATAGGATCCTGCGACTATCGATAGTAGGTACATAGGTTTACTCCATCTCCTCAGAGGTATCTGAGGAGCTATTGTTACTAGTTTTTGGAGAGGGCCTGGCATTGCTACCAGTGTTTGGAGAGGGGTTGGCATTAGCACAGACTATCTGATTTATAGATGATGGTGTTTATAACATGGATGGTGTACATATTTTAGTTTGCATTGCTATATATAGATAGGTGGAAATTAAGTGGATTAGACCTGATAGAGTCAAGGTCGTGTAGGCATGGTGGAGTTAGATCTTTTTAGGCATGGATGGATTCATGTCATAGGCATGGATTGAGTAAGATTATAGGCATGGATTGAGTCAGGTCATAGGCATGGATGGAGCTAGGTCTATTTAGGCATGGATCATGTCAGAGTTAGGCATGGTTGAGTCAAGTTGGTTAGGTATGGTTGAGTTTCTAAGTAATTAATTTATGCAATCAATGAGGGTGTGGATCGTGTTAAGATGATTTTTAGGAAAATGTATGATTATGGTAAGGAAATTGTAGACAAGATAAAATGAATGTATGAGTGATGATGATAAAGATGTTAAGCAATTGTTGTTTGTTTGGTTTAATTTCCAATTACTGATATAAAAAGGAAACTAAATAGGGTAAAATGTGAATAGGAAAGGGGAAGAGGGAATTGATTAGGGTAGAGAGTGAATAAGAAAGGGAAAGAGGGAATTGGTTAGGGTAGAGAGTGGCCGAGATAACCTCCAAGGGCCCCATGCCCTTGAAGTGATGCCTACGTAGTCCCTGTGAAAAGGGACCTCAGGCTGATGTAGTTCTCCCATAAGCTAGGGAAGATTATGATGAAGTAGAGGAATGTATTGATAGGTGTTAGGAATGGGTGAATGTAGCTCATAGGCATGGTTGAGTTCAGCTCATAGATATAATTGAGTTATTTGAAATATAAGTGTCGATGAGTATTGATAAGAGAATCCTTGTCAGAGATCACACAAGAAGTCCGTGTGGGAGAGAAGGCTAGGATCAAGGGCATGGAGGGATAAGAAGGACTAAGTTCAGCTTTCAGGACTTAGCTGATTGTGAGCATGATGACCTATTTTTAGAAAATGGCATGTGGAACACACCAACAATGCAGAGACGTGCGCGCAATGCATTTTCTATCTTTGGAGGATAATATCAAAATGTTTTGCATGGAGATGAGCTAAGAATAGGATTGACACTTCAGTCAACTATAAAATGTCTATAGATATCACACTTGTATGTGTGTCTATGCCTATAAATGGCACGTGGCTATTAATAGTATGTGGCTTATTTCTGGAATAGATAAGCAGTGAAGGGAAAGTCCCCACCCTATATATATGATGTGAAGTACATAGTAGGAAGGTGTGTGTGTGTAATGGATGTATGGAGGTATATAGATATACACATATGATTGAATTATTGTATCAAATCCATGTGTGCATTGGTATAGATTGACATTACTGTAAGAAGATTTTGTGTTCATTAATAAATGGAAGATATTGGATGAACCTAAGTGGTATTTTTTGTGTAATTGAGTAGTACATGTTATTGATTCAATCACGGTAACTGTTTAAGCTTATTATTTTATATATATGAATGTAGCAGACATTATAGAATGGTGGATTAGTTATGGATATATATGTTTCTTCCTTCATCACGCTAACATCCTACTACAATAATCCTAAAGATGGACCTGGTACCTTTACGTACTCCAGGTGAGTGCTCATTCAAGGCTGAGTGATGTGTTAGCACGACAAGGGTGTTATCTGGTAAATTCTAGGCTGCATCATTGGTTCTGTTACTAATACCTCTTTTTTAGTTATTTTCAGGATGGTTCACGATGAAAACATATCGGTTAACTCTAGCAAGTATTGAGGAATGGATACATGATCTGGAGGAAGAATATGCACGGTGGTTCAGTAGTGGTTTTCATTTTAACGCACACACTTGGGTAGAATAGAATCTATATGACAACTTATATGAGATATTTTTCACCATATTTCTAGTATAACTTTATGAGTGACTTACTGATTATGCATCTCAGTGGAATTAGAGGTATCACGTACTTATATGGACATAAGAAGAATTTCAGGCCCTTTATGATGCTGATCTGATATGGACTTGCGCTGTGGATACATGGTTTTGTGGTGTTCTAAATAGTTATATTTTATAATATTCAATTTTAATGTACTCTTGCTCGATGGTATCTGAATTCCATTTTTTATGGTATCTAAGAGGATCATATTTGTGAGGTATTCCACTGGTGTTCAAGATCTTGATGGTAAATTTGAACCTAGAGAGTAAACTAATGGCTAACTAAACTTCACCTCACATGAGGAAAGGAACATGTTTGGTGAAAGATGGAAGACTTAGTGATAGAGAGGTAGAGAGAGGAAAAGTGGCTTAGGTATAATGAGGTGCATGAGAGGGAGATAGAGAAGCAATGTTCTATTACAAAAAGTATGGTGTTGACAAGAGAGATGGCTCGTGAAGGATTTATAGCTCACCTAGAAGACATGGAGCCATAGCATCAGGAACTCCCCCATCTTTGAAAACATGACAAAGATCCCCCATCGACCTCAAACATAAGTGCACCAATAGAGACTACCTAGACCACGGGCGCACATCTTAATCCACCTGATGACCTAGCCCTTGCACTTGGTTTTCCAACAACTAGTACGAAAAGTAACTAGCAAGCTAACTTGGGAAGTAGGAGAGAAGGAGTAAGTCAGGGAGCAAGTACATCAATGGCAGGATAGACAACTTTAATGATATTTTGAGTAACATTCTTAAGAACATATTCCACATAGAATGTGAGCATGTAGAATGTTGGATTCACCTTTGGAAATGGAACTACCTCATAAACTGTAGGGGTTCAGTATAGTACTACTATTAGAGCACAAAGGAGTACATCTATAGGTCTTATTCCAGCAATAGGTGGAGGATCATGAGGTATAGGTGGTTCTAGTTCTGGTGGATCTGGTGGTTTAAGATGAAGAGGGAACACTGGAGGTTTTGGATCAGGTGGTCAAGGTCTGCAACAACCACAAAATATCTATATGGAGATGTCTCTTCGTCTCCCAGAATATAGAGGTATAGAGGATACTGTGGAACATGTGCATATGTGTGAAATATTGTAGCACGCTAAAGGGATCACAGCTACTGAGTGTAATTAAATTTTTTACTACATTGCAGGGATGCACACACATTTGGTATAGGAAGTTTTAACCTGATCAAACTTATGTGGATTATGCAACATTGAAGGATACTTTCTTGAAAGAGTTCCATATCCCTAAATTTGAGCATAAGAGTATAAGTGTGCTCAAGAATATCAAGCAAGGCATTACTGAGAGTGTACTTAAGTATTATTCTCATTTTAAGACACTTTTATCTAAGCTATCTTATGATATCCACGCTAGCTAGCATGCATAATGGTTTGTTAGAGGATTGATTACACCATTTAAAAGGGTGTTGTCACATAAGACATATATTGATCCGTGTGAAGCACTAGAAGCAGGTTTGCATGCTAAGGTAGTTGGGAGCATTGACACTGGAATTATTCCATTCTTAGAGGCACATATTATAGCTATGACAAAGCAGTTAGAGAAGCTATCAACAAATTCAGCCCATGAAACACGCTCAGGAATTTGGTGTATAGATTGTGAAGTGGAAGGTCACACTAAGGATAGTTTCCTTTGCAAATCTGTATGCTCATTACTGTTGGATTGTGAGATCTGTCATTTAAATCATGATGCTAGTCACTTTCGTTTATTATAGCATGTGATAAGAAAAAATGTATCTTTATTTTGTAAGATTTGTAGGTCCACAACCCATGATACTAAGGATTTTTGGTTGATTTATTAGATCCATGATGCTATAGACATTAGGGTATGATAGACAAGTGTAAAGGATAATTCTAAGGGTAAGAATGAGCACCAGGATCAGGATCATAATCAAATGTGCTATTACAGGAATGAGGAGCGTTTTGAAGGAGGTCGTGGAAGGGGATGTGGATATTGTGGTGGATATAGAGGATGAAACCATGGTGGAGGAAGAGATGATTTCCCTCATGGAACATGTTATACTTGTGGATCTCCTGACCATTGTAGGTGTGAATTTCCTTAGAATATTACATGTTCTTTCTACAGGAAGAACCTTAGCTATGAAGACTGCCTGAAATTATATGAGCATCTGAGTAAGCAACATAAGAAAGAAAAAAAAGGTGCCGGGATGGATAGAATCTAGCGCATGGTAGAAGATCAGTGGATGCCCGAGATAGTAGAAGAACCTAAGGCATTGATTGTGAAGATTACTACACATGCTGAAGTAGCACATGTAAGAGAGGCATTGCACTAGAAGCTTACGATCAGCAAGGAGGAGGTTTTGCATGTAAGGGACCCAGATCTTATTCATCAGAAGGAGGTTTACTAGGATACCATGGAAGTGCTAAGGAATCTTCAAGGTGAGATAAAATACTTAAAGGAGCAGAAGAAAGCATCAGAGATAGTCCAAACCGATATCGATGATCTTCAAGAAGTGTGTAAAATGTTGCACAGGAGAAAATTATCCCACTATTAGGAAGTTGGTTAAAGGGGAACACTCTACGCACAAGTCTTGAGACTGGATGACAGATCCTGCATACAAATATTCCCCCTGATAGCATTGAATATGAAAAGGAAATTACTATGGTTGCTCTTATGGATGGGTGGGTGTTGAGAAACATATTGATTGATATAGGTGTAGAAGTAAATGTGCTTACATTAGATGCATGGGTACAAATGGGGAGACCTCCATTGCAGACATCATCTAATGGGTTGTTTATGGCAAACTAGACTAAAGCCATTCCCATAGGAGTTTGGAAAGATGGATCTATAACTATATAAGGGGCCAAGTTCACCAGGGATTTTGAGGTATTAACACTTTTAGAAGTAGACAATTTTCTAGCCTTGCTCGGACACCCTTGGTGTTATGTGAATAATATTGACTTGAGATTCAATAAAGGGTATATTAGCTTTGAGAAAAAGGAAGAAATAGTTGTGATACCTCTGACAGACGGGAATTCTACACCATATGTTGAGCCTCTAAGTGAGGAGGACTTAAACAAAATTTATTTACATGTTATTCAAGACCCCGAGGTCGATGAGCCATCAAAATAAGGCATCCTATAGTGGGAGGATTATCATTCTATTAGTGATACTATGAGTATTTCTTGGGACAATTGGGTTCATGGTACATATGAACTAGTAGGGCACGAGGTAAAAAGCATAGTTGCATGCAAGAATGGAATTCGTTCGGTCTGACAGATAAGTAGCATAGTACCTTGGTATACATGGGTAGAAGATCTTCCTACATTTTTGAAATCTATGGAAACATAGTGGACATATCAAATTAAGAGAAGATCTATGTTAGTATATACCTTGCGCAGGACAACATCACACTGGTGGGTGGTCCATAGAGATAATCTCATAGAATGGGAAGAGATTGGACTCACCTTATCTATTAGGTTTGTAAGGAGAAATGCTCCTACAAAAACCTACACTTATCATGGTGATCAACCTGTTCAGCATCACATTTAGCAGTGTGAGAGATTTTGGACAGCAAGATAAAAAGCATTACCACCTTCACCCTGGGTGCATAGATTATACTCTACACTACAATGATGCACATGTGCCTAGTATGTATATGTAGAAATACATTGAGAGACTGGGAACAAGAAAATTTTTACTGCAGGAATTATCTTGACCTTTGACTACTTTTATTCCCAACCTCCAATAGAAGAGGCATTGAAATTTATCAAGTGCTTAAGTATGGGAGATAGTGCAAAAGCAGAAGAGAAGATTTAGGAATTATTTGGTAAGATAGAGTTTTGAGCGCATTTTGAAAAGGAAGAAGAAATGGACTCTATACTACTTGAACGTGCTTTCCTTGAGAAAGAGAAGGGAAAGATGGTTTACATCGTGGATGATGAGGAAGTTGAGAACCTAGATATTAAACATTCACAAGGGGTATGTGAGGTCTTGGACAATGCAAAAAAGGATATGTGTACCTATCATGAACCCATGAAGACAAATAAGTTTAATATAGGTTCAGAGGCTGAGCCTAAGAATGCCATAATTGGAGACTATTGGTCAGAATTAGAGGTAGCAAAGATCTTTTAGTTACTCAAGGATTATCAAGACTTATCACCTCGAGGGTATCATGAACTTAAAGGTGTGCATGAATCACTTGGGGAAATGAAGATAAAACTTAAGGAAAATGCATGCCTAGTTAGAAAGAGGCCTTACATAATGAATCCTAATTTGTGTGAAAAGGTAAAAGAAGAATTTGATAAAATCTTGAAATCTAGAATTATCAAGCCGCTGGATGAGTTAGAATGGGTTAGCTCAATGTTGATCAGTATAAAAAAGGATGGATGAATTATAATATGTGTGGAATACATGGAGATGAATGATGCATGCATCATGGATCCATTCCCTATGCCATTTATTGAGGAAATACTACAAGGAGTTGAAGGGAGTGAAATATACCTTTTCACAGATGGGTTTTCTAGGTATCATCAGGTTAGGATTGCTCAGGAGAATTAAGAAAATACAAATTTTACTACTGAATGGGGAATTTTTTCCTATACTATGATGCATTTTGGATTGAAAAACACACCTGCTATATTCTCGCGCATAGGTTTTAAGGCTTTCAAATATTTTATTCACAACTTCTTCCAGGTCTACCTAGATGATTGGAAAATATATGGGCTTATGAAAGATCATTGTGACAACCTGCATTTAATTTTTGAATAGTGCAGACAATTGAGTATCTCTTTGAACATCAATAAGTCCATATTTTCCATACCATTTGGGATACTATTAGAACATATAATCTGCAAGGAAGGTTTGTTGATTGATCCAGCTAAGGTTGCAGTCATTCTAGGTCTGGAAGCACCTACAAGTCAAAGTGAGGTGCACATATTTTTAGGTCATGCATTGAATTATAGAAACTTCATCAAAGGGTATGCAAAAAATTTTACACCCTTAGAAGAGTTACTGAAGGGGAAAGGTACATTTTATTAGGGAGAACCACAACATCACGCATTTGAGATAATAAAGAGAAACTTACTATCATGCCCATTCTACATTTTCCATCATGGGATAAACCATTTCATGTGCATGTGGATGCCTCTGGCATGGCCATTGGCACCATGTTATCTCAACTTAGAGAAATTATTTTCGATCATCCAATTTTTTTTGCTAGTAGGAAGCTGCCTCATGCTGAACAGAATTATATAACTACAGAGCGTGAAGCTTTTTCCATGATATATGCATTGCACAAGTTTTGATAGTACTTGTGAGCAACACCATTTGTGTTTTATACAAATCACATGACATTAAAGTACTTGGTAAATAATCCCATCTTACAGGTGCGCATATGTAGATGTGTACTTCTATTTCAAGAGTTTCATTTCACAGTTGTCGTGAAGCCAGGGAAAAACAATTCTAGACCAAACCATTTATCTAGAATTAAATTACGAGAGGAAGTATAGGACAAGTGAATAAACCATGCCAAATGCACAGTTATATAGGTTACAACACCCACCATCAAAATTAGAAGATATTGTTTTCTTTCTATGAACATGTATGACACCAAAAGGAATGAAGGAATTAGAAAATAAAAAAAATTCTATACGTGCGACACCATTTATATTCATCAATGGTGACCTTTACAAGCTAGGAAGAGATGGAGTATTATGCCATTGTGAATTAGAGAATGAGTGCAAGGATATTATGGAAGAAGATCATGGTGGTATTGCAAGAGGCCATTATGCGGGTGATGCAACTACCTAGAAGATCCTACTTGCTGGATTATGTGGGATACATTGTATAAGGACTGTAAAGAATATTGTAAGGTGTGTGATCATTGTCAGTACCTAGGAAAACTATGGAAAAGAGATGAGATGCCTTTGAGACCAATTACTAGTGCTGTATGATTTGAGAAATGGGCCATTGACTTTGTAGGACCTATTTCGACAGCCACACACAAGACTGGATAACGTTATATCATTGCTTGCACATATTATCTCACATGGTGGTCAGAAGTAGCACCTACAAAGGACTGTACAACAACTACAACAACTCAGTTTCTATGGGAGAATGTTCTTACAATATATTGATGTCCTTTAAGCTTAACAAGTGATAGGGGTACACACTTTTTGAATAAGACAATCAGGATCCTATTAGATGGGTTTATGGTTGCAAACCATAAAAATACACCCTACCATCCTCAGGAAAATGGAACTGCTAAGGCCTTCAACAAGATTTTTAGCCATACTTTGACAAAATATTGTGATGGTGGAAGAAAGGATTGGAATGAAAAAGTGTTAGTTATTCTTTGGGTATATAGAACAACTTACAAGAGATTGAAACAAGTCACACCATTTCAGTTGGTGTTTGGCAAAGAAGCCATTCTTCCTATATAATTTATGTTACCTTCTTTGCACATTGCACGTGTTGGAGGTCTAGCTGATGAATAGGCTTTAGAAGAGCATATCGAGAAGATGATTCAACTGGATGAGTTACGAGCCATAACATGATGGAGTCAGAAGTAGGAAAAGGCCATGCAGAAGGCATCACATGACAAAAATATAAGGGATAAGAAGTTTGAGATTGGAAAAATGGTACTTCTTTATGACTCTAAGTTCTTACACTATCCAGGAAAGCTCAAAGTACATTGGTTGGGGTCGTATGTCATCAGTTATATACTTGAATCAAGTGCTTTCCAGTTAGAAGCACTTGATGGAACATGAATACCTAGTTACTTTAATGGGAGTAGGCTGAAGCCCTACTGTAAATAAGACTTCTTGGTTTTTGTAAAAAGGTAGTATTGCCATTTAGATTAGGTTTTCAATTATGTATTTCCTTCATTATCGTTATGCTTTGTCAATTTAGTTGTTATGTTTGTGTAATAAGCACGCTTGCATGCATGAAGCTAATTACTATATGAATAATCTTTATGCGCAGAGGACTACACATACTTTTAGTGTGGGGTGATTGTAGTTATCTAAGTAAAAGACTGTGGGAATTAAAAGGAGAAAGGAATAAGTTACTACGGGTTTGATTTAAGCCAAAAGAAGATTGCTTCTCAAAAGTGACCAAGGATGGAGATGAATGAAAGGATAGTATAACATGAGGTAAGAGAAGGCCATGATAACTACCAGGAGAAGGTACAATGATGAGGTACTCAGGTGCAAGGCCATGCACTAAAGAGAAGTATATGAAAAGAGGGTAGAAAGGTGTGTTAGAAGGTTATAGCTACGGTGTGAAGATGTACCGCATGGAATGAATGAATTTGGTCAATGAATGAGATGATATTTGGTAGGTGAAGGAGTAATAAATGCATCAAAATTTGAAAAAAAATATGCAAGGATGGGATGCAGATTCATTTTTACCGTTGCGACTAAGAGAATTTGAGGAAAGAGCTAAGTGCAAAGAACTGAGTGATCAGGTTAAGGTGTGAAGGGTATGAAACTAGGAGTGATAAGCAGATATTTGTGAAAATAATCTTGCATCCCCAGTGGTGAAGGGTTTGAGTGAAGCAAGGAGGAAGAGAGGAGTTAGGGCATGAAGTTTCCACCTAGGGCATGATTGAATCGATCTAGGGTTTGATTCACAAGTTGTAGAGTTAAAGAGGAGATGTTTGTAAGGAAACAATGGCACCCAAGAAGGCATCTGAAATAATAGAAAAAGGAAAGAAGAAGGTGGTTGTCGAGGAAGAATAGATGGCACCCAAAAGTTATTTTTCAAAAATGCAATATCCAGAAGGCATCATCATCGGCTAAGAATGAGATTCACCCATCAGAAAGAGAAAAGTGAGCGAATACAATCACATGACCATGGAGAACAAGAAGGAGCTCGATTCCTTGCTCACTGCTAGGACGAACAAGCGTATGGAAGATGACATGCTAGTTTATGATGATGTAGGTGAGAAGTTTCTAAAGAGAATTAGGGTCTACCAATCATATGATCTTCCATATTTTGGTAAGTATGAGCCCTTGTATTAGTGGCTCATGATAAAAGTGCATGAGGACTACTACTTTGCAGGACGTAGAGTTAGAATCTCATTTGTGCTTATCTCATCAGTTATAGGTGTGAAGGCCATAGGAGAGGACATAAAGAATGATCTCACAGATAAACCCATTATCTTAAAGACCAGAAAAGAGATGGGGTACCTGAAGGGTCTGCACAGTATGGATATAAACAAATTTAAGAACTGTCCGGTTGTGTAAGCAACAACGCACCTTGTTACAAAGTTGAATGATCGGGAGTGGTCATCACAGGTAAATACTATGTGGTTACACTTTGCACAGAATATGTTAGAAGGGTCAATCTATAATATTACAGGATGCATTACAGAACAAATAGTCAAGGGAGCACACATAAGAGGGAAGATCAACTTTGGGGTTGTTCTACTATCACTAGTATTCATGGAAATTTGAGTACCACACGGGCCGAAGGAAAAGGTATGGGAATACCCCATGGAGAATAAGTCACCAGCTGAAAGGTTTAGCAAGTATCTATGTAAAGGGGCCATGATAGATGACCTAAAGCAAAGGGCAGAGAAATGGTATGACAACCTCCACGTGGCATTTGGGGAAGAGTGGTGCATCACAAAGGACCTACCATCAGTAGTGGGGAAACAAGTTGAGTTTGTTGTATATCAACATTTCTGCATTACACACTTCCCAATGAAAGATGGATTCTCGATCCCTTTGTGTAAATTGCCTTACGCATTCACTGTAAGGTATTTCCAAGCATATGTTCATAGATTTACGGACAAGTACCAACTGGTATTTAATGCAGATAAGGTAGATTGTGACTACGACATTCTGAGAAATAAGTATGTGTATCCTGGAAGAAGTGCCTATACCGAGAGGATCATTTTGAAGGTGTTAAATATTAAGCCAATAAGTCTAGCTATAACAGATGTATGGGCAACATTGGTGTATCTTTAGCTGAACCAAAGATGGAGAATAACAAGTATGTGGAAGGTGAGTTCGCACTTCTAGCACCACCAAAGGGAAAGCATACAATTGATATCATCCTAATGGCTTAGTACACAGAGCCAATTGAAGTGGAGGATGAGGAGGAGGAGCATGAAGATAGTGGTGGTTTAAAGCATAGAGTTAGGAGACATCCTACAAATAAGGGTGAAGCTGAGCACGCCATTACACCACCTCAACCACAAGAAGGGGATGATGAGGACTTGAATGCAGTCCAAAAGGAGTATAGATTTAAGATGGTGTTTAGGAGAACAAGGACCCAAGGTGTTACTCCAACCATGGTGCACAGATCACCCAGACTCTCTATACAGAAGGAGGAAAACATTCAAAGAAGGAGGAAACTAAAGTTAAATGAGGAGGATGAAGAGTCAGAGGAAAGTGAACCTAATTCTTCTACACTTCTAGAGAATATAGAAGAATAGGGTGAGGAATCAAAGGAAAGAGAAGAGGATGAGAAGGGACTAGAAGAGATAGCTTTCGGGAATGTTCAAGACATGGAGACACAAGTCCCAAATTTGGAAGCTAAAGTCCCTAAGTAGAAATAGTCTAGAAGAACAAGTGGAGAGCACATTCCACTAGCCATCAGGTATGCGGAGGACGTGGGTAAAATTATCCGCACCCGCTTCAAGACCACAATAGCACAAAAGGATTTATTCAGTTGGGAGCTAATGGATGAGGATATGGTGACTATGCACACTAAAAGCAACTATCATGGTTAATGAACACCCACATGGATGAGCTTGAATTTGATATATGTGAAGAATCATGCATTTTGAGATGGATGAAGAAGACACCCCAAGCTAGACACATGATAGTAAAGCCTACTGTCCTATCAGATGAGTAGGTCAGCAATGCATTGGTGAAGGTTTCTACTAAAGCTGCTAGAAGAAACATGGATAAAGCTACAACAATTAGAGCATTGTACAAGGAGATAAAGACAAAGGATGTGGAGATAGCTTTCATAACACAAGAGAGGTACTTCACGTAGAAGAAAAACAAAGTATTTATCAGTATCGCAGAGGAGATTAGGGATAATGTCATCAGAGCAAGGCCACACTTGGAGGTCAAGGTACCACAGACATTTCCTTCAGCAATACAATATGTAGGAAAGTTGGTGGACTTAGTACTTGAAGATGAACCTCTACACATGACACCGCCAAGGAAGTCAGAGCAAGATGTAGAATGAGAGAAATCCTCAATGATGTGAAAGATTACATCTTATGAAGGTCTGCTGCAAGCATTACAAGAAGTATTCAAGAAAGAAGACCGAGATCTGAATATCTGCACAACTCTAGAGGTGCTTATCAGCATAAGGACCCTAGAAGAAAATAATGAGGTCCAGAAATAAAATTAAGGATGAGACATTGGACCACACAGAAATATTGTCAATAGTTAAGAAGAAGTGCAAGGCCCTGACAGCAATACAAGAGCCGCACAAGACTTGGCTGGAAGACCTTGGGAAGCTAATTGTGCAGAAGATGGATCTTCTAGAAGGAAGAATGATCTCAATGTATAGCATTGTGTTGGTTATAAAGAATTAAAAAGGAGATATTGCAAGGGATGATTTGGAATCCATTGTTGTAAACATCCCCAAAAAATCACAACAAGCACTCAGTAAATGGAAGGTTTTTGAGGCACAAATAAAGGAGGAGTATCCAGAGTTGATGCTTTAAACTGATATAGAGGAGGCTACCTCATAGCCTCATAAAACTTCTTTATTTATCTACATTCATTCATTCTTATTCTTTCCATTATTCTATTCTTTACTTCAATTTTTGGAGATATCCATTATCGGGATGACAATGAGATTAGTGTGGGGTAATGTTGATTAGAGAATCCTTATCAGAGATCACATAAGAAGTCCGCGTGTGAGAGAAGTCTAGGATCAAGGGTGCGGAGGGAAAGTTCAGCTTTTAGGACTTATCTGATTGTGAGCATGATGACCTATTTTTAGAAGATGGCATGCAGAACACACCAACGATGTATAGACATATGCACCACACATTGTCTATCTTTGGAGGATCGGATTGAAGCATTTTTCATGGAAACAAGCTAAGAATAGGATTAACACTTCAGTCAACTGTAAGAGGTCTATAGATAGCACACTTGCATGTGTGGCTATGCCTACAAATGGTGCATGGATATTAATAGCATGCGACCTATTTCTAGAATAGATAAGTGGTGAAGGGCAAGTCCCCACCCTATATATATAATGTGAGGTACATAGTAGGAAGGTGTATGTGTGATGGATGTATGGAGGTATAGAGATATACGTATATGAATAAATTATTATGTCAGATCCATTCGTACATTGGTATAGATTGACATTACTGTAAGAATATTCTATGTTCATTAATAGATGGTAGATATTGGCTAAACCTAGGTGTCATTCCTATGTGTAATGAAGTAGTGCATGTTATTGATTCAATCATGGTTACTATTTAAGCTTGTTCTTTTCTAGATTTGAATGTAGCATGCACTGTAGAATGGTGGATTAGGTATGGATATATATGTTTCTTCCTTCATCATGCTAACATCATGTTATAACAATCCTAAAGAGGGACCTGGTACCTTTGCACTCTTCAGGTGAGTTCTCATTCAAGCCTGAGTGATGTGGCGACGTGACTAGGGTGTTATATGGTAAATTCTAGGCTGCATCAATGAGTTGGTATTGTTATAGGAGAATCAATAGGTGATGAAGAAGGTATAAAGGTAAGATGTGGCAAAAGAACCACCTAATTGATAAGAACTCTAATGAGTCTACCATACCCCATGTGGGCTTATGAACGTAAGACCCTACAGGCCTTACATAATGGACTATTCTAAGGGTGAAGAAAAGTCTTATGATCACAAAATGTCACATTTGTGGCAAGTCCCTTGAGTAAGGAGGAATTTAGGTGAAAAAGGAAAGGCGGTTAGAATGGGAAGTTTAGTGAAACTTAGTGTACAATGATGTGTATTTCAGAATAAGAAAACCTAGAATCCAAAATAGGCAAGTCCATGATGAAAATTTCACATTTTTCTTTATTTTTTATTTTTAATAGACTGATCGATGCGGGAATTCTATATGGGATGGGTATATTATTTCATTGAGGTCTTTATGAAGCTGATCAATGTGGGAAGCTTTTGAATATTTATTATATGTTTATAATGACTTTATATAATTGTTCTTCAAGGGAGCAGTCTATTAATAGTGGTAGAATATAATGAAGAGATGTCCCTTTTGAGGGAGTCATCTTTTGCTGGAAGTTTGACTCAAGGAGTGGTATCCCTTTCTATTTTTAGATGTTTAGGTCATGGACAAGACTATAGAGGATGATTAGGTTTTTGTTTAGAAGACAAGACCATAGCACACAAAGATTAACTGTGAAAAGGTGGTTTCGAATGATGAACGAGCATGGGATTCCATCTTGAAGAAAATGAAAAGTATCCATGAGAATCATGCTATGAGTAAAGTCATGGTAATCATATTGAAGACAAGGCTAAAAGGTGACGGGTAATCACATGATTCTTGTTTATTCATGGATTCTCAAAATGGGCAATATGGAAGGGGAACAACGCTCAAGGAACGAGTGATCAACTAATAGAAAGTGATATAGGACTTGATATCAAAAATAAAATGGTCGAAGATGCAAGGTGTTAAGGGGCTCAGGTTTGGGTTTACCTTGGAGTGAAGACAAACGATAAGCACCTGATCCATAGGCATGGGTCGCGATATAGGGTCAAAGCCAATTAGGAGAAAATTTTCCCTGTTTATTTTTCTCCTCTTTGGTTACATGTTGATTTTTCTTCAGGATGAGGTCACCAACCTGAAAGGTTTATTTGTGAACACATTTTTCATAAGCACATTTGATATGTTTTTGGTAGATTTGGAGATGGTCAAGAGGATTGAGATGGTTTTCATCTAATAATTCAAGTTGTGCCAAATGATCCTGGAAAAATTCATAGTCATTAAGTATGTATTGTAGTGAGATGCAGAGAGATGGAATTTGGACTTCGAACGGTAAGACAACCTTAGTACCGTAGACCAGAAAAAAGGGGGTGACAGTAGTCAAAGTGTGAATACTAGTGCGATAATCCCACAAGGCAAAAGGAATGTGCATATGCCAATCTTTCCCAGTATTATTGACTACCATCATTAGAATTTTGTTCAAGGTTTTATTGGTTGATTCGGCATGACCATTGGTTTACAGGTAATAAGGTGATGAGAAACTAAGTTGGATGCTGAAAGAATCACATTGTTTGCGTAGGGATTTATTTTTTAATTGTTTTCTGTTGTCAATGATAATGATGTGTGGGAAACCAAAACAACAAATGATGTGATGGTTGATGAATTCACATATTTTCTCAGCTTTGGTGGAAATGAGGGGAGTAGCTTCTACCCATTTAGTGTAATATTCAGTGGTGGTTATGATCCTTTGGTGGCATTGTGAAGAATGGGGGTTAATCTCTCTGATAAGATTCAAACCCCATTGAGAGAAAGGCCAAAGGTATCGTGTGACGTGTAAGGCATGACTAGGTGTGTGATGGAGATTAACATGTTGCTAGCATTTCATACATCATTTAACACAATCACAACAGTCACGGTTTAGGGTTGGCCAATAATAGCCTAGATGAAGAATGCATTTTGCGACAACGAGACCACTAAAGTGACCTCCATAAATTTGATCGTTGACTTCCTTAATGATGTAAGGAATTTCGGAACTTATAAGGAATCACAAGAGAATTCTTTCGAAACCACATTTTTAAAGAAGACCACCCATGATGACATAGCGAGAGACACTTTTAAGAAAGGCACGTTTTCCATTGCAAGTGAGATTGGCGGTAGAATCGAAAGGGAAATATAGTTTGCATATTGCTTATACCAAAGGTCATGTGGGTCAGGCGTAGCAGTCCTAACAGAGTAAACTTCATGAGGAAAATAAGAAGTTGATTTTAGTCTTTTTATGGTGACAAATATTTTAGAGTCAATAGGTGAAGTAGGTATCTAAGAAGCCAAGCAGGCCATGGTATCTGCAATTTTATTGGTAGAACATGGGGTGGTTTAAAGTGCATAATGGTCAAAGGTGGTAAAAAGTATGTCTATGTGATGATTATATTTTTGAAGTATCTCATTATGACACTGGTATATACCATTAACTTGATTTATGACCAACTGAGAATCACCAAAGATGTTGATTGACTTAACATCTAAGGCATAAGCAAACTCAAAACCCAATATGAGTGCTTCATATTCAGCAATATTATTTGTACAATCGAAATCAAGTTTAAAAGACAAAGGCATATGTTCACCATCAAGCAGAATAAGGATAACACTATCCCCACCCCCAAACTGACACATAGATCCATCGAAGAAGAGTGTCATTTGGTAAGTGGGCTCATCCAGGGAAAGGGTAACTATAGACTCATCTGGGAATTTAAAGTTACAGGGTTGATTCCTGAAAATAGGTGTGTCGGCCAATTGGTCGGCGATAGCCTAGCCCTTGATGGAATTTTGATGGATGAATTCAAGGTTGAGGTTGGCTAGAAGCATTAGCCAACGTGTGGCATGTTGATTTTGATAAGGTTTGGCATACATATAGTGTAAAGGGTTAGTATTAGTAATGATGAAGGTTTTGTGGTTAAGTAGTTAATGGTGGAGTTTGGTGGAGATGAAAACTAAGGCTAGGAAAAGTTTTTCAGTGAGGGTATATCTATTTTTTTAGTCAAAAAGGGTAAAACTTATGTCATAAACCACTTGCTCTCGGTGTTGGTTTTCATGATGTGTGAGCATGGAACCTAGAGAATGGTTAGTGGAATAAATATATAGGTAGAAGAGCTGGTAATTCTTATGAGGAATGAGCATTGGTGGTTGAAGGAGGTATTGTTTCAAGGCTTCAAAGGCTTTATGGCATTCATCATCCTGTTTGAATGAAACATCTTTCTTGAGAAGATGATGGAATCATTGAAATTGGTCAGAAAGATGTGAGATAAAATGAAAAATTGATTGGAAATTTATTCATAGGCTGCGAAGTTGATGGAGATTAGTGGGTGGTGGCATTTCAAGAATATCCTTGACTTTAGCATGATCAACTTCTATGCCACACAAAGAAACAATGAACACTAGGAGTTTTATGGAAAGTACCATAAAGACGCACTTCTTTGGTTGAAGACAAACACAATACTTGATGAGGTGGTCAAAAATGACTTTAAGAATGGGTAGGTGTTTGGTTCGATGCTTGGATTTGGCAAGCAGATCATTGACATAATCTTCTAATATGTGATGCATGATGTCATGGAAGATGTAAGTCATCATGGCTCGCTGATATGTAACACCAACATTTTTGTGGCCAAAGGGTATGAATCAATAGTAGAAATTCCCCCAAGGGGTGATGAAGGTAGTCTTGTGGTGATCCTCAAGAGCTAGTAATATTTTATTGTAGCCCGAGAAACTATCCATGAGCGATAAAATTTCATGGCCAATGGTGAGATAAAATAGTTGGTCAATTCCTAATAGTGGGAAATCATCTTTTGGACAAGCTAGGTTGAGGTCACAAAAGTCCATGCAAATGTGGAGTCCCTCTTTCACCTTTGTGACAAGAATGATGTTAGAAATCCATTGGGGATAATCAATAGGTAGAATGAAGGAAACTGAGAGAAGCTACGGAATTTATTCTTTGAATAGAAGAGCAATGAAAGGATGCATTTTCCATAGATTTTGTTTGATGGGTTTGGCCTCAGGAATGGTTACGATATTGTGAACCACAATTTTTGGGTCAATACTAGGCATATCGGCATAGGACCAGGCAAATGTGGTGTTATGGTCCTAAAGGAAATAGGTGAAGGCTTCTTATTCAGTAACATCTAAGGATTGGCCGATCTTTAGAATGTGTAGGTCATCTTGAGTATTAATGTGTATTTCGATGGTCGATTCATTTAACATGGTTTGCATCTCAGAGGGTAACGACCGATGAATATAAGAGTCTTCTGCACCAAGGTAGGTGTGGATGGACTCATCATCCTAACATTGAACAATGTAATTCAAGGCATATCATCATCGATCATGTCAGGATACATGAATGGGAGAGAAGAGGGAGCCTCACCATCGCATTGATAGGTCAACAGTCCTAGGGAAATGGTGTTTATGAAAAAAAAAGTTAGTCAGAATAGATTCAAGATCTATGGAATCTATGGGTGAATATGGTGATGTGGCTGAATGAGAGGGGGAAGATTTCTTATCCTAGATAAGGTCGATGCAAACCTTATTAGAGGGTAGGGCATAAAAACCAATGCCACTATAGTCATTGTGTTTACCAGAGGTATATGAAATGATAGTATGATGGCCTCGTTCATAAAAATGAAGCAAAATCCTTTACACGTGCACCAGTGGAGGAAAGTGTGAGTGAAGCGGCGGTTAGTGGGTTTGGGATGGAGGTTTGGGTTTATAGGTGGCCATATCAAGTCCCCCATATGTTAGGTTAGTGGCAAGGTGGGGAGGGCCATAAGGGAAAATGTCACCAATGCAGATGTCATAGCTAGGGTGTTGATGCAGATTCCCATATTATTGTGGGGTGAGGAGGTTATCAATATTGTATAGGCAGTATTCCCTGAAAGTGAGGCATTGAAAAACACCTTCTAAGGGATCAGTAGTTGGCATGTGAGTAGAGGGTATAGATGGTTTGCTAGATGATGGGGAAACAGGACTACCAGCGGTAAAGGCTACATATATAGTAGGGATAGTAAGGTTAGATGTAGTAGAAGTAGTGGAAATTTTGGTGGATGGGCTCATGGGTGAAGGTGAAGTTATGATAGTGGCAGATGCCTTGACTGAAACAAGCACATCATTGGGCTGCTATAACATGTTACATGTATTGAAAGGTGAGGGATTGGTAGGGATGGTGTAATTATGTCCCTAATGTTAAAATTTGATGCATCGATGTAAATTCTAAGGGACACAACCCATATCACAGATCCAAGGTTACCTGAGCAACAATTTATACTAGAACTCCCCTTCTAGGACATAGAAAAGTTCTAGAATAGTACGGGGACCTATGCAGACACGGGGAACAATGGTACCTAGGGTAGAGGTCATGGCATCATTGAAGGAATGTAGCATAATAGGGTTATCATGCATGTAATTGGCATGTATTTGCATTTGATCATATGCATAGGAGGAGATGATGTTAATGCTAGCACCACCATTGATCATAATGTGTTGTATGCATATATTATCGATAAAGACAAAGATGAAAAGAGAGGTGTCAGGATCATCAGACTGGAAGGGAGTGATTTTTTCATTTGAAAAGATGAGGGCGACCACTTGGTGAGTAGGTGGAGGCGTAGAGGAAGGTGAAGACCTAGTGGGAGAGGCTACATGGTGAGGGGTAATGATAGAGGTGACGGTTGTGGGGTCATTTGGTAAGACTTCAATAGATTGAAGGACCTCCATGAGGGCTTGACGATGTGACTCTGAGGTTTGGACAAGGTCATATAAAGACATTTTGAGGGGGATTGGTGTAGTTATTTTAGCATTGTGCAATGTGTGACCTCACCAGAAATAGGATATACAGAACCTTTAATGATGACTTTTGGTATGGGTGTGGATGGTATGTTGGGTATAGGGTTAGTTGATGGGTTAGTTACCTTTTCCTTACCCTTGTCTTTCTAAGTACGGGTGGTAAGGTTGATCATGTTAATCTGAGGGGAGGTGGATGAAGAGGGTGTGTCATGGAAGGTATAGCTTCATGA
Source organism: Taxus chinensis (assembly GCA_019776745.2). Classification (NCBI taxonomy): domain Eukaryota; kingdom Viridiplantae; phylum Streptophyta; class Pinopsida; order Cupressales; family Taxaceae; genus Taxus; species Taxus chinensis. The sequence goes on along the minus strand of CM034155.1, from coordinate 65,041,939 downwards.
GGGATAAAACCCTAGTGGGAGATACGATCCTTGTGAAATTAGTAGGGCACATTTTCATTTTGGTGTTCGTTTGGCCAATTCTCTTATACGAACTATGTTAATCTCGAATCTCGAGGGTGGATCGAAGAGTTGTGGTGGTGTAGATTTTGGTCACTGAGTAGGTAACGGGAGAAGATCTGTGGAATTTGGTGAATGCAAAATTTGGTCCTTGTCAAGAAGATCGTCATCGTCAAAGTTTTCTTCGGGAGGACATAATTTGACAAGAGAAGTTTTTAAATCCTCACAGTTCTCTAAATTGTGTCCTGACACACGATGCTAGAAGCAAATTTTGGTTTCGTCAAACCCTTTTGATTTGGGTTTGAGTGGATCGTAAGGTCTAAGAGGTGGTAATGTGATGATAAAATTTTTGAGGAGATTGGTTAGGATTTTTGAGTTGGACCCTTTTAGTGGATCACAATGGGAGGTGAATGTGGGTTTGGGTACAAGTGCAACTGATGTTGGAGGAAGAGTCTTTACAAGAGAGGGATTAGGTTGGTCTACTAGTTTAGTGTGTAGTGTGGTCTTAGGTGTTGGTCGTATCTAATTGGGTAGGGGCATGGTAGAAGAACTGGCAATGGAAGGTTTTCCTGGTTTAACTACCTTATTGGAGGATAGCGGATTTTTAGCTTTAGGTTGCATATTTTTGGGTAAAGGTGATGTGGGCATATGAGATGTGGAGGGAAAAGATGATGGTGTAAGAGTATAGGTTACCCATGGGTGTAACTGAGGTGTTGTGTAGGTAGGTGGTGTGGGTTGGGTAGGAAGCGTGAGTGAAAGGGAAGAAAGTGTCATGGGTAGTGAAGAAGTTATTGACGGTAGTGGAGGTATGGGTGGTAAGAAGGTTATAGGTGAGGACAAAAGTTGTGTGGGTTGCTTGGGTATATTAGAGGTCTGTGACGGGGAAATGGGTTGTTTCGTTCTTAGTTTACCGATGGACAAGAGTTTCTTGGTCAGGGTCGAGGGGTGAGGTCCTAGGATGGATGGAAGGGGTGAAGGTGATAAGAGCATGGTAGGTGAGGTTGCGGTATGAGGTATAGGATATTGGATCTTCTTTTTAGGGGCTGGTGTAAGTTTAGTGTTAGTTTTGGAAGATTTGGCTAAATCTAATTTGATGGGTGGGTAAGTAAGGCTAGTTTTCGATATGACCCCTAAGGTAGTAATAGGTTTAGGTAAGGGACATGATATAGGTGTGGGCAGGTGTTTGGGTATAGATGTATGTTGGGATATGGGCTGAGGTGTGAGTTGGGCCATGGGAAGTGACGTGGAAGGTATTATAATAGTTTTGGTTGTGTTTGGTGTGGTTTCTCAAAACACTTTTGGATAGATAATGGAGGTTTCAGCAAGTGAAAGTTGCATTTGTGTTGAAATAGGAAGTAGAAGGCATCCCTAAAGTAAGGCTCTATTGACATAATCTAGCCAATCAGCCAAGCATGAAAATGGTGTTATAGTAAGTGGGGCCGATGTGGATAGAGTGGAAATCTCTGTAAAATGTGATTGAGATACAGGGGAAATGGCTAGCCTCAGAAAATGTGGGTAAGATATCCAAAAGTATATCAACATGATCTTGAAGGTCCAATGGTGAGTGGTCATCTAAAGGCACCGATACTTCTATAGAATCCTCCATGGTTAGAGGAGAGGACAAGATGGATGAAGTGGACTCTCCTTTTTTTGTTGTAGGTGACATACCTGCATCTTCTATGAGTAGGAGAGGTGGTACTGAAAAATGTTCAGAAATTTTAGGGGTCAAAGGTGGTGTGCTAATTATAGGCTCTTCCACAAGTGAAGAAGGAAGTGAAGGTGGTTCCTCTGTGGGTGGAAGAGTAGATGAAATAGGTTTTGGTACAGGTAGGGGAGCTCGGACTAAGATTTCATCTATGGAAGGAGCATGAGACAATTAGGAAGCAACTGGTATGTCATAAAAAATAGCATGGACCTCACAGACATTGTTATAATTATTTGAGGTATCACCAAATTGTTTGGAAGATGGGGCATGATTAGGGAATGGTTTCTTGAAGATATGAAGGTTTTGGTTAGCGGGTGCATTTGGGCTAGCCAAGAGTAGATCTCCATTGTCTAACATTTCTTGGATGATATTCTTGAAGGTGATGTAGTTATTATCACTATGACCTTTGACACAATGATAGTTGGAAAAGTCATTTTCCTTATACCCTACGGGCATTGTTCACTCAAGATCAAAATCAATATGTTGTTTTATAGGTGGAAGGGTAATGACACTAGCCTTTACAAGCTTTTCCAAAATAGAAGAATAATATTATCCTATGGAAGTGTACTTTTGTTGTTCTTGTCTGAACTAGAAAGCTTGGATAAGAGAGAGATTAGAAGGGGGCTTGGCTGAGTTTGATTGATGAGGACCAGCCTCGATAATTATGGAATTAGCATACACTTTGGGTTTTGAACAGTTGTTTTAGGATTTCAAAGATGAAGAAGCATCATTTGATTTGAACGCGATGTTCATGTTATGAAGTTAAATCTTCTTTTCTTCGATAGCATGAATTTCCAATGTCCATGCCATGGTGAATGCCTCGTCAAAAATGTGAAAGTTTTTCACCTGTAGGGTTGATGAGATGTGTCTAGAACAAGCCCAATTAAATAGTTCTATGAGTTCATTTTGAGGTAATTGAAATGTGAGATGGTTAATTAGGCTGCACCAGTGAGCAAAAAATATAGTGATAGACTCATTGTCATACTGTCATGTGGATTAAAGATCAATCATGGTAACCTTCTTAACAATGTTGTTGGAGAAGTGATATAGGAAGGCTTGGGTTACTTGATTAAACAAGTAGATGGAGTGTCTCGGTAGCCCACTATACCAGTCCAATGCAGGTCCTGTTAGGGACATTGGGAAAGTCCTCAAAAGTAAAGCATTATCATGGGACATCAGGTAACACCCATGTTTAAAGGACCAAAAATATTGTTGTGGGTATTCTTTTCTATTGAAGTGGTTGAAATTTGGTATTTCCCAATGTACGGGGTATGGTTGAATAGGAATGGATAGGTGAATAGGCTCATTAAAAATTTCATCGTAGGTGAGGGAATTACGTGAGCTAGAAACTGAAGCTTCTAGTGTCTGCATCTTCTCCATCATTAACTTGATGAGATCATTGGTAGGTTATGGTGGAAGGGCTCCTCCTGTGGCATAAGGGTGCTGGTATTGAACCTGTGATGTGGGCATCATTCCATTATATGGTGATTCTGAATAGTGAGTTTGAGAATAGGGGCCCGACATAGAGGGTATGTATCTAGAATGGGTGATAGATGAGATAGGGGTTGTTGATAGTATGTGTATATAGGTGGGATGGTTGTTGTGACTCTAGTAGTGATTGGAGGCAGTGTTTATGGGATGGAGAGGATAAGATTATGGAATGGAGTAGGGGTCACCGATACCACAGGTAGTTGTGTTGCAATGGGTATTTATGAGACCATGGGTGTGGAATAGGCTATGTCTTGAGTGGTCGATGAGGGGACAACATATATGATAGGTGCAAGTGATATTGTAGATGAAGTGATCATGGTGGGTATGGTTCCTAGCTATAAAACTACCGGGGGTCAAGCAGGTGAGGGTAATGCTACATTATTAGGGAATGATGAAGAAGCAAGAATAAGGGTAGGAGAGATGTATACAGGCATGTTGTATATCAACTAACCTGAGAAGTCTCGGGTGGAAGAGTGGGAAAGGTAGAACTGTAAGGCCGCAAGATTCTGATCAAGGGATTATGATCAAGGAGTCATGTAAATTCTTTGTCACCTGTAGCAATGGTAGAAGGTAAGGTTGGGTCCATGGGTGACAGGACAGAAGATTATGATGGACTAGGTGGGATTGGTTGATGAATAGCGTGGAATATGAGGGCATTAGTCTAGATGTGAGTCAACACCATGTGAAAAAGTGCTCACCTGATAAGACTGTATGATGTAGATGACACAAAAAATAGTAGGAATAAAGAATAATGGCATATGGAAGGTGAATCTGGTCAATATCTAGATTTGAAAATCAAATACAGGAAACTGACGATGGTCAGGTTGATTGGTAATAATTGATGGAAAACCAGTGATGGTTCCTAAAACCGATACCAATCATTGTGGAAGAAAACCAATCTCAAAGAATGAAACAAGAATGTTGAATGTGTACAAGGGAAACTATGCATGAAAGTAAGTATCAACAGGGGGAAATATGATGATGCCCTAAGGGAAAGAAATAGAATATAAAGAGTGATGAAGGCTATTATAGGTAAAGTAAATAGAAATCTAGAAGCCAACACTGGTTAGGGTTTAACCGACGATGGTTAGATGTGAACCGATGATGGTCACTGGACTGACGTTGGTGACTGAGAAATTAGAAAGAAATGAAGAATTTTTTTTTTGTGAATTAAATTAAGTGAAGAATAAAACTTAGAAACCTAAGAATAAGGAGATGGGGCCCTAGCACACTCAGACAAAGTCAGAATACTCCAAATCTAATGGTGAAGTGTGCAAGGAAGAAGAAAAATGGAGAGTCGTAGTCTCACACCTCAAAACAAACGTCAAGAAGAATGCTAAAAAAAAACACGATCCTAACAGTTATTTTCTTACATTTGCTTAGCTTATGATATTTAGAACTGACTGTGTGTATTTAGAAAAAAAATATTTAGTTAGGAAGGCATCCTACGAAGAAGGATATCTAAAAGGAGAGGTTTCAGGTATGTTATGATGGGGGCAGTCCGTCCTCTGAGATGATGAATCGATAGAGGTAACAAGTTAGGGAGTACCTGCTAATCTGATCATGTGATCGCGGACAGATGTTCCCAGGTAAGATGTTGTTTAAGAAAGATGTGTATGTTTTAATATTGTGCAAGTTTGGTAAGACACAAAAAGAGACAATGTGCTTTCTATGATTCTTTGTGTCAACCATCAACTAGGCATGACTTCCAACATATAGGTTTCCCTGATTTTAATGTGAGCTAAATACAACAAATCAAAATGTAATGTAACCAATTTTAATCCCAAATCAAAATATTAGGTTCAATGACACAAATGGTGAATAGGAGAGGGTATGCTCTTTCAATAAATGTAAAAAGTAAGAAGAATGGTTCTTTTTAAAGTCACCAAAAGAAAATTTATCCTTTAGAGCAATTAGAAAGAAGAGAAGATTACCGAGGAAGAAGATTAATGTAATCTATTTGAAGGGAAACAAACACATAAATTTTTCCTAGGAATGAAGAAAATACAATAGAACCCTTGATAGGTCCCACGTGGTGTGCCAAAATGTTTCACCATTTTCTTTACCTTTTGAATGATGAAACAAATAAGGTTAAGGGCCAAGGAGGAATACCTGCTATGCTGGTTGGTTGATGATTATTGCGCACATTCTGACTTCTTGATTCACAACTGAATGTGAGAGCTTCCTTTTGGCTAGGAGGAACTACCTAAAATAGACAACAAGACCACAAAAGGGGAGTGAAATGATATATGACAATAGATTTCCTAGTGAGTGCTAGCTCCCGGAAGTGTGATACTTCTTAAATGGCTGTCTATCCACTATTTAAAACAATTTAATGTCAGAAATAAAGGAAATCCTACTATAGATGATATGATTTAGGTTTCTCATTCAAGTATAATAAACAAATCTTAACATAACAGGCTAGGCTATGGTCAAATAAAAAATGTACGTAGTTGTAGGGTGTTGATACTAGTCAGGGTCTGGTTCTGGGTTATTCAGGTCAACTGATGAGAGGTTGTTAGGTTCTGTTCTGGGTCAGGGAATGAAACACAGAGACCGACATCGGTCTTGTATGACTGATGACGGTTTATGTAGAACCGATAATGGTTATGGGTAACCGGCGTCAGTAAGGTCAGGGTGTAAGAGAATCAAGGAAAACTTATTGTAGGGTTTGATATGGGATCTGATAAGGAGGGTAGGGTGGATAAAGAGGTTGATATGGGTATCAAGTATACTCATGAATGAACAATAGGAGAGAATGGGTGATTTTGTGATGTGGGTAAAGGAAATATTTGATTTATAAGCTAGAAAGATATGGAGGAATGAGCATGCAAAGTAGAAATTGATGACATAAATAATAGAAGCTAACTACACTAACATGGACAATGCTAGTAGAAATGTACTTACTATGATGCAGATTTGATGGCTGAATGGTAATGGAAGTTAATTAGAAGAATGGTGTTTGGTATAATAGTAGTGGATCCCAAAATGATTTCATTGATGCAATGCTTTAATTTCTATCCTGGTGATGGCTCTGGATGTTTTGATACATGAAAGGATGCTGGTTTCACTTGGATGCAGCTCTGATCTCCCTCCTCTTGCTCTCAAAATGTGCCAACCCCAAAAATAAGGTTGATTAGGTGAATAAATGGTAACCAACGACAGTTCCATGTTGACTGACATTGGTTTAGGGGTGACCGGTGTTAGTTAAGGTGGGATTCCCTAGGTTTACTAAAATGGGAAGATCTTTCTTATGTGTTTTGGCCCAGTTAGTTTATTATTGCGGACCAAAATAGAATCTTCCCTTCTAATGGGAGGGAATGTGGTTAGAGAGATTTTAGGGTTAGACCAAATCTTAGCTCATTAAGGCAAGTAAGACTTAGTTATTGTTAGTTATGGAAACATGCCAAGAATAGGCCTAGGGTGAGGTGGCTGGATGAGATGTCTAGGTGAGGTGGTGGGGTAGAAATTAAGATAATTAGCTAATAAATATTGTGAGGATATATATTAAATTTAATTAAATTAATAATGATGAGGGGTGGAAGGAGAGATGGTTAGGTGAGTATGTTTGAGCTAGTTATTTGACTAGGGACCAAGGGGAGTGTGACCCAATTTTGGTGTCTACATCTACTTCCTCTTTCATGGTTGTAGAATATTTCTCATGTCTTAATGATTAATATTGTGTTTATTACAAATTATATATTCCATTTGGATAATGTTATTAATCTTTTATTTATTCTCTTGTGTGATATTGTGTGTGTGGGGGTTGTTTTATCATAGTTCTATCGTATTGTGTCAATTAATAATAGAGGGATCATGATCCCCAAATTATTTGGTGCATCACTATTTTTAGTTTTAATTATTTACTTCTATGTTTCCCCCTGAAATTTCTATATTATATTAGTGAGATAAGAGTGATATTTTCTAGAGGTATTCCTTAAGGAGACAAGGTACCACACCTTAGTGTAATTTTCATTGGTGCTACTGAAGAATCATCCCCATTTTGTGTTTCTTGGGTGCAAAATTTAAGTGGATACTAGTTTTTGGAATGCTTAGTGGGATATTTTCTATTCTTGTTGTGAAAATTTACATTATTTGTAGATGAAAGAATGCATGGTTTCTGAATTTACAACTAAGTTTTGGTTTGTTCTTATATCATTTGGTTTTTTGAGCCATTTTTCAAGAACCTAATGTATCTACACATTCAAGAAACCATTCTCTCATTTTCAGACAACTCCCTATAACTCCCTCTATTTTTTAATGGTTTTGCACTTCCTTGGATTTTAACAAAGCTCGTTATTTTCCTCATTTCAGCTCTAGCTCTCTTCATTTACAACAACATGATGATACTTCTAATATAACATTGAAAAACTATAATCCTTTTTCATGGAAATTATTTTGTAAGTCCCATTGAACATACTCAGTATGTATCCATTTTTCTTAAAAATTTATACTACCAAAGAGGAGAATGTATGTCTCATACTAATTTTCTCTTCAATGAAAAGAAAATATTGATATTGGTATAAATGATTGGATACACAATCAATATATACATGGGACCAACTAGGAGATTTTTTTAAAACTAGTTCAATGAGAATGCATACAACTTATATTTCTTAGAGCACATTAACACCATCAAGAGTGTATCCATGAATCATGTTTCAAACTTAAATTTCATATTTATAAGGAATTGAGAAAGGATTCTGTAAGAATATAAACCCCTACTAGGTATGTGATTGTTATTCTACCTAAGAGAATTCAAACATGATCTTGTTGTTATTATTCTATCTCTTAGGGTTAGAGATATTCCTTGGGCCTATGATTTTTCTATCCAGGAAGATAAGAACCTCATTGAGGTTGCTAAAAGAAACCTTATCCCCATTTCTACCCTTATTCCCTTATATTGTTACTTCTTAGCTCTTCATACTGTGTTTATCCATGTCTCCAACTACACTTTATGAAATAAATATTGTTGGTAGCATCATTCCATTTTCATTACAACACTTCCTCGCACCTTCACCTAAAGCATTAACCAAATCCTAATTTTTTTTATCATGAATTATTGACATGTTATGGTAATTTGAAATGTTTTCCTTTTAAATACCTAATCCATTACAAGCTTGGTTATGGGAAAAGATAGATGATGGAATTTTATTTTTTTCACTATTTTGATGAAGAGGAAAATCCACAAAGAATAACGTAACATTCTGAAATAGTTCTAATATCTAACCATTCGGTCAACTTGGAGAATTGCCATGAAAAAGAGAGGACCATGCATGATTTATTTATTATAATTGAGTTGTATAGACAAGAAATAATTAAACAAAAAAAATTTCAAATATTTAGGGGAGAAAATTAAAAAAGAAGAGGTTAAAAAATCTGTACATGAGATACTAAGTGGCATCCAACCCCTTCTAGTCACTTCATATCCCATAGAGATAAGATTCATAAGTAAAGATCAAGAAGTTACCATTTTAGAGTGTAATGAATCTCATAGTAATAACAAAACTCTATTTTTTCCTTGTCAAGAATTTATTAACCCCAAGGGTGATCAAATGGAGTTCCATAATGCTGAGAAGGAAAATGGGAAAGATGCTTTTTTGAATGAAGTGACCTCAATTTTTATTCAGACTTAGAACTTTCATACATCCTTGAGGATTGTAATTTATAGGTGTTTCTAGATGCAAGGTTAAGGATGAAGAGAATTATCTTGAAAATTCTATGTATGAGGCTAAAGTGAATGGAGATAAACATTTAGTCACTCAAATTTGGTACCTTTTTTGTTCAATGACAAGTTTAAATTTATTTCCTTGCTAGTAAAAATGCTCACATTTTACGCTCAATCAACACATATTTCTATCTCACTCTTGACTTTCTCATCTCCATAGTCTACTATGTCAAGCATCCTAGAAATATTAATTAACCAAAGTAATAATTTTTCTCTAGGAATCATTCCATAACTTCTAATTTTGAATCAATATCTTCTCGAAAAAATGGTATAGTTCTAGTCCATAGTGGACTATGATTCTAGATGATCTATACAATCCCTCCCCTTCTAATTTGTTGACTTTGTTTTTAATTTGATTATCTTATATATATCATTTCATCTTCCTAGGGTCGGGCTCAACATGAAATTTCAGCTATGAAAGCCTATTTATAAGGTTAAGATAATTTCATAACTCAGTACACACTAGTTTATCATATTATCAACTAGGGTATTGTAGGTATCTAGGATTTCCAATTGTAGGTAATTACATGTTACACTAAAGTTGTGTGAACTAGAGTAACATACAACAAAAAAAATTCTGGACAAGAAAAGGGAATATAAATTTATAGAACACCATTGCAAGTAGGTTTAAGACCATATAAAAAAAAGAGGGAATAAATGTACAAAATAAGGGAAAGACTGTACAATCCTAAATAGAGATAATTTCCAGTTATAGGTTGAAGAAAATAGTATCTCCAGGTTCAAATCAGCTTGCTTACCTTGTCTGCACATTTATATCTCCTTTGTTTCACTCTATATAACCACATCTTCATCCCCTCTTATGATTTTAAGATATTAGTGTATCATGTAACATTATTTTAAGTATGAATGCATTATTATGATTATGCATGGAACTCTTATTTAATAAAATATGGACATATTCCAGTGAATGTGGACTCTAGTATTACAAGTTTTAGAACAAATCTATCTCCATTTTTTATAAATATATTGGATTCCATTTTTTTTTATACTGTATTCCATTATTACTATTATTAGATTACATTAGTAGCAATATTGGATTCCAATATTATCATTATTGGAATTATATGAGTTCCAATTTCACTATTACTAGATTCCAATTTTTCTATTATTGGATTCCAATATCACTATTATTAGATCCCAATTTCACTATTATTAGATTCCAATATCATTAGAATTGGATTCCAATTTCAATTTTTTTAGATTTTCATGTTGGGAGTATATAAAGTTAATAGCCGTTAACTATTATAAGGGATGAGCTTGTTGGATTAATAAAAATAAAAATCCATTAATAAATTCCTATAAAAGAAAGTTCAAAGTGCAAGCCTCGCAATTTTAAAATACGATACTCACACTTTCCTCGCACTTTGAAAGTGCAAGCCTCGATGTAAGGTTAGCAAATGCTAACTATTATAAGGAATGAGCCCATTGGATTAAAACTAAAATAAATACTAACACTAAATTCTTGCAAAAACAAGATCAATGTGAGAGCCTTGCACTTTAAAAGTGTTAGTCTCACACTTTCAGAGTGTGAGCCTCACACTTTTAAAGTGTGAGGTTTGCACTTCCAAAGTGAGAGGAAATTGTGAGCCTCACGATTTCAAGTTTGAGTCTCCCACTTTCGAAGTACGAGGCTCACACTTTCAAAGTACAAGGAATCACACTTTCAAAGTACAAGGACTCACACTTTCAATGTTGGATTCATTATGCGAATCCTTGATATTGGTATTGGCATTGAATGCTAATGGTGTTATTTTGATTTTTTGTCAAACTTACAATAAAATTAAGTGCTCATATTTTTTACGATTCTCTCAAAATATGACATTTTTTGTTTGATATTATAATAGTGAAATTATTGAAGAGAAATATCAAACTTATGTCAGTTGTTCATTATGTTTCTAGGTTAAATTTTAAAATTTCTAAAGATATGTGATACGAGTAATTTTTTTTGGTAGACATTTCAATTTTCTTATCTCAGTCATAGAATTGAAATAACTCAAGTCTTCTTCTCTTATATTTTACATGGCCTTAAGTTTACTATTACTTATTATTATAAATTATATCTTAGATTTATCATTAAAAGGAGACAACATCATTAGGAGCTATGTATATCACAGATTCAATTACTATGAAATAAAGTAGAATTTATGATTGTAAATTGTTCCACTCTCCATATAAATGATGATTCACTTAATTCCATTAGGAAGAAAATGAATTAATCCTTAACACAATGAAAAAAAAATTCTTGTGAGAAACATAGTCAAATTACCTTGGAGATACATTGAACCAATATTTTATGGTTTACATAAATCAAAATACATATTTTTCCACAATTTATTCTTTGTGAGTCAAGGATTGCCACCACCTTTTTCCCAATGTTGGAAAATGTGAATGAGCCACATTTGCATCACACCCTCATTGTGGGATAACACTTTTCTCGAATCTATTTTCTCAAGTCCCCCTCTTGTAGCCCATTCTCTTAGCCTTGTATAAGTTGAGTAGATATTCATTGTTTGATTCAATTGATATGTAATTGTCAGGCCCTTTATTTTCTTGAATACTTTGATTGGAATATCATTTTCAAAGAATCTGAAATCCAAATCAATATTGCATGTTCCATAGAGTAAAAATGGAAATATTTTGTAGGGTTAAACTAGAGGTATATATTAAGATTCTACATGTCTCCTTTCCCTCCAATCAACACATTGCTTTATAGAATGAATAACTATCCATGCCTAAGAAATCAAATTCTTTTTCATCATGCTTTAATATATGTGATGATAGATGTAGCTCACAATAACATAACTGATGTGTCACACACAAGAAAAGGAAAGTATTGCAAAAATTAAGAGAACATGACTATCAGATAAATGGTGCATTTGCAAGGTACCATATTCATTTGCATCTTGAAGTGCCTAATCAAACACTTTTTCTTATATTAGAATCTAGTACTTGTACCACCATCAACCAATGAAATCAACCACCACAGAAAAAATAATATTCATGTAAAAATATCACTGAAACATATGGTAGGTTGCCTTAATACCATCTTAACCCTTAAATTTTCATCTAAAATTCCCAAGTTTCAGATAGAATGAGATAAGTTGAAATAGTTAATAAAAAATATTGATAAGAAAAAAATAATAATACAACAATCTACTTATTCACATAAACCAAAAATTCAACCTTAAAAAAGTAGATAAAAAACATTGTCAGGCATCTGAGATGAGGATGTCAGTTAAATAATCTATTTATGAACCTAATTAAAAACATCAGCCTAAAACATATCTGATAGGAGGATGAAAACAACTCTTAACATGTAGGACATAAAAAATATCAAACCAAAACAAGATATAACCAAATAATAGGAATCATAGATGTAGTCAATATAAATAATTAAGGGAAAAAACAAATTAATTAACATAAAAGAGAGAAAATAATTTAAATTTCCTCTCCTCTCCTCTCCTCTATTCTCTAATTATGATCTCAACCAAGTCAACCAAATCAGAAAAAAGGTTAATATTTTCCTCTCCTCTCATATCCTTTGTTCGACAATTACTATCTCCTCCAGTTTAGTTTAGCAGTAGGTGGAAATTGGAAATTGGAAATAACCATGGCCATGAAAAACATTAGCCAAAGTGATAGCCATGACCATGAATAACATTTAATTGTTAAGTTTTGTGGTGTCATACCACAACAGACCCCCACCCCTGAGTTGGATTCAGGGAATTGGGAACAAATATAACTAGGTGTTTGACAAAGCTTCCTTTTGTTCCTCCTATCATAAGACCAAAGTGCTATCCATGGCCACAAACAACATTGACATGGTGAGTTTTTTATTTCCATGCCACAATATAACCTAAGCCATAACACATCCCCATGCCTGTGATGGATTGAGTTAAGTAAGAACAATTAAAGCTATATGTTTGACCCATCTTCCTTTTGGTCATCTTGTCATAAGGATAAAATGATAGCCATGGCCATAAAGAACATTGGATTTTTGAGGCCGACGGAGATATTATGCTCAATTACATGCCACATCGCACCACCCATGACAAATTTTATAGAAGATAACATCAATTTCTTGTTTGACACTAAAATAGATTTGAAATACCTAAAGGATTTCATCTTCACGTGTCTGTTTGGGAATAAAAACAAAGGCTTCATCAACAAATTTATCAGAGTTCAGTGTTGACACATCAATGACAGAAAATTAGATATCATCAAGCTCCTTGGAATGATGGTTGAAAGAGGATTCCCTAGTGTCTTGAATTATTACAGGAGCATGACTTATTCGGATCTCTTTGGTCCCAATATTTTAGGTAGTTTTGAGTTGTTAAAAATTTAATAAAACATAGACCAAAGTGGTAGCCATGGATATGAACAAAATTGGCCAAAGTGATAGCCATGGCCACAAAAAACATTGGCATGCCGAGTTTGGTGGTGCCATGACATAGTGTACCCCCAGCCACAATGGACCTGCCACTCCTAACAAATATTTAGAGAATTGTGAATAAATATACGTAGGTGTTCGATCCAGCCTCCTTCTAGTATTTTTTTCACAAGGCTAAAGTGATTGCCATGACCACAAACAACATTGGCATACTGAGTTTGGTGGTGCCATGCCACATTGCATCCCTTAGGCACAACACTTGAGATGAATTTAGGGAATTGGGAAAAAATATAGATTATTATTCGATCCAAGATCCTTCTGGTTCTATTGTCACAAATCCAAAGTGAGTCATGGCCATGAATAACATTCACATGTTGAGTTTGATAATGGCATGCTATAGTGCACCCCCTAGTGGACCCCATAGCCACAACCTACCCCCTAACCACAGTGCACCCCCTAGCCAAAGTGTAATGATGAGACCAAACTAAGTATAATATAGTAGACAAGAGACCATTTTTCCTTCTCTTATAAAGTGGATTTAGATAAAGTATTAACTACTAGATAGATTATTTAAGATTAAATGTAGAATATATTGCATCTATCTTTGAAAATTCCATAGCAATCTGAACATTTTCATTTCCTAATATTTCATATAATTTTGAGTGAAATATTATGTATGAGCATGTCATTTTATCTCTAGAATATATTGCAGTAAGTGAAATATTCACATAGCTAAGAGCACATGACTGAAAAAGATCGCACCACTCATAAAGCTAGGAGCATAGAACTAACATAACTAAGAGTGTGAGACTCGCATAACTAAGAGTGCAAGACTCACATAACTAAGAGCATATTACTAAAAAAAAGCACATGACTTACAATACATAGAGTGCAAGACTTGCAGGTCATAGAGCGTAGGTCTTGGAAAACTAGCACATGACTCACAAAACTAACGCAAGACTCATAGAATCAATGCAAAACATACTATAACTAAAATTGCAACACTCCAAATGAGAATCTGAGAGAGTTTTTTGTTATTCTTATTGTTAGGATAAAAAATCACTCTCTATTTTTACACAACAATAGTGGTTTTTAAGATATCAACATTTAAATAATAATATTTTTTAGCGTAGTACTAGTAGAACTAGCACAAGACTCACTCTAACTAAAATTTCAGAACTTCAAATGAGAATCTAAGAAATATTTTTGTTCCTCTTATTGATAGGAGAAAAAAATCTCTCCATTTTTATGAAACAATAATGGGTTTGAAGATATCGTCATTTGAAGAAGAAGATTTCTGAGTGCAAAACTCTTACACAAACAACACTAGATTTTCTCTAAATAAAATTACATACCTTCAAAAAATAATCTGAGAGAGGTTTTTGTTCCTCTTATTGTTATGAGGAAAACAATATCTCCATTTTTACACAACAACAATAATTAAGGATATATCTTCATTTGAAGTTTCATCTGAATAGGGTTGAAGGAAAGTAAATAAGACAAAAATAAAATAGGTTCAGTAAAACTACGATATCTCCCTCATTTCTCAATGAAAATGAGAACTTCAAAATTCCTTAGAAATATTACAAGGATAACCAATCCTAGATAATGTTTTAAACAATTATTCAAATTTAATTCACAATAACAATAAGAAAATAAGGGAAGATAATATGGTGGGAAAACTATCATGTTGAAAGATTTAATCCTGCAAGAGAAGAATTTGTAAATGAAAAAGAAGTAGTTAAGTTCATGTGGAAGAGATAGTTTAATGTAGATTTGTAATATTTTATTAAATCTCTTCCATATTTGTCTCCTTGTTAAGTGGAAGAAGAAGTAGTTAAATATGGAGTTGTGTTGTTTGAATAAATTATTTCCACATTTATCTCATTGTAAAGTGGAATATGAAGTCAAGTATTTCCCAAGATTATAGGTAGGTAGTTATATAATCTTGGAGCATTGGAAAAGTGATGAGTTATAAATATATCTCCAAAGCACTCAATGCAAAGGTGGTAGGATATGGATAATTTTTGTAACATGACTTCTGATTAATAAATCCACAGTTCAAGTTTTTTGACATTAACTTATTTTTTATTTTTGGTAATCCAACTCTAAGGGAAGATTAAGGTCTCATTGTTACCCAAGGAGGAGGATGGTTTTTGTTTTGCTTTTTGTTTAGAATAGAATCATTGTTTTTTTCTTTAAATTGTTCAAATCAACATTGTGTATTTTGTTTGTGAAGCTTCACATTCATTTATTTATTGTTTCTTATTTATTTTAGTTTGTTAGATTATATTTGCTTTCAGTTATTTGTTTTAGTTTTTATATTAGATTTAATTTCAGTTATTGAATTTATTTTCATGCATTTTCAATTCTAGACTAAATAATTGTAAAATCATTATTTTGTTTAGCCCCTTTTGCAGATAGCCTTAGATACTGCCTAGTTTTGACATTCTTTGTGATTAAATGGCAAGGAATACAACAAACCTCATCATTTTTGGCGTTGTTTATATGGGATAGGTGTCAATAGGGGTAAGTTTCTAAGTTAATATTAGTGACAGTAATCTCATAAGTTTCCATTTAGAAAGAAAATTTACTTACTTTTCATAAGAAATAAAAGAGTTTTTGTTGTGACAACAAATTACTGTACACGCCGTTAGAGTAAGTGGAACAGGAACTTCTTATGAAATATTAATGTATGATATATATTGGTTTGGAAGTCCTTTTAAACATTAATTTTATTTTTTTTTCTTAGTTAAATTCTTAGACTTAGTGAGATATATTCTATAATTTTTCATTCCTTCAAACGATATAAAAATTATCTGTAGTGACTGTAGGTAAATTGTGAGCTATTTTACGTGAATGGAACATGAATCTATTACAGATCCTTAGTTTAGATTATAAGTTTATTTAAATTAGTATGATAATATATATTTACATTAGAAGTTCACAAAATATTTACCAAAAAAAACCCTGAAAATAAACTTTTGCAGGATAATATATATTACAGGGGAAGATCTGATCATTCATGTCAATGTAGTGTTGAATAAACATAAAGAACTAATTATTTTATACCAAGAGATGGAAAGCATTAGATCTACAATTGAAGAGCTATATAGAGGAAGACAAATTCCTATCAAGTTTATTGTTACAGAGATGAAAATGAATATATCATATTAAATGTTTTTGTTAAAATTAAAATGGATTACATGAATTGATTTTAACTCATGCAGTTTTTTTGTCAACATGCCACTACAACTTTTCTTTTCACTCTAGCTACCAAAGAAAGAAAAGATTTTGCTAAAGAAAAAGTTGTTATAGAACAAAGAGATCTCAACCATGAGTTCACAAGCAGCTTAGGATGCAGATATAAATAACTACATGGCTGATCAAGGAGTGCACAAGAAAAATGAAAGAGTTGAAAACCAACAAATGATGTCTCTTTTCCAAAAAAAGAGAAATAAAGAGAAAAAAGAAAAAATAAAAAGGAAAGAGTTGAAAACAAACAAATGACAGTTATTTTCCAAAAAAAAGAAATGAAAGAAAAAATAGAAGAGAAATAGTTGAAATCCAGCAAATGGCAGCCCTTTTAAAAAAAAAGGAAAGGAAAGAGTCGAAGACTAGCAAATGGCGTCTGTTTTTCTAAAAAAACATGGGAAAGTAGAAAACCAGCAAATGGATAATTTTTTCCAATTGCAATAGCATATCTTCGATACAATTTTCTATTTCTTCATATTTGTAGAGTTAAAGTGTTTTGAATTTGATTTATTAATTATTTAGATCTGCAGAGTTGGAGTCCTTTGAAGCATATATGTTATTTCTTCATATCTGTAGAGTTGGATTCCTTTGAAAATGATTTGTTATTTGTTCAGATTTATAGAATTGAAGTCCTTTGAGACTATAAAAATGGTGTTGCAAGTAAAGTAGTTGAATTTCTTTACTTTTTTCTCTAACAATATAGAAATGAATTTTGTGAAACAAGAATAAAGAATGGATAAATTTGAGATATGGTTAAGGTATATTCTATTATTTTATTCTTAAATAAAGTTATTAGTTGTTTTGATTATAGATAAGCCCACTTCCAAGAACCGGTCCAAAAGTGAAAATTTTGTTTTTAAATAATTCTTGTAGCAACAGATAAGAGACATTGGGTGTTGACAAAAAAGGTAGAAAAGAAGCAAATAACTTATTTTTCAAAAAAAGAAACCACACAAAAAGCCAAGTGTGGGGGAAGAAGAAAATACAAGCCTAAAAAGATATTTGAAAACTACCTAAGAGAAGGGTTGATATATAAAAAACATATTTTTATTTTGAAATGAAAAAAAGATACATATTGATTTTGTGAAGAATAAAAAATGATCAGTCTTGTATAAAAAAAGAATAAGAAAAAGAGGATTTAAGATCAAAATATGCACTAAAATTAACAACATGCATGAATTCAAGTATGGGGGAGTGATGAGACAAAACTAAGTCTCATCCATTACACAATATAACATTATTCCTTCTCTTATAAAGTGGATTTTGCTGTAGTCTTAAGAACTAGATAGTTTATTTAATAGTAAATGTAGAATATATTTAATCCATTTTTGAAAATTCCATTATAATCTAAATGTTTTCCTTTCCTAATATTTCATGTAAGTTGGAGTGCAGTATTATGTATGATGATTTCATTTTATCTCTAGAATTTATTGCAAAAAGTGCAAGACTCACATAGCTAAAAGTTCATGACTCATAAAGATCGCACCACTCATAAAGCTAGGAACACATGAATCACATAACTAAGAGCATGGGACACACATAAATAAGAGCCTGGGACTCACATAACTAAGAGAATATGACTCATAAAGAGAGAAATACTCACAACACATAGAGCACAAGACTTACAGGTAATAGAGCACATGATTTGTAGAACTAGGGCAAGACTCACAGAACTAGCGTATGACTCATAAAATCAGTACAAAACTTACTATAACTAAAATTTTAGAACTCTAAATGAAAATATGAGAGAGGTTTCTTTTTCCTCTTATTTCTAGGGAAAAACCTCTCTCAGTTATTACACATCATAATGGTTTTAAAGATATCATCATTTGAAGAATAATATTTTCAAGTGTAGTACTAGCATAACCAACACAAGACTCACTCTAACTAAAACTGCAAAACTCCAAATGAGAATCTAAGAGAGGTTTTTGTTCCTCTTATTTCTAGAAGGAAAAAAATATCTCCATTTATACAAAACAATAAAAGGTTTTAAGATATCAAAATTTTAATAAGCAGGTTTTCAAGCACATGAATCACACAAGCAGTACCAGATTTGCTTTAAATAAAATTAAAGACCTTGAAACAAGAATATGAGAGATATTTTTGTTCTTATTATTGTTATTAGGAAAAATATCTCTCTATTTTTACACAATAACATCAACTGAAGATATATATTAATTTAAAATTTGAACAGATTAAGGTTGAAGGAAAGTAAATAAGACAAAAATAACACACGTTCAGTAAAATTGCGATATCCCCTTCATTTCTCAATGAAAATGAAAATTTCAAGATGTTTTACAAATATTAAAATAAGGAGCACCAAACCCCATTTTTTAAAAAAAATATTAATTCAAATTGAATTCACAGTAACGATCATAAAATAAGGGATGATAATATGGTAGGAAAACTGTCATGTTGAAAGATTCAATTATGCAAGAACAAAATTGGAAAATGCAAAGAAGTAGTTAAGTGCATGTGGAAGAGATAATTCAATGTAGATTTGAAATATTCGAGTAAATATCTTCCACATTTGTCTCCTTATGAAGTGGAAGAATAAGTATTTAAATATGGAGTTGTGTTGTTTGAATAAATTCCTTCCACATTTATCTCATTGTAAAGTGGAAGATGAAGTCAAGTCTTTCCCAAGATTATAATTAGGTAGCTCTACAATCTTGGAGTATTTTCCAAGTGATGAGTTATAAATATCTCTCCAAATCACTCAATGTAGCAGTGGTAGGAGATGGATGATTTTTGTAACATCATTTCTGATTAATAAAATCTACAGTTCAAGTATTTTGACAACAACTTGTTTTCTTTTTTCTAACCCAACTCTGAGGGAAGAGAAAGGGTCCAATCATACCCAAGGAGGATGATGGTTTTTTTTGTTATTTTAGAATAAAATCATTTTTTTCTTTAGATTTTTCAAATAAGCATTGTGTGTTTCATTTTGTTTTGTTTGTGAAGCTTTACTTTTATTTATTTATTTTCAGTTATTTATTTCAGTTTGTTATATTATATTTTCTTTTAGTTATTTGTTTCAGTTGTTATATTATCTTTAATTTCAGTTATTGAATTTATTTTCACACATTTTAAATTCTAGAGAAAATAATTGTAAAATGATTATTTCATTTAGCCCCTTTTACAGATAGCGTTGGACACTACTTGGTTTTGACATTCTTTATGACTAAATGGTGAGGACTACAATGACCCCCATAGCAATAGTGCACCCCTAACCACAATGCTCCCCCTAGCCACAACACACCTCATAGCCATAACACCCCCCCATTACATCCCCTAGCCACATTGTAAAATATAGGACACAATGCACCCTTAGGCCTGAGATGGATTTAGGGAATTGGGAAAAAATATAACAAGGTGTGTTTAAAAATAGTTTTAATGTAATGTGGAGTAATAATTTTTTTTATAGTAAATGGTTGAAGATACTTAAGTGGAGTGTTTAAGTGAACATGTATTTGACTTTATTGTGTATGGTAAGGAGACAATTAGATGAGACAAGGTAAAATTTAGAGGGTAACATTGAAAATAGGTGCAGTGAAATTGGAATGGTCCCCAAGATGCCAAGTTGACCTAGAAGGGCAGTCTATGGAAGTTGTAAGCATCTCGTTCCCATTTCCAATTCTCATATTTGTCTATGTAGGTCACGTACTAGACCAAAGAAGCAAGAGAAAGGGTGAGTCCCGACCAAAGAAAGCATAAATTTTCCTTCAGAAGAATCACATGAAGGATTTTGAACAAAAATTAAGTTACATTTCATAAATAAATTCCTCGTGGCATCAATCCCCCATATCTTATTGTTGGTTGGGAGAAAATATGTTCAAAATTGCATGAGAGGAGATAGATTTAGGGAATTAGGAACAAATATGACTAGGTGTTTGACCCAACCTCCTTATGGTCCTCATGTCAAATTGATATCCATGTCCATGAACAACATTGATGTGCTGAGTTTGGTGGTACTACTATGATCAATTCCATGCTATAACGCACCTCCCATGCTTGAGTTTAAAGAAAATGACATCAAATGCCTATTTGAAACTGAAATAGAATTGAAATACCAAATTGGTTCCATTTTTAGAAACTTATTAGGATCTATCCTATAACAATATTTCATGCCAAGTTTTAAAATATTACATATAGTTAGGTGAGTGTTGAGGAGAAGAAGGGAAAGATATTAGCGATAACTAGGATTGTAATTACCTTTCCTACCAATTAAATTTATGATCAATGGCTGAAGAAGGGATGTGGTAAAATAGAGTGGAACTTGGAAGATGATATTTTTGACGTATTTGTCAATAAATTTTGTGGGTACTTATAGAAAAATAGAATAAAAAAAACAAAAGTTATAAATTGGAAAGGAATTCTACGAAAGTTGGAAGCATCCCATTTTTATTGAGAAGCACATTATATGTAAGTTGGAAGCATATCGTTCCCATTTTCCATTCTCATATTTGTCTATGTGGGTCACATACTAGCCCATCATCACATGGTGTAGGAATTGGGTGAAAGGAAGAGTCACAAGAAAAGAAAGCATGGATTTTCCATTAGAAGCAATACACAAAAGATTTGCATAAAAAATAATATATTTTTCAGAACTAAGTGTTACATCCTCTCACTCACCCACATCTTCTTTCTTCTTTAAATCATGTGGTTTGTGATAAAATATGTTGAAAATTATAGGGAAGGAGACATGTTTAGGGATTTGAGAACAAGTATAGCTAGGTGTTTAACCCATCCTCCTTCTGGACCTATCATCACAAGGCCAAAGTGATACCCATGGAAAAAAAACAACATTAGCATGCTAATTTTGATATTACAATGGCTCAGTGCCCCGCATCCATAGTGTACCCCCACACATGAGATGGATTTAGGGAAATTGGAATAAATATAGCTAGGTGTTTGACCTAGACTCCTTCTAGTCCTTTTATCACAAGGAAAAAGTAATAGCCATGGCCACACACTACATTGGTGTGATGAGTCTGGTGGTACCATGCCATAATGCAACCCCTAGCCATAATGCACCCCGTAACCCTGAGTCAGATTTAAGGAATGGGAACAAATATAGATAGGTGTTAGACAAAGATTCCTTTTTTGTCCTCCTGTCACAAGGCCAAAGTGATAGTCATGGCCACAAAAAACATTAGCATGGTGAGTTTGGTGGTGTCATGCCACAACATAGCTCGAGACATAACACACCCCCATGCCTAAGATAGATTGAGGGAATTGGGAAAAATTAAAGTTAGATGTTTGACCCATCCTCCTTTTGGTCCTTCTGTCACAAGGCTAAAGTGATAGCCATGGCCATAAAGAACATTGGCTTGTTGAGTTTGGAAGAGCTACTATGCTCAATTCTATGCTACAATGCAACACCCATTAATAAATTTATAGAAGAGGACATCAATTTACTATCCAACACTAAAAAGGATTTGAAATACCCAAATGATTTCATCTTCACATGTCAGTTTGGGACTAACAACACATGCTTCATCTGTAAATTTTTTAGAATTCAGTGTTGGCACAACAACGATGGAAAAGTGTTGAGCATCAAGCTCCTTGCAATGATACTGGAAATATGATTCCTCAGTGGATTGAGGTACTATGGGAGCATGATTTATTTGGATCTCTCTGGTCATAGCATTTTAGGTAGTTTTGAGTCACTCAACATTTAATAACACATAGAAAACTTGTCACCTCACCATTACGAAAATACTCAATCCCCACCTAATCTCACCTCGTAAGGTCAATATTTTCATATTCCAACATAATATTCTAACACTAATGGAAGATAAGCTCGATATTTATTTTATTGTATTAATTCAACATAACGAACATTTGATATTAGTGAGCACTAGGCTAGTTATTACCTTGTCTATCATTATAATTTTTTTATCAATCACCAATTATTGCATGGGAGAATATGATATTCTAAAATGTAGTTAAAATAGACTACACGTAAAAGACTGGAAACACCTCCCATGACAACGATTCAATGTCGTGGATCATGAGACAGGAAAAGGAAATTAAAAGATCATTTGAATGTTTGTTGATTCAAGAAAAAAATATGTTGATGAGCCAAATTAAGGGAGTGTTTGCTAAGATCACTTTTAGGTACATTGAAAGTGAACCGTATAAAAAATCTCACCTACATCAACATCTTGAACATGGGCTATTGAAATGAGGAAATTTATGTATGTTAGTTCAGCGCTATGCATGTAAGTGTCACTAGAACAATCTGTTACTGTTAATTAAACTTATATATTTTTAAAATTGTTGAAAATTTATATAGAAGAGATCATTTTGGCAATAAAACTAACAAGAATCACTTCAATTTCAATATCATTGATGCACGTAGATTGGTGGTACTTCAAATTTTTCACCCTCTTTCATAGTTTTAGACTCCCCACCACATTTTTCTTTGGCACTAAAATTCTAAAGCAAGGCTTTGGGGGTACCATCCCCTAGTGGGGGTCAAGGGGATGTGACCCTTGCAAGGTTCCAAGGAAATTCCACAGGCGCACTCCCTTTTGAAGTACAAAATGAGGTCAACAGGAAGATCCCCCAAAGCTAAGAACTTTTTCCTTCTTTACGGTTTTCAAAAAATTCATCAAAAATGTACATATTTTCATCTTATCTCTCTCACAATATGGGCATCAAGTTACATAAAAAATACATGTGTGAGGAAAAAAAAATTTAACTTTTGATAATGAATCACATATTATAATTGTGACACTTTTTATTCTGTAAAACATGACAAATACAGATTACTAGTTATTTAGAATGATTTAAATGAGAAAATCATTTACTCACCATAGACTAATATATACTAAAAAACTATATGAATAAAAAAATTGAAGGTACTAAGACTAACAAAATGACATGATGAGAATGACACAACTATAACTGTATATTGTAACACATGTAACCCACATACGAAAAATTATAAAATAATGACTAAATGAATGGTAATATTTCAAATAGACAACTAACCATAATCTCATTAATTTTTGACTAACCACAAAAATTATAGACTTCCAATAATGTGATTAATTGTTCTATAAAAATGAAATTTGGTTTCCAATTGTGTGATTATTAGTTTCCAGTTGTGATAATACATGTTTCTATTTTTGATAATATCGGTTTCCAAACATGTGAATGTTGGTGACCAATTGTGTTATTATTAATTTTCATTTTTTTGCAATTGGTAACCAAAATTTTAAATGTTAAAACTATATCTTGGGGTAATGCATAATATTCTAATGTGTTGAATACATATATAGATTAAAAAGGAATCATATTCTACCTCTTGAGTTATTTCAATTTAAGGGAGAGTGAGAGGTGTCCCATTATTTCCCTTCATTTTTCTTACTTTTCCATTATCTCTCTTGATTATTCTATCCCATTTTCTCTCTTGAATATTTATCACTTTTCCATTTTACCTTTTTTTATTTTTATTTTTAAATTTTAGGGTGAATGGAAGGCCTTATTTTTACCTCTTTTCTCAATTTGAAATAGAATGGGAGGCCTATTCTCCATATTCATTGTTTTTTATTCTTCCTCTATTTTGACTTAATGAGTTTAACTTTATTAGTCCTCTTCCAACTCTATAAATTTAAAATGTAACTTTTATTCTTCCTTTATATATAATGTTTGAGAGTAGGCATATGGTAATTCTATATAAAAAGGAAAGAAAGCTATATTAATTAATATTTTTTTATTAATTAAAATATAAAATGATGATTAAAATTGAAAATGGATAAATAAAAGGTTTTTCACACTTGCAAAGTGAGAGGAAGGTAAGAGTTACAAGTGTGAGTGTGAAAAAAGGAACATTTGCGAAGTGTGAGTCCTCACACTTGCGAAATGTGAGTCCTCACACTTGCGAAGTTTGAGTCCTCACACTTGCAAAGTTCTAGTCCTCATACTTTTGAAGTTCTAGTCCTCGCACTTGCAAAGCGTGAGAAAGATGGAAATAAAACTAGTCGAATTGTTGAGAAGAAAGATATAGATTTTTATTGTCTCACACATTTTAACTTTTGAACCTCCAACAAACCTTTTTTTTAACCTTCCATTTTTTATATTTTTAACCTCCCACAAACCATATTATATGTGAAATTTTTTACAAAAAATATGTAATTATTTTAGAGATAAAATAATGAAATAGTGTAAACATTCATTATATTAATAAAGTATTATTGATATGAACTTGAAAAAAAATTGTATTTTAAGATCCACAAAGAAGTCAAAATTTTACCCAATTCGATTCCATTTTGAAAACCCTAAAATTTACAAAGAAAATTCAAGTGGAGGTCATCAGTGAGAGAAGATTGGTGATAGGTCGAGACATAAATAATTTTTTTAGGTACACTAATTCTTATCTTTGTGACACAACCATGATTTTTTTTTTAAAATGGTCAAGTTTAAAGAACTTACACTAATATAGGAATGACCCTATTTCACAACCATTCTATTTCAAAGTAACATTACTATTATCCATATTGAAATGAATGAATTAAGAGGTATAATGTGTTTGTTATTATTCTCCTTACTAAAATGTTAATTTTATATGTCAAGGGAATATGTCATTTTTTATACATTGGATATAAATCATGATTAAAGATAATAGTTTTTGAAAAAATATTAATATTGATTGTATAAAACATATATTTCGATCATATTAAGTGCAAAAAAATAGAAATTTTCATACAATTAACAATAACTTGAGACTACATAAAATACCACATATTGTCTTTGATATATTTTTCATTAACTATAGTAAATCATTAGACATCATTATCACTTTGTCTATCTTCAATTTATTAAAGTTGTGCTTGATATTGTTTAATGGTTGCATTCCCCTTTCTTTTATTCTTATTATTTCTTGATTCCAACCTACTTTTTTTTACCAAGCCTAGAAGATACTATTCACATCTATGTCACTTATTCCTTAATTTCCTTCTTTCCATTCTTTTGTTTGATGTAAGCAACCCTCATACAAATTTTTTGTGATTTCCCTTTTTTAATTGGTTTCAATCATCAAACCTTTACCTTATATGTCTCACTCTCAGTATCTTTATAAGAGTATACATTCCCTTCTACTTTACCCATCCATATTGGGATTTTTTTTATCTTGATCGTATTAAAAAAAATTCCTATACCACATATGCCTTTCAATTGAATTCTTCTCTAGGGAGTTTACATTTAAGTATGACATTAATTTATTCATTAGTAAGGAAATTTTGTCTCAAGTAATAGTATAAGATAAAATGAGAATCATTATTGGTATTTGAGTTTTATCTAGTTCTTAGCCAAAAATCACCTTCTAACATATCACTATTGATGAAGGGATTATCTAAAGCATCTAAATCATTTTCCTAATACTTTATCTTTAGAAAATAGAATGATTTCCCTCCATTTATAGAAATTTTACTCCATTTACTAATATAGGATCTTATTCATGTCTTTAGTTCTTCCATCTCTTTCAATACCTTAAATGGTGCTAGTTTAGGTTTCCCTTTAGGAAATTCTGGGTTTCCATCAGGAAATGTATGCCAGACATTGATAGGATTAGACCATGTAAGATCCCTTCTAGTTACTTTGTATTTCATCCTTGGTATTCAATTTATGACATGTAATTTAAAGTAACGACACTTTCTAGGACCCGCTATCATGTGACTCCCTATTTCACCTGATTCTAGGGTGTTTCTTTGAATGTTGATGAAACAGATAAGGGTAAAGGCTAGGATGAATACCTATTGCAATGCTAGTTGTGGGTTATTGCCCGCGTATGACTTCTTGATCCAAATTTGATCGTGAGAGATTCATTTTGGATTGGAGGAACAACCTAAAATAGAAAACAAGACCACCATATAAAATTTAAATAGTATATGTAGCAGACTAAGTAGCGTATGCTAGATCCGGGAAGTGTGATACTCCCTAGACGGTTGTCAATCCACTATTTAAAACAACTCAATGTTAACAATAAAGGAAATCCTACTGTAATTAAAATGATTTAGGTATCTCATTCGACTATAATAAGTAAATTTGTTCACAACAGGCTAAGCTATGATTGAATCTAAAGGTAAAGGTCTCTGTCAGAGTACTAGTACTATTCAAGGTCTAGTTTTGGGTTGTTTTGGGTATTTGGTGGAGGTTTTAAGCTATGTTCTAGGTTTGAGGGTAAAAAACACAAAGACCGACGTCAGTCTACTATGACCAATGTCAGTTTCGGTTAATCAGTGACAGTTGTGGGTAAATGGCGTCGATATGGTCAAGGTACAGGAAACTCAATAAAAACTTGATGTGAGGGCAGATCTAAGGCTAAATGGAAATGGAAATGGGAATGGTAAGGTCTGTATAGGTCTTAGGTATACGCAGGGATCTCTAAAAATTAGGTATGGGAAGTTCAATAGTGTGGGTGAAAGAATGGTCCAATTTTCATGGAGGTAAATGGTGGGGGAATGGGAATGGGAGTAGAAACTAATAAAAGAAGTAAAAGAGTCTACTAAAATGATAATGGACAAGTGTTGATTAACAAAAAACTTACTGTTTTACGAGCTTGATGTCTGGTTGGTGATGGTGGGTGATCAAATGGAAGGAACTTTATGTGGTGTTGGTGCTTCCCCGGATGCTCTCGTGAAGGAAAATGGCTCTGTGGTTTCTTCTGGTGCTGACTGTGGATTCTCTAATGCGTGTACGAATGTTGGTTCTGCTTGCATGCAACTCTGGTTTCATCTTTTTTCTCTCATAAATTTTCCAACCTCAAAATTAGGTTGTTTTTTGGATTAAATGGTAACCAAAGGTAGTTCTGGGTTGACTGGGGGTGGTTTAGAGTAACCGACATCGGTTAGGGTGGGATTTTCTAGGTTTTCTAAAATGGGCAGATCCCCTTGATTTTCTTGGATCTTGTTCACTTCCTTCCACAGATTAGAATGGAAACTTCCTTTCTAATGGGTGGGAATGTGGTTAGATGGAATGTAGGATTTGATTTTTAGGGTTTAGATAGGTCTTAGTTAGTTATGGCAACCCACTAAGAATAGGTCTTACGGTGAGGTGGCTAGATGAGGTGTATAGGTGAGGTGGAAGGTGTGGGTATTATCTAATTAGGATATTTAAATAATAGATATTATGAGATAATTAATTAATTTAATTAAATTAATATTAGATCGGGGTGAAAGGGGCCATGGTTAGGTGAATGTGTTCGAGGTGGTTATTTGTCGAGGGACTAAGGGGAGTGTGACCGAATTTTGGTGTCTACATTTTACCCCTTTTTGTTGCATAGCTTGTATTGGTAAGCGACACTGACAATAATAAGATGTGGTTGCCCTATGTGTGGGTGAAGGTGATCCCCCTCAAACTAGGAATTGATGAGGCAGAAGGAAAAATCAATGAGTGGTTTGATAAAAGTTGAATGTGAGGAAGAGAAAGGTGGGAAATGGGGGTAAAAAGGGAAAAAGGTCTAATTGAGTAATCTAAGTAATGGCTCAGGGTAAAAGGTAGTAACAATAAAACGCACGCACACTTATATACTATAGCATAATACCAAGTTATAGAGAAGGAAAAGTCTACATTGGCTAAGGTCGCTAGGTTTATCCAAACAACGTTGAGGTGATTCCAGTATCCAAGGTGTAGGATATGGTCAGGAAACACGACGCAGGTCAGGTGAAGGAACGTTTAGGTATATTTTAGTACACCAAAGGTTGGGTTAGGATAAATGGTCATGGAAAGAGGTAAGGTAAGGTCAATATGTCCATCAACATGGATAATAGTGCCACAAGGTATAGCATGCACATGAGGTCATAAGTCACTAGCAATGTTCTAGCTCTAAGTTACTAGGTCATGACATAGGTAGGGCAGAGGTATGGGTAAAATATTGAATCCTGAAATGAGGATGAGGTGAGGTAGTAAATGATGAGGTTAATAGGAGAAAGTAAAGTGTCTAAGTTAGGTGTGAGTGAGGTCAAAAGGATTCAGGTCATCAGATTAGGGGTACGGGGTAGGAAAAGGAATAAGAAGGATGACTGATGACGGGTTAAAGGAACCAATGTGGGTCACCATGGACCAACAAAGGTGAGCTAGGGCATAGGACCGATGTTGGTCAAGGTAAAACCGTCATCGGTCAAGTCGAGTAGGTTATAAAAAGAAAAATTTCTACTTTTTACAGAATCATTTTTCACTTTTCAAATAGGAGAAAATGACATGTGAAATAGAGAAAGGTGGAAACAATCTATGGGGAATGGAAAGATGACTTGGTGAGTGGTGTAGCGGGTGATTGGCAGTGGATAGGAAGGTCCAAGATTGGATTGAGTGATTCAATTAGTTGGAGGTGAGACGGTTGATTGGGTGATGACAGAGGTAGGAGAGGGATTAGGTGGACCATCGGTGCAGTGACTTGATGTGCCACCACGACGATGGCAGCGTGATGAGGTAAGAGGAAATCCTATTCTCTTTTGTGTGTTAGATTGAATTAGAGGTTGTGTAAAAACATGTTTTAGGGGGAAAATGAATTTTGAATTTTGGGAGGAAAAATTGGATTAAATAGGAATGAGGAGAGAGGTGATTGGGTAAAGGAGGGGTAGGGAAGGGTAGAGGGTGGATTTGGGTAGGATGGGTGGGTAGAAGGGAGAAAAAGAAAGTTTTTTAGGAAGAAGGGGGGTTTGGGCATCGTGGTTTTTGACATGAAAATGACCGGAATCAGTTGAGGGTTAGTCGACATTGGTGGTAGAGAATCGGTATCGGTCATGAAACAGGTGATCAATGCCATTTTATGGGGGACCGGGGTCTATTATGGGTAATCGGTACCGGTCATAATTTAGGGAAAAAGGAGCCAAAAGTGACTTAGGTTAGGTGATTGAGATATGTAGGGGTAAGTAGGAGATGTTTTGGGGAAAAAACCTAACATAGGTAAGGGGTAAAAATAGGTAAGGGTGAATGATAGTGGATGAGGGTTGGGGTGGGTAGATGAAAAATGTGATATGATGGTAAAAAGTCCTACAGAAAGAGATGTAGGGTGGTAGGTATAGGTGAGGTGCCGATTGAGATTGTGTTTACGAGTAAAGTGAAGTTAATATGATGTTTTGTTGGATACAAGTGAGAGATTAGTTAAGGATGATAAACAGGGTCCCACCCCTACTATTGAGAGTTCAAGGCATGGCGAAAGTCGAGGAGTGGACGCATGTTGCGGATGTGGGCCTTATTTTAGTGGGGTCAACCTCTAAAATCTCATCCAAAATATTTCACCTGATTCTAGAGTGTTTCTTTGAATGTTGACGAAACAGATAATGGTAAATGGATAAGAGGAATACCTATTGAAATTTTGGTTATGGGTTGTTGTGCGCATATGATTTATTGATCCACAGCTGATCGTGAGAGATTTCTTTTGGCTTGGAGAAACTAATTTAAATAGAAAAAAAGACCACTAAATAAAAGTTAAACAATATATGTAGTGGACTACCTACTGTATGCTAGATCCAGGAAGTGTGATACTCTCTGGATGGGTGTCAATCCACTGTTTAAAGCAACTCAATGTTAACAATAAAGGAAATCCTACTGTAGTTAAAATGATTTAGGTTTCTCATTCAACTTCAATAAGAAAATTTGTTCACAATAGGCTAAGCTATGATTGAATCTGAAGGTCAAGGTTTTTGTCAGAGTACTGGTACTAGTTAGGGTTTGGTTTTGGGTTGTTTTGGGTATTTTTTGGAGGTTTTAAGCTCTATTATAGGTCTGAGGGTAAAAAGCATAGAGACCGACATCATTCTAGTATGACCGATGTCGGTTTAGGTTAACCAGCGATGGTTATGGGTAACCGACATTGGTATGGTTGGGGTATATGAAACTCAATAAAAACTTGATGTGAGGGCAGATCTAAGGCTAAATGGAAATGGAAAGGGGAATGAAAATGTATGTGTAGGTCTTAGCTATACCAAGGGATCTCTGAAAATTAGGTTTGGGTAGTTCAACGTTGTGGGTGAAATAATGGTCAAGTTTTCTTGGAGGTAAATGGTGGGGGAATGAGAATGGGAGTAGAAATTAATAACAAAAGTAAAAGAGTCTACTAAAATGACAATGGACAAGTGTTGGTTAACAAAATACTTATTGTTATATGATCTTGATGTCTCATTGGTGATGGTGGGTTATAAAATGGAAGGAACTTGGTGTGGTGCTCACACTTCCCCGGATGCTCTAGTGAAGGAAAATGGCTCTGTGGTTTCTTTCGGTGCTGACTATGGATGCTCTGATGTGTGTATGAATGTTGGTTCTGCTTGCATGCAGCTCTGGTATCATCCTTTTTGCTCTCAAAAATGTGCCAATGTGAAAATTAGGTTGTTTTCGGGATTAAATTGTAACTAACTATGGTTTCGGGTTGACCGGTGACAGTTCAGGGTAACTGACGTCGGTTAGTGCGGGATTTCACAGGTTTTCTAAAATGGGTAGATCCCCTCGATTTTCTTAGATCTCGTTCACTTACTTCCGTGGATTAGAATGGAAGCTTCCTTTCTAATGGGTGGGAATGTGGTTAGAGGGAATGTAGGATTTGATTTTTAGGGTTTAGGTAGGTATTAGTTAGTTATGGAAACCTACTAAAAATAGGTCTTAGGGTGAGGTGGCTAGATGAGGTGTATAGGTGAGGTGGAAGGTGTGGGTATTATCTAATTAGGATATTTAAATAATATATATTATGAGATAATGAATTAATTTAATTAAATTAATATTAGATCGTGGTGAAAGGGGCCATGGTTAGGCGAATGTGTTTGAGGTGGTTATTTGTCGAGGGACCAAGGGGAGTGTGACCTAATTTTGGTGTCTACATTTTGCCCCTTTTGTTGCATAGCTTGTATTGGTAAGTGACACAAATAAAAATAAGATGT
This sequence comes from Taxus chinensis, assembly GCA_019776745.2. Taxonomy (NCBI): domain Eukaryota; kingdom Viridiplantae; phylum Streptophyta; class Pinopsida; order Cupressales; family Taxaceae; genus Taxus; species Taxus chinensis. The sequence continues at coordinate 65,010,410 of CM034155.1, read as the reverse complement.
GGTTTCCCCATGTGTAGGTGAAGGTGATCCCCCTCAAACTAGAATTGATGAGGCAAAAGGTAGAATTGGTGAGTATTTTGATAAAAGGTGAATTTGAGGAACAAAAAGGTGGGAAACGAGGGTAAAAAGGGAAAAAGGTCAAGGTAAAACCATCGCTGGTCAATTCGGGTAGGTTATAAAAAGTAAAATTTCCACTTTTGATGGAATCATTTTTCACTTTCCAAATAGGAGAAAATGATATGTGAAAGAGATAGAGGTGGAAATCATTTGTGTGGAATGGAAATTTGAGTTGGCGAGTGGTGTAGTGGGTGATTGGTAGTGGATAGGAAGGTCCACGAGATCGGATTGAGTGATTCGATTAGTTGGAGGTGAGATGGTTGATTGGGCAATGGCAGAGGCAAGAGATGGATTGGGTGGACCACTGGTGCAGTGGCCCGATATGCCACCATGGAGATGGTAGCATGATGAGGTAAGAGGAAATCCTATTCCTTTTTTGTGTGTTAGATTGAGTTAGAGGTCAGGTGGGTAAAAACAGGTTTTTGGGTGAAAATGAAATTTAAATTTTGGGAGGGAAAATCATGGTAAATAGGAATGAGGAGAGAGGTGATTGGGTGAAGGAGGGGTGAGGAATAGTAGAGGGGGGATTTACGTAGGATGGGTTTGGTAGAAGTGATCAAAATAAAGTTTTTAGGAAGAAGGGGGGTTTGGGTGTCGTGGTTTTGACGCGACAATGACCGCCATCAGTTGAGGGTTAGTCAACATCGGTGGTAGAGAACTGGTATTGGTCATGAAATAGGTGAATGATGCTAGTTTATGGGGGATTGGGCTTGGTTATGGGTAATTGGTACTAGTCATAATTTAGGGTAAGAGGGGCCAAAAGTGACTTAGGTTAGGTGAGTGAGATAATTAGGGGTAAGTAGGAGATGTTTTGGGAAAAAGGCATAACATAGGTGAATGATAGTGGATGAGGGTTGGGATGGGTAGATGAAAAATGTGATACAAAGGTAAGGATGTCTAGGTGAAGGGAGAGGGAATTCCCTTGTGGCCGAAGTGAGGGGATGATAGAGTATTATTATTTAGAGGGCAACGACCCTCTATTAGGAAGAGGGTAGAGGGGACTGCCTTAAGTTGTGTAAGATTCCCCCCGATCTGGCATCTTATGCCACGCAGGGCACGATAAGGATTATATCACCCCAATTGAACCACCCTCTCCAAAGAGAGCCTAACATTCCGCCCTCAGAGGGCACATCCAATCTTCTCAGTCTTCTTATGAAGTCTTATTCGCGAAAGATGGTGAAGATGAAGAATCAGCAGTGTAAGAGGGGAACCTATTTTCCAAGAGGCTCTGTAGAGGAGAGGGAGCTCGCCCAATCGATCCCGACCATATGAATAGTGGTATGCGATTAGGACCTAGAAATGTACCCAAAGTGTGTGATTTAGTGTATACAGAAACTACTAAATAAGATGACTACATATGGCTTAGCATGCAGTTCCCCTCCACTAGCCTATGTAAATGATAGCCATCCAATTGATAACATCATTGGTGTCACTTGCATTATATCACAAGTAACGCCACACATCAACTTTTTTGAATCATAAATTCCTCCAGAAAATGAGGAAGCATCTAGACCAATATTTATTTACACACATTGAATCTCTTCCCATCCAAAATGTTATGGTAAAAAATGGATCTAGTCAAAATATTTGTATTATGGCACTTCTTAAATTTCTCCACTATACTACATTAGACCTTGTGGCTACTAAAGAGATAGTTTAGGAATTTGGAATCTAATGACAAAAACCCACTTGGGGGAATAATTGGTTATTAGTAAAATTAATATCTAAGAGTGATGGCCAATTTCTTGGATGCAGGTGAGAGATCCTTTCCAATGAGAAGGAGATACATGTTACTTGAATTCCCATGAATATATAAGAGTTCGACGTGCAGTGAAAGTCCACATTATAGGAGGCATGTTTTACAGTATGTACACACCAATATTAGCTAGGTTAACCATTCCTAGTATATTATATGAGTACCAAAATTATTTGACATGATCCTAGAGCATTTACTTTAGAATCCTTGACGAAGCACATAAGGGTATATCTCATATCAGGACATGATCCTTATAGACCAATGTTACCAATGGGTTGTTGCATGCGTATGAATTCTTGATCCACAGTTGTATCATGAGTGTTATCCATTTGGCTTACACCCATCAACATGAAATATAATTTAACTCATGTTTCTCGTCAGATGAATCTTGTAACATCTAGTATGTAGTGTAACTTCATAGTAGTTAGGCAACATCAATGTGAAGTGTGATACTCCTCATGAGACACCAATCTCAATTTCACTGTTACTTAAATATCTCTATGGTTACTAATAAAGGAAATACTTACTGTTGTTAAAATGGTGTAGATATCACACCCAACTACCAAGGATATCATAGAGTATTATATTACAATATGATAATTTATGATCTAAATTCAGAAGGTCATTAGGTTTCTAGTGAGCGTAACTAATTTACATTCTTTACATCCTGATATAAGGTATACCCTTGACATGATAATTGGTTAGCCTCTTAGTGGAGTTTTTCACAGCTCACTTGTATCTAGCTTCTAAGGGTTACACACATAGAGTCTCTTATCATCGATCTAGTTATCATTCAATATATGGTCCCCTAGCTGTAACCTAGGTCGATACATTTTGGATGCAACTGTCATTGGTCATGGGTCTAATGTGGCATTTTTGAGACTCAATAAAAACTTGATCCTGAGGGCACTACCTTAGGATAAATGGATATTGAAAGGGGATATGGCAAGGTCTGTCCTAGAGTCAATAGGTAGTACATAGGGATCTCTAAATATCAGGTTTCTCTAGTTCAACGGTGGTGGGTGATAGAGACACTGGTAAAATTGATATGGAGGTATTATGAAAATTGGGGAACATGGGACTTGCATGTAGAAACTTGTGAAGTCACAAAAGTAAATTTGAGCCTTAGTGAATACAACAAATAGATAAGTCTTGGTTAAAAAAACACTTACTATTGACTTGAGTATTGATGGTATAAATGGTGATAGTTACAAATGATCTTAACCCATAGACATCACACACTTGGTACAGATCCTATACGCCTAGCACCCTAGGATGCACCTAACCACATTGGGGGAATGGCTCTAAGGTTTGGGAACTTATTAAAAATGACTATGGATAATTATGATGCATATCATCAACATAATGTTGGATCTGCTTGTCAGTGTTGCTATACTAGGGGATACCTAACACATTGGGGGCATACTCTCAACAAGGGGCCAGTCTCAACCATTTGGTTGTTTTGGGGATTATATCCTTATAGAGTAGTCTATTGCAAGTAGAGTGTTACTGGGTTGACCGATGGCGATTACAGGGTATTTCAACATCGGTTATGACATGTACTACATTTTTTTTGTCCAATGATCACATTTCCTCAATCTCTAGATTTTGGATCTCAATCACTTCCTTCCATGGATTAGAAAGCATTTAATCAGTTACTATTTTCTTCATTACTAGTGGGAATGTGATTACTATTGGCATGTAGGAATCCTAATTTTTAGGGTTTATCCAACATTTTAGTTAGTTACACTGTTCAACCTACTTATATATAGGTCTTAGGGTGAGGTGCTTTTATGATGTGTATAGGTGAGGTGTATATTTATGAGTGACTTTTCTATTCTAGGATACTTGTATGTTGTAAATCTTATGCGATGTTGAATTAATTTAATTTAATTATATCTAAATGAATATTATATTGTTTTGAAAGGGGCCATAGTTAAATGAGTGTATTTGACGTGGTTATTTGGCATGGGACAAGGAGGAGAGTGTTGCATGACCTAGTGATATGGTGTCTCAATTTTTGACTACCTTTAGGAATTTATACCGTTGCTATGTTTTGATAAGTGACACTAGGCAATTGTATGTTACGTAATTGCTCTAAGAAATGGGTGATGTTATCTCATTTCTCTTAAACACTTACTCATGTTATCAAGACTTCTCTAGTAATCGGTGATGTCGGTTTTCTACTTTGAAAAGGTTAATATGGGTCAGATGATATTTGGGCAACGGGGGTAAAAAGGGATCTAGGTTTAATTAATACATCCAGGTATATGGGTCATGATCAGATGTATTATCTATTCATTTGTTTGCACACTTAGGAAATTTTAGCACGATACTAGGATGAAGTTTAGGAAACCTCTAGATTAACCTTAATGGTCGCTGATTTTTATGGAAACACAGGTTGAGGTGATTCACGGTATCCAAGGAATTTAGGATATGTTTAGTAAACTACGATGTAGACAGGTTAGTTTTCGGAACACTCTTAAGTATGTTCCGGTACACCAAGAGGCAAGAGGGTCAAGATAAATGGTCATGGCAAGAGGAAAGGTAGGGTCAGTATGTCCATTAACATGGGTAATAGTGCCGTAAGGTACAACGAACACATGAGGTCACAAATCCCTAGCAGTGTTCCAGGTCCAAATTATCTAGGTCATGGCATGGATAGGGCTGAGGTATGGGTAAAATAATGAGTCACCAAATGAGGATGAGATGAGGTAGTAAACGATGAGGTTAGGAGGAGAAAGTGAAGTGTCTAAGTTAGGTGTGAGTGAGGTCAAAAGGATTCATGTCATCAAATCAGGGGTAGGGGGTAGGAAAAGGACTAAGAAGGATGACTGATGCCGGACACGATGGACCGACCATGGTAAGATAGGGCATATGACCGATTTTGGTAAAGGTAAAACCATCTCCTATCAAGTCAAGTAGGTTATAAAAAGAAAAATTTCCACATTTTACAGAATCATTTATCACTTTCCAAATGAGAGAAAACGACAGTTGAGAGAGAGAAGGGTGGAAAGAATCCATGCAGAATGGAAAGATGAGTTGGTAAGTGGTGTAGTAGGTGATTGGTAGTGGATAGGCGAGTCCACGAGATCAGATTTAGTGATTCAATTAGTTGGAGGTGATACAGTTAATTGAGTGATGGCAGAGGTAGGAGAGGGATCGGGTGGACCACCAATGCAACGGCTTGACATGCTAGCATGGCGACGAAAGCGTGATGACGTAAGAGGAAATCCTATTCTTGTTTTGTGTGTTAGATTGAATTGGAGGTCGGGTGGGTAAAAATAGGTTTTGGGGGGAAATGAATTTTTAATTTTGGGAGGGAAAATCGGGTTAAATAGGAATGAGGAGAGAGGTGATTGGGTGAAGGAGGGGTGGGGAAGGGTAGAAGGGGAATTTGTATAGGATGGGGTGGGTAGAAGGGAGCAAAAGAAAATATTTATTAAGAAGGGGGGTTTGGGCGTCATGGTTTTTGATGTGACAGTGACCGGCATCGGTTAAGGGTTAGCTAACATCGGTGATAGAGAACCAGTATCGGTCACGAAATAGGTAACCAATGCTGGTTTATGGGGGACCGGGGTCGGTTATGGGAAACCGGTACTAGACATAATTTGGGGAAAAATGGGCCAAAAGTGAGTTAGGTTAGGTGAGTGAGATAGGTAGGGGTAAGTAGGAGATGTTTTGGGTAAAAAGCATAACATAGGTAAGGGGTAAAAACTGGTAAGGGTGAATGATAGTGGATGAGGCTTGGGGTGGGTAGATGAAAGATGTGATATAGAGGTAAGGAGGTCTAGGGAAAGAGAGATAGGGTGGTAGGTATAGGTGAGGTGCTAAGTGAGATTGTGGTTATGAGTAAGGTGAAATTAATGTGTTGTTTTGTTGGATGTAGGCGAGAGATCAGTTGAGGATGAGAGACATGTTGTCACCCCTACTATTGAGAGTTCGAGGAGTGGAAACAGTCAAGGAGTGGAGGAATGTTGTAGATGTGTGCCTAATTGGGGTCTGACCCTACCGACATGTAGTCCGATAGTCGAGTTTGATGGCCACTCTCATCTATAGATGGGATTTCGAGACCAAAACATTCCACCTACTGACTGGAGAGATGATAGTCACACTAGAGGATGTGTATTGGATCCTACGGTTACCCTTATTGGGGATGCAGGTATATTCAATTTCCTTTGAGGTATATGAGGAATTGGTGTTAAATGTATTTGGTGAGGGATTAGCGGAGATGACATTCAACAGTGCCATCCTGAGTTATGGAGAGTTGTACCTAGCCCGTCTAGAGGAGACGAGGCTAATAGTATTATTGATGGAGGTATTTTTTTGTTTTTCACTACCGGATGCAGAGGGTGGGAGATTCCCATGATCACTGATGGGGATATTACATGACATGATTATGGAAAGGACCTACTTCGCATGGGCACCAAAATTCCTAGTGCAGCTATATAGAGAGCTATGGCCGTATTGGTGGCTTTGTAGGTTCAGCCTATGGTACAAATTTATTCTTCAGTATTGGGCCTATGAGCAAATTCTTTATGTTTGTCCAATTGGTATGCCCTGGGAAGATGCATTTGAGCTTGGTTTTGTTTGGGTGGGGTACAGGCAATGGTTTTCTGTGATGGGAGAGTGTCGAGCAGGAAGGATTACACATGATGTGGCCTATTAGAGGTAGTTAGTGGAGGGATTTTTCAGCATGGAAATTATTTGGAGAGCGTATGTGGGCTATCCCTCATATAAAAAAATGGCCGATGAGTTATATGGCTTACAGATACTCAGATGGATTGAGGGGCATCATGCAGGGGAGCAAGAGATGATCCCAATAGATAGGGTCAGATGATAATTTGGGCTACCGGAGGATATACCACCACCTTTCCCACAGTACCAAAGAGATGATGTGGAGAGACCACTGCCACTACCAAATCCAATAGTGCCTATAGGGAAGGAGGAACAAGTTATAGAATGACAAATTGATGATGCCGGAGTGACTGATAGGTATAGACAGTGGTGGGAAGCTAATTTACAAGTAGTACCTCCTATGCTGGGGCATCCAGATTTAGCCACCATCACTGTGCAGAGAGATGCTCTACAGGGGTAAGTGGTGACCCTGATTACATAGTTAGGGATGGTATAGGGGATGTTAGTAGATTCGGAGGCGGAGGTGACCACATTACATGCACAGGTGGAAAGTCTATAGACCCAGATGGCCCAGGGTGGAGATGGAGAGGGTGATGATGAGTAGGTGACTGCCCTATAGGCACATGTTACAAGTTTCCAGGGCCAGTTGGCCATTACACAGGCATAGATTGAGGAACTATAGGCTCAGGTACAGGTACAGGGTGTGAGGACGATGGCACCAACACAGGCACCAGGACATGGTCCCAGTTCATAGGTAGGGGTGGGACAGGGTCCCATAGGACAGGAACAGGGGTAGAGGTGGATGGGGCCACCACAGATAGTACCCATATCTAGGTTATTGGATGCCTTAAATGAGGCTAGGTATTGATAGGATCAGTTGATGGTGCCGGGGATAGATTTTCTGTCCTACAGAGAGTATAGGGCACAATAAGCCTCAAGTGAGAGGACTAGATCTCGCACTGATAACATGGAGAGCACAGGGGGCCATCGATCCCTGAGATAGGATTAGGGTGAGGCCACTAGTTCATGGAGGCTAGCCCTAGGTGATGTACCAGTAGGGACCCAACCACGCCCCATGAGAGGTGGTGAGATGTTATTAGGCTGCTAGACAAGAGTTGAGAGGGAGGAGGAGACAGGAGAGACTAATATGGAGGATGTCTGATAGGATGATACCTGATGTCTGCCTCTCCATTTTGATGTATTTATTCATTTTTGATATATACCGTCCTATGTGCCAAAGAAAGTGAGGATGTATATGAGATTTTGTGTATTCTTTTATCATATACCAACCTGTGTTTCGAAGATGGTGAGGTTGTATATGAGAGTTTTGAGGGAATTTTTTATATACATCGGCCTGCATGCCGAAGATATTTAAGAGTTATGTATATGGATACACATATTTGGATGCTTTTATTTATAGAGATGATGGTGATTTTGGCCTGATGTATCTGTGTTGATAGAATTTTATTATTATGCATAGATGGATTCATGATAGGTGTGTTAGGCATGATGGAGTCAGGTTATAGGCATGGCTGAGTTAGGTTGTGATTTAGGCATGGATGGAGTCAGGTCATAGGCATGGAATGAGTCAGGTTGTGGTTTAGGCATGGATTGAGTCAGGTTTTGGTTTAGGCATGGATTGAGTCAGGTTGTGGTTTAGGCATGGATTGAGTCAGGTCATAGGCATGGATGGACTCAGGTTATGGTTTAGGCATGGATTGAGTTGAAATGAGTTGAGTATGTAATTCATTAATTTGTGTAATTAATGATGATATGGGTCATGTTTTAGATTTTTTATAGTAACATGCAGGGTAATGGTAAAGAAAAGGCAGACATAATGAATGTATGAATGAGGATGGTAAAGATGTGAAGCAACTATTATTGGTGTGATTTTAATTTCCAATTATTGATATAAAAAGGAAATTAACTAGGGTAGAATGTGATTTAGGAAAAGGAGATGGGAATTGGTTAGGGTAAAGAGTGTCTAAGCTAACCTCTAAGGGCCCCATGCCCTCGAAGTGTTTCCTACATAGTCCCAGTAACAAGGAACCTCAGGCTGATTGTAATTCTCCTGAAAGATAGAGAAGAATGTGAGGAGGTGTGAGTATGGGTTGATAGGTTATAAGCATGATTGATTTTAGGAATTTTTAGGTATGGATAAATTGTGGGCACATTAGTATGGGTGATTTTGAGTTGATTGTGGTGAAAGAGGGAAAATTACGCAAAGATAAGTGTCGAGGGTCTAGTCCTGTATAAGGTAATCAATACATAATGAAGAAGGTTAAAAGATAAGAGAAGGAAAGAAATCCACTTGATTAGTAAAGATCATAATGGGTGGGTCATACCTTGGATAGGAAGATGAACATAAGACCCTGAAGACATTGCATGATTGATTATTCTAAAAGTGAATAGTAGTCACATGATCACCAAATGTCACGGTTCCAGTAGGTCCCTTGAGGAGGTAGGAAATGAAAGTGTGAATGGTGAGAGGGTAAAAAGTTGGTAGTTTATATGGTATTTGGTAGCATGCCTTTTGGCAAGAGATCCAAGATCACAATAAGCGAGTCCATGACGAAAAATCTTTCTATTTTTGACTTATATTTGAGATAGACTGATCAATGTGGGAATTCTATATGGGATGAGAAAATTAACTCCTTGAGGTCTTCGTGAAGTTGATTAATGCGGGAAGCTTTGGATTCTCTTTTTTTTAAGAAGGCTTTATATAGCTATCGTTTGAGGGAGCAGTCTATTTACAACAACGATGTAGAGAGAAAGATGTCATTTTTAAGGAAGTCATCTTTTTAGTGGAAGTTTGACTCAAGGAGTTGTATCCCATGCGAGGGATTTTAAGTCATGGACAAGACTAAGTTGAAGAATCATATTCTTGTTTAGAAAGCAAGGTGAAACAACCATGGGATCTCATTTAAAAGCAGACGAAAAGCATCCATGAGAATCATGTCATGTGCAATGCCATCATACACATATTTAAGAGAAGATAATAGAGTGATGGGTATGCACGTGATTCTTGTTTAATCATTGGGGGGGTGGCATAGTGAAAGGAGGGAAGTGAAAAGCGCTCAAGGGATGATCATGAAAAGAGGCAGAGGGTGAGGTAGGACTGAAAGTAATAGTAGAATGGTTGAAGATGTAAGGCATTAAGGGGCTCATGTTCGGGTTTTCCATCTAGTGAAGATAAACGATAAGCACTTGATCCATAAGTATGAGTCACGATGTATGGTCTAAGCCAATTAGGAGAAAATTTTCCCCATTTACTTTTTTCACTTTTGTTACATGTTGATTTTCTTTCAGGACAAGGTCACCAACTTAGAAGGTTCATTCATGGACACGTTTGTCATAAGCATGGTTGATATGTTTTTGGTAAACTTGGAGATGGTCAAGAGCATTAAAAAAATGTTCATCTAATAACTCAATTTGTGCTAAATGGTCCTGGAGAAAGTCATCATCATTGAGCATGTCATGGAGAGAAATTCATAGTGAGGGAATCTAGACTTTGAGAGGAAGAATAGCCTTTGTACCGTAGACCATAGAAAAAGGTGTGGAAGTAGTGGAAGTGCTAATACTAGTGTGGTATGCCCATAAGGTGAAAGGAATGTGCGTATGCCAGTCCTTCCCATTATCGTTAACCACTTTCATGATAATTTTGTTCAAGGTTTTATTAGTGGATTCGGCTTGGCTGTTGGTTTGTTGGTAATAAGGTGACAAGAAACTTAGCTGAATGCCGAAGGCATCACAAATTTTTTACAAGGTTTTATTTTTGAATTGTTTTCCATTATCAGTGATGAGGTGATGTGGGACACTAAAGTGACAGATGATGTGATGATTGATGAACTCACATATTTTCTTAGCTTTCATGGACATGAGAGGTATGGATTCAACCCATTTTGTGTAGTATTCAGTAGCGGTGATGATCCATTGATGTCATTGTGAAGAATGGGGATTGATCTCTTTGACAAGATCCAAACCCCATTGAGAGAAGGGCCAAAGTTCACTGGTGACCTGTAAGGCATGACTGGGTGTATGATAAAGGTTGGCATGTTGTTGGAATTTTACACAATGCTTAATGTAGTCACAACAATCATGGTTAAGGGTCGGCATATAATAGCCTAGGTGAAGAAAATTCTTAGCAACAACAAGGCCACTGAAGTGACCTCCACATATGCCATCATGAACTTCCTTAATGGTATAACGAATTTCATAACTTGTAAGGCACTGCAATAAAATACCATCAAAACCACACTTATAGAGGAGGCCACCCATGATGATGTAATGAGAGACCTATTTAATAAGAGTGTGTTGTCCATTATGAGTGAGGTTGAGAGGCAAGATGGAGAGGGAAAGATAGTCTTAATATTGTTTATACCAATGGTCACTTAGGTTGGGGACACCAGTTCCATTAAAGTAAACTTCATGAGCTAAATAAGAAGGTGATTGGAGTCTTTATATGGTGACAAATATTTTAGAGTTGGTGGAAAAAGCAGGTATATGAGAAGCCAAGCAGGCCATGGTATCTGCAAATTTGTTGGTTGAGCAAGGGATGGTTTGAAGGTCATAACTGTCAAAGGTGGTCAAAGTTATGTCCACATGATGTTTATACTTTTGAAGTATCTCATTAGGTCATTGGTAGACACCATTGACCTAGTTTACGACCAACTGAGAATCACTAAAGATGTTGATTGACTTAACATAAAAGGCATAGGTAACTTGGAGACCTGATATGAGCGCTTCGTATTCAAAAATATTTTTTGTGCAATAAAAATTGAGTTTGAAAGACAAAGACATGGGTTCACTATTAAGAAGAATGAGGATAATGCTAGCCCCACCCCCATGCTGACACTTGGAACCATCAAATTAGAGTGTCATTTGGTAAGTGGGTTCATCTAGGGAAAGAGTAGCAATTGACTCATGTAGGAAGTCAAAGTTATAGGGTTGATCCTCGAAAATAGGTACGTTGGCCAATTGGTTGGCAATAGCTTGGCCCTTGATGGAATTTTGATGGATGAATTTGAGGTCGAGGTCAGCCAAAAGAATAAGCCAACATGCGGCACGTTGATTTTGGTAAGGTTAGGCATACATGAAGTGTAGGGGGTCAGTGTTGGTCACAACATAGGTTTTGTGATTGAGTAGGTAATGGAGGAGTTTGGTGGCAACAAAAACTAAGGATAAATAGATTTTTTTAGCATGGGTGTATTCGGTTTCATAGTCCAAAAGAGTACAGATTATGTAATAAACCACCTACTCCCCGTGTTGTGCATTGTGATGAGTGAGCATAGCCCCCAAGAAGTGATCGGTAGAAGATATGTATAGGTAGAAGGGTTGATCATATTTAGGTGGAATGAGTATGGGTGGTTAGAGAAGGTATTTTTTTAGGGCCTCTAAATCTTTTTGGTAGTCATCATCCCATTTAAAGGAGACATCCTTCTTGAGAAGATGATGAAATGGTTGACACCGATAAGACAATTGTGAAATGAAATGGTGAATAGACTATAACTTACCTTGGAGGCTACAGAGTTGCCTAAGACTAGTCGACAAAGGCATTTCGAGAATTTCCTTAACTTTAGCAGGGTTGACCTCTATACCACATAAAGAGATGATAAATCACAGGAGTTTTCCTAAGAGAACTGAAAAGACACACTTCTTGGGATGAAGGTGAACAAAATACTTAATGAGGTGGTCATAGATGGCTTTTAGGAGAGTGAGGTGCTCAGAGCAGCGTTTAGATTTTAAAAGGAGATCATTCACATAATCTTCCAATATACAATGCATGATATCATGGAAGATGTAAGTCATTTCCCACTGATATGTGGCACTAGCATTTTTAAGGCCAAAAGGCATGACTTGATGGCAGAAGGTCCCCCAAGGGGTGATGAATTTGGTATTGTGCTGATCCTCTGGGGCAAGTAAGATTTTTTTATAACCCGAGAAGCCATCCATGAGTGATAGCATCTCTTGACCAGTAGTAAGGTCAACTAGTTGGTCAATACCAGGAAGAGGAAAGTTGTCTTTCAGGCAAGCTAGGTTGAGTCACATAAATATATGCAAATGCAAAGTTCCCTTATTGCCTTAGTGATAAGGAAAATGTTGGAAATCCAATGTGGATAATCAATGGGTAAGATGAAGGAAACTGAAAGGAGGCGCTGAAGTTCCTCTTTAACTAGAAGAGCAATGTGAGGGTACATTTTCCTCAACTTTTTTTTTACGGGTTTGGCATTGAAAATGGTTATGATATTGTGGACCACTATGGTGGGGTCAATACTAGACATGTCTATGTAAGACCAAGTGAAGGCGTGGTTATGTTTTTTGAGAAAATAAATGATGGCTTCATATTCAACAGTATCTAAAGATTGACCGATCTTTAGAATGTATGGGTTTTCCTGTGTATGAATGTTGATTTCAATACTCGATTCATTCAACATGGTTTGCGTCTTAGATGGTAATGACTAATGAATATACGAGTCCTCTACACAAAGGTAGGTGAGTATAGATTTGGCATCCTAACATTCAATGACATTAATCAAAGGTGTATCGTTATCGATGATTTCAAGATACCGGAAGGGTGGAGATGAGGTAGCTTCACCCTCATGTTGATAAGTCAAAGGCCCCAAGGAAATGGTTTTTATGAAAAAAAGAAGGTAGGAGGAATGGATTTTGGATCCATCGACTCCATCAGTGAAGGTGGTGAAGAAGGTGCAGAAGGGCTGTTGTCCTTAATGATTTCAATGCGGGCCTTCTTAGTAGGTGGTTCAACAAAGATGATACTACTACGGTCATTATGTTTGTGGGTAGTACACGGAATAATAGTGTCACGAACTTTCTCGTAAAATCCAAAACCAAAACCCTTCCATGCACATTGATGCAGGAAGGTGTGGGAAAAATGATGATTGGTGAGTGACTAGAGGTATGCGGAAAATGGGAAAGTTTGTGATGGTGGTTCAGGTGTATAAGTGGTAGTATTAAGTCCCCCATAGGTGAGATTGGTCCAAAGGTGTGGAGGACTATACATGATACAATCTCCTATGCGGTGATCATAACAAGGGTGTTGGTGAAGACTTTTGTACTCTTGTGGAGTAAGGAATGTGTTGACACTATATAGGTGATACTCCCCTAGAGTGAGGCATTGAAAAATGTATTCTAAGGGATCAGTGGTTGATATGTAAGTAGCTGGGATAGATGAAGTGTTATAGGTTGACTCAAAGGTGGACCCACTTGATTGGGAGGCTGATGGTTCGGCCATGGAGGTTGTGGCAGCGGTAGGAATGGAGGATGTAGGTGCGGTTGAGGTAGCGGTGGCACTAGTGAGTGGAGGTGTATATAAAGAGGAAGTGGTCATGGAGGTAAACACCTTAATGGGTATAAGCACGTCATTGGGTCAGTAAAGCATGTTATAGGTTTTGAAAGGTGATGGGTCAGCCAGAATGGTATAGGTGTGTCCTTCATGATCAAACTTCACACAATGATGCAAATTGGAAGGAATACAACCCATGACACAAATCCAGGGTTTACCAAGAAAAAAAATATATTGAAATTCCCCCTCCAATACGTAAAATAGCTTCTAGAATAATGCAGGGGCCCACGTGCAAACATGGAGGATGATGGTGCCAAGTGTGGAAGTGATACCATCATTGAATGAATGTAACATGATGAGATTTTTATGGATGCAATTGTTAGGTATGCATATTTGGGTGGATGAATGGGAGGAGATGATGTTAATGCTAGCGTCCCCATCAATCATAACATGTTGTACACATATATCATTGATGTGGATGGAGATGAAAAGAGTAGGATCTGAATCATCAGTTTGGTGTGGTATGATCTCTTCATCTAAGATTATGAGGGTGGCTACTTGGTGAGTAGGTGGAGGTGTAGGAGAATATGGTAATTTGGTAAGGGAGGCTACAAGATGAGGTATAATAATGGAGGCCACTAGTCTAGGGTCATTGGGTAAGATCTCAATAGACCTAAGAACCTCCATGAGAGCTTGGTGATGGGATTTTGAGGTTTGGATGTGGTCATATAGGGACATTTTGAGGGGGAATTGGTGTAATTGTTTGAGCATGGTGCGATGTGTAACCCCATTAGAAATAGGATATGCAAGGCCACGGATATTGATTCTAGGTGTGGCTGTAGATGGTATGTTAGGTATAGGGTTGGTCAGTGGGTCGGTTACCATTTCCTTTCCTTTATCCTTCTGAGTGCTTGTAGCAATGTGGATCATGTTGATTTTAGGTGGAGAGGTAGGTGAAGTAGGTGAGCCATGAAAGGTGTAACAATAAGAAGGGAAGAAGCCCAGAGGTGGGGATGGAACCTTATGAGATGAGTTAGGAACACCAACATTTGTGTTAGAGGTTTGGCAAGTTCTCTGATGTGAACCATTTTAATTTTGAATCTCGGGGCTGGCTCTAATCTAAGATTTTGGGTGGTGGGATTTATTGGTTATTGAGTAGTAAATGAGGGAAGAACTATGGAAATGGGCGTTGGTGAAATGGGGTCCTCATCAATAAGGTCATCATCGTAAAAGTTTTCTTCCAGAGGACACAATTTTATAAGAACAGTTTTTAAAGCTTTACAGTTCTCCACATCGTGCCTTAGCACACAATGGTAGGTGAAATTTTTGGTGTCGTCAAACCCCTTTGGCTTGGGTTTGAGTGGGTCATAAGGCTTGAGACGCGTAGTAATGTGATGATAGAAGTCTCAAGGAGGTTGGTTAAGATTTTTGTGCATAGGATCCTGCTAGTGGACACACAATGGGAAGTGAAAGTAGGTTTGGGTGTAGGTGCAACTGACTGTAGAGGAAGGGTCCTTTACATGAGGGGAAGTGGGTTGAGCTATCAGTTTTAGGTGCTGATGTGGTCTTAGGTATTGGGTTGTGTCTACTTAGGTATGGGATTGGTAGATGAAATGGAAAGAGAGTGGTGTGGTTGGTTTGACTACCTTATTGGAGGGTAGAAAATTTGTTATCTTTAGGTTGTACCTTCTTGGGGTAAAGGTGATATGGGTGCATGAGATCTAGAGGGAAAATTGAGGATGGTGGGAAGAGGGTGAGTTACCCAAAGGGATAACTAAGGTGCTGTGAAAGCAGATGGCGTAGGTCATGCAGGAGATGTGAGGGAAAGAGATTCAAGTGTCATGGGTAGTGAAGAATTTATCAATGGTATTGGAGGTATAGGTAGTAATGATGTTGTAGGTGTGGGTGGAAGTCATGTCAGGTGCTTGGGTATGTTAGAGGTCTGCGAGGGAGGAATGGGCTGCTGTGTTTTTATTTTACTAGCAAATGGAGGTTTCTTAACCATGCTAGAAGGGAAAGGTCCTAAGATAGACGAAAGGGGTGAAGGTGATGAAGGTTTGATTGGTGAGGTTGGAGTATGATATCTATGGGATTGGTTCCTCTTTTTGGGTGCCATATTGAGCTTGGTGTTGGCTTTGGAGGATGTAGCTAAATCTAATTTGATGGGTGGATGAGTAAGGCTGGCAGTTGGGATGACCCCCAAGGTAGTAATAGTTTTAGGCAAGGAAGATGATGTAGGTGTTGGTTTGGATATAGATGCATGTTGGGTTATGGGTAGGGGTATGAGTTGAGCCATGAGTGGTACCGTGGAAGAATTTGTGATATTTGTGGTTGTGTTTGGTTTGATTGGCTAAAATATTTTTAGATAGATAGTGGAAGTGTCACGAGTGACATTTGCATTTTTATTGAGACATGAAGTAGAAGATGCCCCCAAAGTAAGGCTCTATCCACATAATCCAGGTGGTCGGCTAAGTGTGAGAATGACACTGCAGTGGGTGAGGTTGATGAGTATCCAATGGTGATTCCTGTAAAATGTGTCTTAAAAATGGGGAATTTTCTAGCTTTAGCTTTTGTGGGTAAGATATCCAAAAGCAAGTCTGTAGGATCTTGGGTACCTGATGGAAAATGGTCACCTAGAGGTAAAGGTATTTCTAATAGATCTTTTATAGGTGGAGGAGAAAATGGGTGCTCCTCTATGGGTGGAGGAGATAAAAAATCACCTTCTGTGGGTTAGAGGGGTACCATGAGTGACATATCTCTAGGTGGAGAAGCCAAAGGTGAAATGGTCTTGATGTTAATAGAAGAATCCTTCACAGGTGACGGAAGAGAAAAAGGGTGTTCCTCTGTGGGTGGAGGAATAGGTGAAGTGGGTTCAAGTGTAGGTGGAGGAATTTGGGCCAGGATTTCCTCTATGGAAGGAATATGAGGTAATTGAGAAGCAACGGGTGCATCACTGAAAATAGCATGGATCTCACGGGTATGGCTATCATGAGTTGAGGTCTATCTAATTTGATCAGAAGAAGGGGCATGATTGGGAAATGGTTTCTTGAAGATGTGTAGGTTTTTATTGGAAGGTGTGTTAGGATTATCTAAGGTTAACTCACCTTTCTTGAGCATTTCCTGGACAATTTTTTTGAAAGTGACGCAATTTCCATCATTGTGACCTTTTACCCGATGATAGTTGTAGAAGTCATGCTCTTTATACCATGCAGGTGTGGGGTGAGCAGGATCAAAACCAATGTGTGGTTTTAGAGGAGGAAGGGTGATGGCCCTATCTTTAATGATCTTTTCTAAGACAGAAGAATAAGGCTCCCCAATTGGGGTATATTTCTGCTATTCCTGTCTGAATTGAAAGGTCTAGACAAGAGAAAGATTAGATGAGGGATTAACCTGATTTGATGGATGAGCTGGGCCAATCTTGAGTACCACTATGTTAGCAGTTCCCTTGGCTTTTGAATAATTGTTCTATGGTTTCAAAGAAGAAGAATTATCATTTGACTTAAATGTCGAGTTCTTATTGTGTAGTTGAATTTTCTTTTCTTTGATGGCCCAAATCTCTAGCTTTCGTGCCATGGTGAATGCCTCATCAAAGGTTTGGATATTCTACACCTGTAGGGTTGATGAGATATGTCTTGCACAAGCTCGCGTGAAGATCTCTATGATTTTGGTTTGTGGTAGTTGGTATGTGATTTGATTGATCAGGCTACGCTAACAAGTGACAAAATCTACGATAGATTCATCTTCATATTGACATGTAGAGTAGAGGTCAGTCATGGTAACCTTCTTAACAACATTGATGGAGAAGTGATCCAAAAAGTCTTGGGCTACCTGATTGAATGAAAAGATTTAATTTCTAGGTAATCCACAATACCAGTCTGATGCGAGCCCGATCAGAGACATGGGAAAGGTCCTTAGGAGTAAAGCGTCATCATGGGTGATCATATAACACCCATGTTTGAAAGAATGAAAATGTTGTTGTGGGTCTTATTTGCTGTTGAAGCAGTTAAATTTAGGCATTTCCCAATGCATGGGATATGGATGGATAGGAATGGATGGGTGGATAAACTCATTACAAATATCATCGTAGGTGAGAGAGTTGCGTGTGGAAGAAACCGATGCTTCCAGTGTCTGCATCTTGTCCATCATTAACTTGATTAGGTCATTGGTAGGTTGTGATGGCTGGGTACCTCCTGTAGTGTAAGGAGGTTGATGTTAGGCATATGATGGGGGTGGCATTCCAGTGTATGACGCTACCATATAAGTGGATTCAGAAGGAAGGAGAGAGATAGGGGGTACATACCCAGAATGAATGATAGATGAAACAGGAGGCTACTAATAGTATGTATATGGAGGTGGAAGGGTAGTGGTGACCCTAGTAGTAATGGGTTCTAAGGACTGTGGAATAGAAAGGACAATGTTTTAAAAAAGGGCTAGGGGTCACCGACACCGAGGGTGGTTATGTAGCTATGGGTATATGTGAGATGATAGGCATGGATGAGGTTATGTTCTGGGTGGTTGGAAAAGGTATAGTGGATGTGGTGGGTGTAATGGATGTGGCAGACGTGTCAGTCATAGCAGGTATAGGGCCTAGCTACGAAACGACATGAGGTAAGGAAGGTGAGGGTAGCACAGAGCTAGAAGGGGATAACACAGAAGTAGGAATGAGTTTTGGGGGGATATATACAGGCATGCCATTTATCAACTGACCCAAGGCATATCAAGTTGATGAGTGGGAGAGATAAAACTATAAGGCAACAGGGTTCTGGTCAAGGAGTCATGTGAACTTCTCATCACCACTAGCGATAGAGATAGGTTGGATAGGATTTACAGGTGATAGAATGGAAGGGGTTGAAGGACTAGGTGGGAGTGGTTAATGACTAGTGTGAAATGTGAGGGAATTTGATTGATGATGTGTCAACACCATGTGAATAAGTACTGACGTGGTAGGACTAATTTCTATAAATGACATAGAAATACAACAAAGATAGTATAAATAGGTGGTGGTAGGTAGATTAGGTACAAAATGTCATCTAGAAATTTGAACAGGCTAACTGATGCCGGTTAAGGTAAACCGACGCTGGTCACGGTGACCATGGTCGGTCACTTTGGAAAGTGGAAATTTTTTCAGAACAAGGCCAAAGGTTGAAAATCTGCTAAGTAGATAAGATGCTGATGGAATTTACCTGGAAAATGAATATGATGAGAGTGGCAGAGATTTTGAACAACAAATAAGGTGAAGTAGGTGTCCCTTTGGTGAGGTTAACTTGAAGAATAGTAAACCGATGCCGGTTGGGTAAAATCGATGATAGTCAGAGGGGAACTGACAACGGTCACTAGACTGACACCGGTTAATGTGAAATTGAAACAAAAATGAAGAAAAGGGGATTGTGAGTTAAAATTAGATATGGCATCAAACCTAGAATTTTGAGAATGATGAAAATAGATTCTAGGCACACTTAGATGAAACTGGAATACACCAACTATGATGAGGAGCATGCAAAGGGGAAATAAGAAAATGAATAACGTGTCCTCTCACCTAAAAAAAAATCCAAATCAGAAATGCTAAGAAAAATATGATCCTAACAATGCTTTTTCTATTATTTTTGTTCAGCTTATGCTTTTAAGGACTGACTCATGAACTTTAGAATAGATTTTTTGGTGAGGATGGCTTCCTACGAAGAAGGAGATCTACAAGGAGAGGTTTTAGGTATGTTATGGTGGGGGTAGACCTTCCTCTAAAGTATGACTCGATAGAAGCAGTGAGATGGGGAGTACCTGTGAATCCTCTGATTAGTGTAATCATTGATAGGTGTTCCCAGGAAATATGTTGTTTAAGAATGTGTATATTTTTGAATTTTTGTAGTTTGGTAAGACTCAGAGAGAGAGAGAGAGAGAAAGTGTTCTTTCTGTGATTTATTTTTCAACCATCAGCTGGGAATGAATTCTAGCTTATAGGTTGCCCTCAGTTAATGTGAGCTAATGTAGAAAAGCAGAATGAAATGAAGTGATTTTTAAACCAAAATCAAAATATTGAATTCAATGACACAAAACAATGAACAGGAGAAGGAATTCTCTTTCAGTAATGTGATACTAATGAAAGGAAAGAAATTTTCATTTTAAAGCACCAAAATATAATTACTTTTAGACAATAGAAGAAAAGAAGATTCCAGGGGAGAAATTTTAATGTAAGAACCTTTTATAAAGGAAACATACATGCAACTTTTCACCTAGAAATGAAGAAATGCAAAGAACCCCGAATGGCTCCCACCGGGTGAACCAAAATGTTTCACCTGATTCTAGAGAGTTTCTTTGAATGTTGATGAAACAGATAAGGGTAAAGGGCTAGGATGAATACCTTTTGAAATGTTGGTTGTGGGTTGTTGCACATGTATGAATTCTTGATCCACAAATAATCGTGAGAGCCTCCTTTTGGCTTGGAGGAACTACCTAAAATAAAAAAACAAGACCACCAAATAAAAGTTAAATAGTGTATGCAGTGGACTGCCTAACGTATGCTAGATATGGGAACTGTGATGCTCCCTAGATGGTTGTCAATCCATTCTTTAAAACAATTCAATCTTAACAATAAAGTAAATCCCATTACAGTTAAAATGATTTAGGTATCTCATTCGACTACAATAAGCAAATTCATTAACAACAGGCTAAGCTATGATTGAATCTGAAGGTTAAGGTCTCTGTCAAAATACTGGTACTAGTCAGGGTCTGGTTATGGGTTTTTTTGGGTATTTGGTGGAGGTTTTAATCTATGTTCTAGGTTTGAGGGTTAAAAACATAGAGACCGACGTCAGTCTGGTATGAATGATGTCAGTTTAGGTTAACTGAAAATAGTTGTGGGTAACCGGCGTCGGTATGGTCAAGGTATAGGAAACTCAATCAAAACTTGATGTGAGGGAAAATCTAAGGCTAAATGGAAATGGAAAGGGGAATGGAAAGCTCTGTGTAGGTCTTAGGTATACACAAGGATCTCTAAAAACTAGGTATGGGAATTTCAACAGTGTGGGTGAAATAATGGTCAAGTTTGCATGGAGGTAAATGGTGGGGGAATGGGAATGGGAATAGAAACTAATAACATAATTAAAAGAGTCTACTAAAATGACAATGGACAAGTGCTGGTTAACAAAACACTTACTGTTGTATGAGCTTGATGTATGGTTTGTGATGGTGGGTGATCAAATGGAAGGAAATTTGTGTGGTGTTGGCACTTCCCCGGATGCTCCTGTGAAGGCAAATGGCTCTGTGGTTTCTTCTGATGCTGACTATGGATGCTCTAATGCATGTACGAATGTTGGTTCTGCTTGCGTGGAGCTCTAATTTCATCCTTTTGCTCTAAAAAATGTGCCAACCTCAAAATTAGGTTGTTTTGGTGATTAAATGCTAACTGATGGTAGTTCTGGGTTGATTGGCGGTGGTTTAGGTTAACCAACGTCAGTTAGGGTGGGATTTCCTAGGTTTTCTAAAATGGGTAGATCTCCTCAATTTTCTTGGATCTCGATCGGTTCCTTCTGCGGATTAGAATGGAAGCTTCCTTTCTATCGGGAAGGAATGTAGTTAGAGGGAATGCAAGTTTTTATTTTTATGGTTTAGGTAGGTCTTAGTTAGTTATGACAACCCACTAAGAATAGGTCTTAGGGTGAGGTGGTTAGATGAGGTGTATAAGTAAGGTGGAAGGTGTGGGTATTATCTAATTAGGATATTTAAATAATAGATATTATGAGATAATGAATTAATTTAATTAATTTAATTAAATTAATATTAGATCGGGGTGAAAGGGGCCATGGTTAGGTGAGTGTGTTTGAGGTGGTTATTTTTCGACGGACTAAGGGGAGTGTGACCCAATTTTGGTGTCTAAAATCCCCTATATTAAATGTGGCCCCGAAAAGGCTTTAAAATTATAGAAATATTCAATTACGTATGGCTTGAATGAATGTGAATCATCCTAACATGTTCTATATGCATCCATGATGTGTGGTAGAGAATATTTATCTTCTTACTAGAACATAATATATAATCTCGCAAATGTTCCATCAATATCTTCATGGGTGTGTCCCATTAGTAGAAAGATTACATATAATACATTATAAATCCTTTTGAATATCAACATTAATACAAAACCAAACTAATAATGTTTTTTATTGTCACTTGAAGTATTTTTTGGTTGTAAGTAGAGCTTAAGAAGAGAGTTTTCCTTCTTCTGAGAATTCAGATATTGATTTAGATTTAGATTTCAAACCATAGTTCTTATCTATCATTTATCATCTTTATATTTATAATAACAAAAAATTTACCAAAACTTTTCTTATAACATTCATCGTATGTCATTTATTATTTTTGTATCCACTTGATTGTAAAAGTAGATTGACACCCTTTTTATAAAGTCCTTTGATTTCTAAGGATTGGTCATGTCTTATTGATCATATCTTGTTTAGTGGTTGTGATCCATAGGCATTCTCACAGGAAAGGAGCTTATATCTCTTTCATATACAGAGCAAAACTTCAACATTCACAATTGACATCTATGAGTATCCCTAAACCCCATCATACTGAGGTTAGGTAATTATTATTTTCTTTCTTATTAAGTTTAATTTGAAGAGGTAGGATTTATTCTATACATCTTGGCACACTAGGTGGGACCATAGTCCTTCATTTCATTATTAATTTTATTAAACTTGGCATCTTTTTTTTTCATTTTTTAGTTCTCTACACAGTAATCACTAGTGATTTATTCAATCGCCAGAAATTCCTTCTCTTTTTCATTGCTTTACATATTGCTTGCCAATCTTTATTTTTGATGTTTTCTACTGCTTCTACTAACCTAGTTTTTTAGGTTGCTACTTTTTTTTTTCTGTATTGTTGGATTGTTTACTTTAAAAATTGCTAAATAAATAAAAAAGGAAGTGTTTGTCACATTGATTCCTAAAACTTTCCTTTTTCTCTTTCAGTATTGCATTATTTGTTTGGTTTTCTTCATTAAAAACAATATTTTGATTTGGGTTTTAAAACGGACCATTCATCGTTCTTTCTTCATATAGTATTAATTCAGAAAATAATTTGTTGCATTCACTTTCCTTTACCCCACACACAACCAAACCACTTAAACATAAAAATGTATTTAAATAATTCCCACCCAAGTGGATACCTACTTGGATTTGATCACCAAGAGGAGGAACCAACTCGGTGTTCTGGCCAAGTATAATCATTTGTATATCGGTATATTGGCAAAGTACCCGACACCCTTATCATTGCAGATATGTGAAGTTAGGGGGTAGTCCCCAATACCATTCCCATATCGGCAACAATACAGAGTTGGGCCTCACATACCTTTGGGTATATCAAGGACTCCTCCCTTAAACATACCTGAAACTAGCCTTAGCTTGCCATTTCATAGGACCTTCATTAACCATTTTACACATTTCACACTTTTTAATTAAATCAAGAAAATCTAAAAAATAATCTTGTTTTCTTTTGATTGTTGTTTTTAACTAACTCATTTAGTTTATTTTTAGGTAAGTGTTTGTTTGTTCATTATGGTATAAGATAGACAACATGCCCACAACCAAACCTATGAGAGCATGTCTCAACTACTATCCACACCCTTGCAGCAAATTTTTTTTCTATCTATTCCATTTTATACACCTTTATCTTGTTATGTATCTATACCAATATTTACCATGCCATTACAACAAAAAAACCCATTCCATCAACCAATTACTTCTACTCCTCTATTAGATGCTCAACAAACTTGGAATGAAATAGAGGAGGAATATAATGAAGAAATGAGACAATGTATCTTACATTCTTCATGTTAGATTCGTAGTCAAATTTTCCATACATCTGAACAAGATAAAACATAACAACCATACTCCCCCATTTCACAATCTGAATCTTCTGAACCCATTTTTTTGAAATAGGAGACCCTATTTTGAATAAATGTTAGATTCAAACCCCATTCCTCTCAGTGCTTATCTTACAGCTAGGTGTGTCCAAATCCAACCATTTGGACCCAAACCATCTTCAAATATTCTCGATCCTTTTTCTAGTTCTTCACATCCTATTTATTCAAACCAATAATATGAACCTAAACCATTTTTAAGTATTCTTGATTCTTAACATCACATTTATTCAAACCAATAATCTATACCTAAACCACCACCTCCATATGATCCTTCATCTAGTATTACAAGTCTTAATAATGTAAATCAGGAACATGTTGTTCATCAAATATACTCATATGCACGTTTAAGTCAGCCTGAAGTGTCATTATTTTCATCCTCCATTGCTACTTTTAGCCTTCATATGGTTTCCTCTCAAGAAACAACTGCTTAACAACATACATTGTCACTCGAGCTTTCTACTGGTTCAACACATCCATAAAACAATACGAGTGCTTCATTGTCTACTCCTCTAGCATCCTTAGTTACCCAGAAAATTCCAAAAAGTTCAGTTGTTACTTCTACTATTGTATCTCAACTAGTTAGTAACATTCAGAATATCACTATGACCATTCTAACATCTATTCCTTTAATCAATAGTAGTGATATCACCACCACTCACCCTACTTCACAATACATACCATAACCATCACAACCATTAATATCCATACCACAACCTGCTCCTTCTCAAAGCATCCCATAACAAGCACCATCTTCTAATACCTCTGTTATACACTTTCAATAACCACCTCCTTATTCATAACCTTTTACTACCACATCCATTCCAAATCTTTATCAATATATTCAACCATTAGTGTATCAACCAACTTATGGTATGTCATCCCAGTAAAATATACCACAACTGAACATCCATACTTATATTATTCCATGACAATAGAACATCCCACAAAAAAATATACACCAAAAAATGTCCCACAACAAATTATTCCTTCTCAAGAGTATATTCCACAACCAAACATTCCACTTACTTCTATAACATTCCTTAAAAACATCTTTCAAAAAAATATTCCACAAAAAAACATTTCTTCTCAACAATATATTCCTCATCAAAGCATACCTCAACAGAATATTCCACATAAAAAAAAACATTCCACCCACTTATAATATCCCACAATAAAATATCCCAAAACAAAACATACCACAACAAAACATCCCTTATCAGCAAAATGTTCCTCAATAAAACATTCCTTACTAGTAGAAAATCCCTCAATGGTACTATATGTAATCATAACCCATTCAATTTTCATTCCAACCTGGCTCATCATCACAAAAAACAACACAAACTGACCCCCTTCAAGCCCTCGTGAGTCATATATCAAGTCTATAAGTTGCCTCATCTACCGCCAAAAATGTGTTCTCTTATGATCAAATCTCTAATGAACCTATTCACCCCTCATTTCTATACAAAGCATATCCACCTCATTGGGAACTTCCAAAATTTATTAAATTCTTAAGCAAGGAAGATCCTCAACAACATACTCATTCTTTTTTCTAGACTTGATATCCAATATCCCATGACCAAGACCTCATGGTGAGGACCTTTCCCATGTCCCTCGTCGGTCTTGCTTTGGACTAGTATAATAACATTCTGCATTACTCCCTTTTCTCCTTCACACAAGTAACACAATTATTCTTAGAGAATTTTTCCATAAACATATCTCACAAAGTCACTATTAATGGCATTTATGCTATTAAATAGTTTGAGGATGAATCCATTGTTGATTTTGTTTCCTGCTAGAGGGGTACAATCAATCAATTATCCTTTTCATTACCACAAGACAAATTGGTTGAATTTTTTTCTCGATCATGCCACAAACATATTTTTTCAAAATTACAAATATAATCATTTCATACCTTTGAAGAAGATTTTACCATGGCCTGTAAATTGAAACTGTGAGCTTTAGAATATGGTCAAGTTAAAATTCGTCCTAATAAACCACAAACTATGTTCCAAACTAAGTCATCCTCTAGTCCCGAAAAATCCAAGTCATCTGCCAACACTATAGTATTTAAATATTCTACCAAGGAAAATACCACTACCGAATGATCTCATCCACAACATAGTTACTCACCAATATGAGAGACTTAAAGCATGGACTTTGATAAGTTACCGGTTTAAAATATGATAACTCTCCCACCCATTTGACCTATCAATATGTCTATATCTAATCCTTCTTGGTAGCGAGATATTGACTATTGTAAATACCATATGGTAAAAGGACATGACATAAAAAGGTGTTGTACGTTCTATAATGTTCTTCAAGCTTTGATTGATAAGGGTGAACTTCACTTGGATAATCCAAATGCACCCTATAATCAAAACCTTGACATATTTAAACAACCCTTTCCAAATCATCCCCCATCCATTAATCAACCACAAACAAATGTTGTTCATACTCATCACACCATTAACACCATTACTAAAACATTACCCATTCATGAAACAACATCTAAATTCACTGAACTAACATCACCTAAACTAATATCCATACCTACTAAACCAACACCTACACCTACTTGACTAACATCCACACCTACTAAGCCAACATCCGCATCCATTGAACCAACATCTACTGAACTAATATCGCTACATACTGAACCAACACCTACACCTACTGGAACAACATTCACACATATTGAACCAACATCCACATCCACAAAACCAACAACAATACCCACTGAACCTAAACTATACTTACCAAATCCCCATTTGTCTGAAATAGTACTGAAACTATTGTCCCATATTTGTCACCAGTCACTATCGAATCTATATCCACATCTACACCATGGTTTTCAAATATACCTATGATACCTCTTGAAACATTTATGACACAAACATCTCCACCTAATACAACTACAAATTATATTCATCCCCCATATACAAAATCAATTATCTCTACATCAACTAATCCCAAAACTACAAAATCCACAACTCATTTAGAGTTCATCAATAACATCATTTAAATTCCCCTTCCTTCATTAACAACTTCCTCTACATTCATACCCAGCTCAACCAAAACCATGAAAGTACCTCATAAACAAATTATTGTCCAAGTTTTCAAATTTCCTTTTTATACCTTCCCTGAATCATATTGATTCCATGGTCCTTGAAATATTCCCCCACCTACTCCTAGAAGGGTCATTTCTACTTGTATTAATCATCCTATCATTCCACATCCAAGGTCTAATTATCAATCTTCCCCTAGGTCCTCGTCCCCCATTCACTATACTATCTAGGACTCATCAAACACAAACAAATCAACAACCTATAATCAATGTCTTATTACCATTAGAAGATAAGATTCCTAAAACTAATTTACCATCCACATCATCACGTAAGGGGAATTATGTAACCATTATAGAAGACTTCCTCTAAAAATAACTCATAACATTACCACCACAAAAACCATGGGATCCACGAGGATGGAAACCTTCTTGGTATGATTTCAACATCTCATGTGATTATCATAGAACACAAGGTCATTCCATTGAGAATTTTAAATCCTTTCACCTAATTACATAGAAGCTGGGAAATCCAGTTTCCCTTCTTTCGGAATCACATGAAACATCAACATCAACATTGTCATAATCTTTAACAAAGTCTAATGAACCCATGTCTAAAACTCCTTCCCATTACGTCGATGTTGTACATATCACTACTCACTCACAGAATTATGACATAGACCAATCTGAGCCTCAGAAAGGTAAAAATTTCATATCCATACCTCCACCTCCTGAATTTTCTACTCTGTCAGATAAACCCAAATTGTTTATCCCTGTAACTCCTGAAACATCTAGTCAAACAATGTCAACCAAAACTAAGGTTTCCATCCTTTCCACACCACCTTCACCATCCACCACAATGCAAAAGGTTGTTACTGAAAAATTACATCAAGATCCTGTTAAAATGTCATTATATGAACTGATACAAACATCACCTCATCATAAAAAAGCCATGATTGAAGCCCTATGATCAATAAAAATATCTTCAAATGATCCTTCATCCTTTACAAAATTTGTAGGAGCCCTCAAATCATCTGTTGTCATATCCTTTGAACCATCCAAAATACCTTATCTTAAACCAAAAGAACATGACTTATGACTTTTCATCACCACCCAAATTAATGAAATCAATGTCAAAAGGGTCATG
This sequence comes from Taxus chinensis, assembly GCA_019776745.2. Lineage (NCBI taxonomy): Eukaryota > Viridiplantae > Streptophyta > Pinopsida > Cupressales > Taxaceae > Taxus > Taxus chinensis. The sequence continues at coordinate 64,982,475 of CM034155.1, read as the reverse complement.
ATTAATAGTGGTGCTGCTATTAACATTATATCCTCCCTCATTTTTGATAAACTTAAGCTTTCCAACACTATTATTTATCAAACTCCCATCTTACTACTATCCTTCAATGACACTATCGCACCCACATTAGGCACCATAATTTTACCACTAAAAGTCGGTGTTAAAAACTTACCAGAACTCTTCTACATCATAGAAGGAGAGTTTCAATATAATATGTTACTATGATTCCCATGGATATGCACCATGCATTGCATTCTGTCAACTCTCCATCATTGTCTTGAATATGAACATGAAGGTCAGTCATTCACCATTCCTACAGATCCAAATCCTTTTACTGATTGTTACATGATGTATCATCTAAATGACATACTTGTTCCCAAGTCCACATCATGAATCATCTAATGAAGCATCTACTAGCACATCCATCCCTTCCTCTAAACTACCAGATGATTCCTCCCTTAATGATGTTGTACAACACCTTATGTTGGGGGAATACCGTCTCCTCATGCTTAATCACATTCCTTCACCAAAGACTTACATACGCCCTGACAAAGAACCCACATATAAACCTAATGTAAGAGATGTTATCTCTTACGGTTCTCCTTATCTCAAAAAAAATCTTGTCTATGGGGGACTAGACCATCCTTCATCTCATACTATTGATCAATATCATGCCACACATTTTACATTAGACTTTAAATCTTTAGATAATCCAAATTTCACTCATAAGTATCTTCACCAATGCGCGTGGAGTGGTTTTGGCCTTGGTCATTATGAACAGGGGATACATGATTTAGTTATCCAACATTCCCTTAAAAATGATGAAAAATACAGTTTAGGCTATTAGAAATTATACTCCAAAACATCCAAAACCACTACATCCAAACCTGGTACATCCATACTCATTACTGAATTAGAACCATTTTCACCCACAAGCCCTTGAAGATACTATGGACAGATGAAATTGTACCCATCCCACCTAAAAAAAATTTAGTCAATACCATATCCTTAGGACCGCTCACTTATTAGTCCAACCATGCCATTAAACAACTTCCTCTTATTTGGCCAGAAATGGTTGAAGAAAATTTACCCACCATAAATATCCTTCAATGTCATGATGACCAGGACATCCTTTCCCATATGAGAGTTAGGATAACTTCTTTCAAAAATCCCTACCATCTGATACATCAATCCTTCTTAATGAATCCACCATCGATATAAACTTAGGAACCTCTCAGGATCCTTGCATAGTTAAGGTCAATCAATCATTAAATTTGCAAGAGTTAAATGAATTCACCTTATTTTTATCAAAATATTAAAAATATTTCTCCTGGTCATATAGAGATATGCTTGGAATAGATCTTAATACTGTCATACATAATATTGTCACCTATCCAAATGCTAAGCCTATTAAATAAAACTCTATAAAATGTATCCACACATAGCTCTCCTTGTCAAAGAAGAGTTACAACATCTTTTATTTGCTAATTTCATTATACCCATTGATTATCCATAATGTGTTTCTAACATTATCCCTGTAATCAAAGCCTCAAGAAAGTTATGTATATGTACATACTTTAGGGATCTCAATCTTGCATGTCCTAAAGAATGATTTCCCTCTTCCAAACATAGATCAGCTCGTTGACCTAACAACTTGACCATGAAATGTTCTCCCTTATGGATGGTTTTTCTATTTATAATAAAATCTGTATCACCACTGAAGATCAACATAAAAACTCTTTCTTTATACCTTGGAGAACCTTTTTCTACCATCTCATGACATTTGGCCTTTAAAATGGAAGAGACACTTACCAACGTGCCATGACTTACATTTTTCATGACCTCATTCACAAAACAGTCGAAGATTATGTTGATGACCTTTTAGGAAAATCCAAACAACACAAAGATCATCTTGGATTGTCCTTGAATCCATCTTCACTCATCTCATTCAATATTGTCTTCATCTCAATCCTATAAAATATGTTTTTTCGATGTCCTCACTAGAAAAATTTTAGGATTAATTATATCTATTTAAGTTATTAAAGTTGACCGATAAAAAGGTTAAGGCCATCATTAAAATGCCTCTTCCATCTAATATTACATAATTACGTAGTATTTAGGGTCAATTACATTCCATCTAACATTTTATATCATAAATTTTCATCATTGCTAACCATTTCATCATCTTCTCCATAAAGATGTTGATTTTCACTAGGATTTTGATTGTCAAAAATCCTTTGATGAAATTAAACAATATATTCTATCACCACCTAGTGCTTACTCCACCTCATGAAGGGGAACCATTTTACCTATACATATCTACTTCAGAACATGCTCTTGGAGCCATGCTCACTCACTGAGATAATCAGGGTCATGAACAAGTTGTATATTATATCATCCACACACTCCATGAATATGAAACCTATTACACTGAAGTTAAAAAGCTATGTTATGCTTTATACTTTGCCACTTCAAAGTTACATCATTATCTTCTTAATCAAAAAACATATGTTTTCATTAGCTTCAATCCACTCAAAACCATACACTCTAAACCATATCATAGAGATCGTATTATCCAATGGATTATGTTTATGACTGAATTTAATCTTGAGTTCATATCACAAAAGTCTATTAAGGTCCAGTTCATTCCATACTATCTCATTGATACCCCCTTTCCCTACAATCAACTTCCACATCAATACTTTCTAGATGAATCCATCAGCAACGTAAAAAAATATGAATTCATCCTTGTCAAAATGACTCTCTTCTTTGATGGTTCTAAATTCCAGGAAGAGGGAGGAGCTGGTGTTGTTATTATACCTCCTTGGGACATTCCTATTCCATTATCATTCAAACTTAACTTCGAATGCACTAATAATATGGCAGAATATGAAGCTTTAATCATGGGCCTTACAACTACAATTATCCTACGTGTTCACATATTAGATATCTATGGATATTCACAACTTGTTATCAGTCAAGTTAAAGGAGAATATCAGTGTAAAAATTAAATCTTACAAAAATATAAAGCCAACATTAAATTTATCCTTAGTGATTTTGATCAATACACTATCCAAACCATCCCATGATCTTCTAACAAATTTTTAGATATAATGGCCTCTTTGGGAGCCCTCATCCCATTAAAAACTGAAGAGTCAAAAGATAACATTAAAGTATCTATCATAGTTCAATGATTGGATCACCTTCTAACATCAAAACTAAATTCCTCATATTAACATCGTTGACGATAAACTAACTAATTTATGGTATGCTTCAATATATGACTATCTTTCTAAATTAGAAGTTCTCATCTGACTTATCGTGTAACGCTAAATGATCATTTCTTTAATGCACTACTCTCTTTGTCATTATTCATGGTATCCTTTACAAATTTTTTTTTTATAGTATCTTATTAAGGTGCCTTAAATCACATGAGTCAAGTAAAGAAATCAAAGAAGTCCATAATGGATTTTGTGGAGGAAATTTTAGTGGATTATTTCCATCACCAAACATGTCATACATTTAGGAGTATTAATAGATCTACTATCACCAAGGATTGTTGTGAATATGTTAAGAAATGTGTTAAATGTCAACTTCATTTAGATCTCATCCATGTCCCCAGTCAAGAATTATAACCTGATGAGGACCTATGCCCTTTCTCTCAATTGGGGTTAGACCTTATTGGTGTTATTAATCCTAAATCATCTCAATAACATCACTCTATTATCACATCTACTGAATAGTTCACTAAATGGGTTGAAGCTATCCCTTTAACATCCACTAAGTCAGGACCTATTATCAATTTCATATATCAATACATTATATGTCATTTTGGCATCCCATATAAACTTATCATAGATAATGGAAAATCCTTTAAAAATAAAGAAGTTAAAAAGCTCTGTGATACCTTCAACATTAAACTCAACTTTTCATCACCATATTATCCTTAAGCAAATGGACAAGTTGAATCCTCTAATAAAACACTAAATAAAATCCTTATGAAAATAGTAAATGTAAGAAGGAATTGACATCTCCAAATCCCATTTGCTCTCTGGGCCTATCAAACTAGCATTTCTACTCCTATGGGAGCTACACCCTATTCACTTGTCTACAACTCTAAAATTGTCTTACCTCTTGAAATTAAAATTCCATCACTTCATGTATCACTTAATGAATTCATTCCCGAGGAACAATATCAATAAGACCATTTAACATAACTTGAATTGTTAGATGAAAAACATCTAATGGCCCTTGAACACCATTTGGATTATCAAGAATGCATTAAATGAGCATATAAAAAATATATCAAAGAACATGAATTTAAAATTGGTGATCTTTTTCTTAAAGAAAATAAAAATGTCACTCAATTAGAATGGAGTAAATGTGGAAAGTTTTCCCCTAATTGGATTGGTCCATATGTCATCACTCACAAGTACGGGTCAGGAGCCTATTGTCTTACTGCTCTTGATGGTGAACCTAAAAGGAACCTATGAATTCCTTACACTTGCGGCCATTTTACTGTTAAGGATTGATCATCATGATATAATTACATTAAAATCGTGTCACCTTTTCATTCATCCATCTTGTTCTAGTAATGATTTGAAAGCATGTGTGGTTATCCGTCATTATCCTAAATATACATTAAAGATGAGAACCATCGTTCTGTTCATCACATATTTCATTATGGACAAGTTCCTCCTTTTCAAGGACCCCTTAAATAATTACTCCCATCTACCTTGTACCAACTAACATGGGGCAAGAATGTGTAGATCATATATGCATCTTCTCCCCTCCTTGAAATAGTTTATTTGGGTTTTTTCCTCAACCTAAAAGAAATATATGTATTAAAATCATTTGGATGCATTTCTCAAAATTCAAAAATACAATAGACCGATCCCTCAAAGGAACATCTATTCAAAATATCAAAAATCATATTGTCAAGAAAGTAAAAAGTAGATTGATCCCTCAAAGGACAGTCATTTTGTAAATTTCAAAAATAAAAATTATAGACCATACCCTAGAAGGATGGCTACCCATGTAAAAGGCTTTCTGCATTGATCATCATTCAAAATAAATAGCATCCAAGAAATCTTCCCACATTGATCAAATTTCCCCTGATAGAAAACTTCCCTCACTGATTAGTTTTCTTTAAAATCAAATATGAAAAGTTGAGGCATTTCCCTATGAACCTACTAAAAAGGAGAACCATTTTTTCGACTTTGATCTACACATACAAAAACCTTTTTATGACCTAGGAAGGTACATTTATTTTATCCTACATTTTTCGTTGAGTTCATGAGTAAATACCAATTGTTAATATTGTTTAACATTTGTGTTAAGGTTACAAGTGCAAGCATGCTTCAATATTTTCAAAACCCATTGCGTATGTATCAAATCCATAGTGAGGTAATCATTTCATTTTTACCCTATTTTACTTAGTCACATTTTTTATACAATTTAATTTGAGATCACATTTTAAGTTCATTTGACAATTAAATATTTCAACAAAACAAAATAATCATCCATACAAATATCCATATAACTAATACATTCAAATTAAAAACATATATCACCATATACGAAAGATAAACAAAATAAGTGATAAACCTCATCATTATCATCATCATCATATATAAATCAAGTCCATATACATCATGATCATCATCACATTGATGTCATATGAAAATGGGCTTCTAATATCCTTACATCAAAATATATATCATACAATGTCATACAAAAATGGTCTTCTATGAACCGTATATCAATTAATCAAAAGTGTCATCAACTAGTAAACTGATAAACCTCTGAGGAATGACTATAAGAGGGGCTATACTACCCTCTCCTCCCTAAGAATCTTCCAACACCACCAATGACACCATAATATCCTCCACTGGCTCCTCCATCTTGCTATCACCTACTTCACTCTAGTCTCCATGAGGTGGGTGACCCACAGTCATTACACTAGTACTAGGTTCTACCAACTTAGCAGCCAAATGATCAATATATAAAATGGTGTTACGATAATCATACATAATCATATCAAGTTAATAATCATGCTCTGCATGTAGTTCCTTAGAATGATCCCTAGAGACCCTCCATGGTACTGTAGGTGCTCTCCTCGATCTGTTAGCCTTTTTCCTGACCCACTACCCTGTCCACTAGCATGTGCTCTCTATCTACTATCATGTGCCATCTCTGCCAACTCCACACAAGAAACAAAAGGCCTATAATCCCCAAGGCCTTCCTCAGTCCCATCTCTCTACCCATGATATCTATTCTCTATCTATAATGGTCTAAGCTAGTTATACTCTGAGTCCATCTTGATCAGTAATCAAACGCTCAACATAACAATGTATCTCAAACTCCTAAGAGGTCATCCCTCTCTCTTCTAACCACATCTCTCCCCCTCCACTATGGAATTTTTGGTCGTCACTACTGCAATAGCTGCAGCCAAATAATCATCACCCTCCTCATCACTGTCATCCTTAGCACCCTCCACTTCCTCCTGTGTTGGTGCTCCTCTCTCCTCTCGAGCACGTACTTATCTAACTCTTTATACTACTCTCTTTGCAACCCGATTCCTTTCAAAAACCCTCAATGCTAGGGTGCACCATGTTGTGTATTTGGGAGTCACCCCCACATCATCAATAGGCACAATCACACCATCATCATTGGGACCCATGCCCCCTACTGATCTATGATAATCTCAGGATCTGTCACAACTTCCCTTAGAGTCTCAGTATCTCCATTCTCCCATCCATACTATACGGGCTCCTTAGACACTCCTTGTACCAATTAAAACTGTCTCCTGACAAAATCAAAATGAAGTAACTCATGCTTACCTAGTCAGTGAGATGAAAGCCACATAGTCTTGTTGTAAACCCATCAAATCATGAGAAAAATTAGGCCAAGTTGGAAAATCTAGGTAAGGCCTCCATACTACACCCCCCACCTACAATCCAGATAATAAATCTCAATAATATATTGTGCTCATCCCCTTTAACCCATGACAACCTACATCCTTCCATCCATCTCATAAAGTTAGGATGCCCATCACCAATCCCCCATGGCAACCCCACTACGAGCAATGAGTTCGAAAATCCCAAGCCTATAATAAAAACCCAATATCAATACCATACTGCTTGTGGGCCTTCCAGGTCCACAAATCTCTAAATGTCTGAGAAAGTAGGGTCAGACCCCACTCGAAAATTATTTGATGCTCCATCATCTCTACAATAACCCCTATCATCATCCATGGAAAATGGCCACCTCCAGAATCTGGAAAAACATAAAAAATGATGGCCATCATCATCATGGTCATCTGAGTATGACCCTCTATCTCAGTTTAATATAGTTTTCCATAAGAAAAGGCCCCTGACTCAAATATGATATCCCCTACATCCTATCCATATAATATAGTCATCACATCGGCTCTCTCTACCTCGGTAATAATTTATACACCCTCTCCTTGGATAGGTAGTCTCATGATGAGGTGTACATCCTCCAAAGTAATCGTAATCTCCCTAGTAGGTAACCAAAAACTACAGGTGGAAGGATTCCACCACTCTAATAAATACAACATCAAACTCTAACATCTGTATATCCAATGATAATGTATCATGGCACAAAAACCAATAACCTCAACATGCTCCCAGTCATTGGATTTCATATCATCCCTCACCTCATCTAAAATTAGTGGTTTACGATCACAGACAGTCAACTGTGCATCCACCTGTAAAACACAAAACATATAAACAAATATTAGTATCACCACCAAAAATATCAAAAGCATCATCCACGACATATCAAAACTTTTTATACATCAACATCAACATCATCACTTAAAAAAATACCAACAACATCTAAAACATCAAATAGTTGTGACATCGTTATCCAAAACCAGAATTTTCCATTTGTTAAGAAAAAGTAACTATACAAAATTACTTAAACATCAACATTGACATCATCACAAAATATCATCAATATCGACATCAACTACATTGAAATCAATACATTCAACTAGATTGTAACCATAAACATCATATAAAGCTAGAGACATCTCTTAAAAATCATGTCAATAATAAAAAAATGTAAATTGTCCACATTACAGGTGAATCACCAGCAATTCACTTCAATCACTAGCAATTACATGAATCATCGGCGATTCTATGATTCAAAACTAGGGCATTCATGTGCCCCCAAAACAAAAAAACCCTAAAAACTAAAAAAATCAACAAAAAAAATAGGTTAAATCACCTACCTCAACCATCGTTGGGCTTGTGTTGCCTACTCGAAGACGCCATTTTGTCCAAATATTGTCTCTTTTTACCCACAAACACATTTTTACACCCACATTTTCTCTACTAAATTTGTATTTACCACAATCAAAATATAGTAAAATAATTTCACAATTGCCCATTTATACCCTAAAATTTTACCTTTGGTCAATCGCTGACGATTTCCCTAATCACTGATGATTTTTCCCAATCACCAGTAATTCTTTTTTGTTGTTGCATCTATCTCTTAGTTTTCCCTAATTCATGTCAAATCATTACTCTCTTTCACAAAAATATTCCTTTCAATGCACCCTAGTCCTTGAATCGTTAAATTGAACAAATGAAATCAACATTGGGATTCGATATTCATGTATGGGATGTGTGCTCTTTGGCCCCCATCACTTAAGTTTCCCCATCTATTTAGTCTACCTTCATGAATCATACATCTATAGGTGTCGAACCCCTTGGTTCCCTTATCATTGTCTTCTTCGGTAGCACATCTTATTTTGGTATCCCCTAGAATGACGAATTTTTTTGTGAAACACATCTTATACAAACACTGGTGTTCCTTGTATTGCGTTGCAATTGGATCACCCATGCAAATCAACTCTTTATCTTTTTTTTTTACGCTTTGATGATTAAAACTACCAGAGAAAAAGGGGAAAATGTAGAAACTAGAAATATAAACACCCCATCATCCTTGTCAAAATCATTAATTAAACATATCAATATTATATACAATGCACCCACCTCCTCAGTTAATTAAATACATTGACATCCCACATTTAATTAGTTAATTATATGTCTTCTAATTAATTTAACCTATCTTACACCTCACACTTTCCACTAGTTAACTAACACCCCGTATTCCAAATTAATTAAATATATTAATTAAACTAAGGCCGTCACTATCCTATCTCCATCTTATTTATCTACCAATTATCTTACATTATCGTTTATCTCATATAATCTTTTTCTAAACAACCACCTAATATCCATCCTAAAACAAACCTAGCTAAATTAGACAATATCTAACCTATTCTATCTTTTCCCCAACGAATATCACACGTCTACAAACAACCAAATCAAAAAATCCTTGAAATCCAAAATAAGAACCTTGAATTAGCAAGAAGTTCCAACAATTTACTAAAAAAACCTCAAATAGGTCAAAATCACTGGCGATTTGGTAAATCGCCAACAATTACTTCAACACATTTTGCAATATATTTTCAGGATTATCCGCTTACATTATTGAGTTTGAGTTTTTTCACCATATTTTATTAGTTTTACCTTGTAGTAATGTGTACATATTATCATCCAAAATTGACATTCACAATCATCTAGTAATCTTGGAAACCAATTTGAAGCTTGTTGCAGATCATCAAATCATCACCCAACTTTAAGTTTCACCAATTACTCATCATCTCCAACCAAGGTTAGACATCTTTTTATAACTTTGTTTCTATATTTAATCATTTATCATCCCATATTATCCTTTTTAAAGACCATAATTTTAAATTAATTAGGTAAATTATTTATTTATCGGTTTGTTATAATTTACCAGTAATCATCAATGATTACTAGAATCGCATGTGATTCCTGTATATTTTGTTTTCCTACAGTTTTATTAAATTATGTTCAATAATCTATATTCAATTATATCATATCTCTCTTGATAGTAATATTTAATCAAGAATGGTTTCTATTAGATGGAAATAAGTGGAACGAGTCATGAAATGATGAGCATCAACTCTCTTCCTAGTATCCCTCACTCATTGCATTGGGAACAACACGAAATTTTGTATGATCTTGAGTTGGGTGTCATTTGCTCTACCCCGTTGGATTATTTGCAAACCATTTTTGAATCCACTTAGCAGATTCATGACACTACATATGAATTTTGGGAAGATTACTTTGAGGTCATATGCTTCCAAGCTGATTTGGCTTGGTTTGAATATCCATATGAATTTGAATTAGAAGAATTTGAATTAGAATAATTGAGCTCTGAGACTGAATTTGAAGAGGAAATTGATTCTGATCACTCAGATTCTAACTCTAAGTACCATTACAACATGGAAAAAGAAGATCTAGAATACATTTCAAAATTCTTTAAGGAAGAGTACATTGATAAGGTGAATTTAGATTTCTCTGAAGAAGAAGACTTGAAGTCAACTGAAGAAGAGAGTACTACTACCTTTGATATTTTAGATACTGATTTATATTTAGATTTCAAACCATAGTTATTATCTATAATTTCTTATCATTTATCAACTTTATATTTGTAATAGCGAAACATTTTCAAAAACTTTTATTATTATCATTTATCGTATGTCATTTATTAATTCGATATCCACTTGATTGTAAAAGTGGATTGACACCCTTTTCAGGAAGTCCTTTGATTTTTGGGGACAGTTCATGTCTTATTAATCATATCTGTTTTATTGGATGTGATCTACAGGTATTCTCATAGGAAAGGAGCTTATATCTCTTTTGTATATGGATTGCAACTTAAACATTTGCAATCAACATGTGCGGGTATCTATAAACCTTGTCATACTGAAGTTAGGTAAGTCTTATTTTTTTCTTATTACATTTAAGTTGAAGAGGTAGGATTTATTCTATACAGTTTAAGATGATAGTTAATTATGTAACAGAAATTGGCAAGGGTATAGCTGTAAAACCAATAAATAAAGATTTGATCAAGGTTCAAGTTGAGAAAATTGATAACATCACAAGAAAGTTCTATATTTTGGAAATGGATATCTATGTGGCTAATTATCATAAATATTTAATGACGAGGTCAATACAAAATGCCAAATATTCTTTTGTTGGTTAAATATTTAAAATTCTTGTGTACTAAATTTGAGATATCTTTTTGGTCATGTTTATGTGACCAAGATGTTAAATATTTAGGGAGGAAGATTTTTAAGAAATATGGGGATGGTGAGTAGAGATATTTATTTTATTATGGTGTTTAAATGTGCACAAATGCAGATTTCCAATAGGTAAAAGATCCAAAAATAGCATGGTCAAATCATTAATTGTGTGACACTAAAAATATGATCTTGATCAGTTTTAAAATGGTAGGAGTTCCTTAAGAAAATTGTTTCATTGCACCATGTTTTTCTTTCTCAGATGATATGAAAGTTGATAATTGGATAATGGTTCATATTTGGCAGATCCTGAGAACTTTAGAGAATGATGTAAATGATGTAAAAACATTAGTTAAAAAATTGCAAACGATATTACAATGAGTATTTTGAGCTAGTTTCATCGTAAGCCAATTTTGAAATCATTTTGAAGATGCATTGTTGTAAGAAAATAGATTCCATTTAAAAGTTAATATAATGTATTATTATTATTATTTATTTTATAGCATTGAAATGAATTTATTTTTTATTTGTTTTTTACTAGTGTAATTATTAAAATGCTAGTAATTTTTTTCATATCTCTAACTTCAATTACAATGAAATTATTGATTTTTGTAGTAATAGGGATGTAATTTTAAAATTGATTTTAAAGCTATTTTACATCTTGTTATTTATGCTATAACATTTTATAGAGTTCAATTTTTTTATGTGGTTATTTATTAGATTAATAATTAATATATATCTCTATAATGATTTATATCATACATTTTATTTCAGTTGTAAGGAAATTGTTGATATTGGGAGTAAAATGATTGGTGTTCGGAGTTCCAGAATATTCTGGAACTAAGCATTACAAATTAAATAATGATCTTAAATATGCTTCATAGACATATTTCCAAAGGATTTATTCTCCTAACTAGTTAGAGGTTATAAGAGTACATTTCGATATTTTAGTGGTTTACATTTTTAGATAAGAAATAAGTACATTCTTTTCTTGTGCGCTTTTCTTGGTTACATGATAAATTTTTTATGTTTACTTAGGGAAGACAACACTGTATAATATCAAATACATTTAAGAGATCTCAAAGTGGAAATTTGAATCTTTTATATAAGAAAATATTAAAGGGTGTTATTGATGTGTATGGAGAGAGATATTGTTATTCTAACAAATTATTCATTGATGAGGGGAAATATATATTTGAAGAGTTTAGAAATGATATTACGTTAAGATCCCACAAATTTGGGATTTTGATAGATCTTATGAGAAAGATAAATTTGTAAAAATACTTCTATGTACTTAGGTTAAACATCTGAAGCCTCTAAAAAACTTGAGGCACTCATTGAGAACTTTTGAATTAACTATTGATGATTGTTAATTATAAATGAAACTTAAATTGTGAAGTTTTTATTTTTGAGTAAAATATATCAAATGTATATGTTGATTTTCTAGTTTTTATAATATTAGTGCCGACATAGATATTATGCATATCAATAAGGTAAAGAGAATCCAACTAACGAAATGGAAACAATTGATTGAGTTGTGTTTTTTTCACTCAATTTTGTTTTTATGAGTAAATATATTATGGAAACTACATATGTTGAACTTGATGGTTGTAAACACAAAATCATGCACTTTGGGTAATTATCTAGTCATGACTACATACTACTATTCATGTGATTCCTAAGTAAGAAAATTACTAATCAACCCATGTCTTTGGCCACCTTTCTTTCTTTCTGTTGTCATTTTTTTTATTACACCCTTATTTACTTAGTATGCCTCTCTATACTTTTGAATTTATCATCTTGGACACTAACACTCAACTAGGATACTAGCACTAGGTGCCCTCATTCCCTCTAAGCACCCCTGACCTTAGTATATTTGTTCACACTTTTTGAGTCCTTTCTAGTCATTGGAGCATCTTATCATTTTGGTAGTCAGTCTTTTCGGGGTTAATTATAAAATTTAGTAAGGGTATCATATAAATATAATGTTATGTGATCATAATAAGGGACTAAGTACCAAGGATTGGATATTACCACCTAAGGTTACTTCTATCAAGCATCTAAGAGCTCTATTACATCCATATAGCACCATCCGATGAACACAAAGGGATAATTATTATGCTTACACTTCATAAGAGGGAAGTTAAATCTATTTCATGTGCACATTTACTACTTTTCTTTACATCTTCCTTAATTTCTTGCTATCAAGTATGACATGCACAAGAGCCACCTAGAGAAAAATTCCACGCGCGCACATATAGAACTACATTGGGTATGAGATGTAGTGTAGCGATCAATTGTAAATTCACCATTGTGACAACTAAGAATTTGATGTTTATCTAATGTATTTTTAGGATTTGATGTCTATTTGAGGGTTTTTTGGGCATTGGTTTCATTGCATATTTTTTCAATGACCTTGACTATCATTGTGCAAACTCATAGAGACTTAAGGCGAACAACAAAAAATACCTTGCGACCATTCATAGGAGGTTTATTGGGAATTTCCACAGACACAAACACCCAAAAATAGGCCTAGGCTGTCTAAAAGCTCCCTTGTCTCTTTCTAGGAACCCCAGTCTAGCTTGTTCCTTCATCTCTACATTTTTCTGAGCTTCGGTATGACAATTTGTACTTTAGATTTTCTAGTTTTCTAGCTCTATACACCTTGGGAATTTTTGTGAATCGGCTAAGGCTTCTTACCCTCTCTTTTAACTTAGGGTTTTTACTTCATTACTTAGTTTTCTTGAGATAATCTATGTACTTAATTAATTATTCATTTACTATTGTAATAACAATTAGATTAGGCGTATATAAAGTCACATTTATCTTAATCATTTTGGTGAGCCCGAACTCTTCGAACACACTTAAGATCTTTCTTTCTTAGAAAATATCATCATTAATATTTCTATTCATGATTTCTTACTCCTCCATCTTGAGCTAAGGGATAATTTCATCACTTTCTTGACTACTACTCGTGTTCCTTTTGACATTCATCTAGACTTGGTCTACAACACACTTGCATATGCATTTTCTCAGCACATTACTTTTTGATCTAATCCTACTACTCATCTTGATTCTTTTAACAATGATCATACTTTATACATCTTGTTGTGCATCCAAAATATTGGTGTCAAGCATGTTTTAGTCGATAATGGATCTGAACTTAATTTTTACACTCTAACCTTCCTTAAGGATTTAGGTCTCTCAAATTCTAATATTTGTCTTTTGTCTCTGTCTATTCGCACATATGATGGTTCCATTTATTCATGCATGAACCATATTACCTTACCCATTACTATTGAGCCAAAAACCATTAATTTAGTTTTCTTTATCATGGAATTTCAAGTTTTGTATAATTATTTACTTGGTAGACCATGGCTTCATGCCATGTAAGAAGTACCTTCCATAGTACATTGATGTTTCAATTATTACTTGAGGGTATCAAATACACCATTCCTATTGATTGTGAGCCATTCAAATATTGTAAACATGATCCCACCACTACGATCCTTACTCTGCAATCTATTCGTACAGATGAACCGCAACCTTTGGATCTGCTTCCCAATTTAAAGGCTAGTATTTAAATGTTGGATATTGTTTCATGAACTTCATCGCCCCCTCTCACTACCACAAATGTTATGATAATTTATTGGTGGCCTATCTAGACATCAAATGTCATTCAGAATACTTCACTATCGCATGTGCATCCACCATGAGCTTTTCCTCCCTTTACATGAACACTTTTCATAAATTATTCGTTTAGGGAGAATATTTGATTTAATCCTAATTATGATGACACTATATGCACACATGATGACTTGGATCAGATAGTATATATGGTTGAAGACATCTTTCCTTCACCTTATTCTCCTCATATTTATCATGGTTTCATCCAAATTATTGTTACTTATGGGATTCACGTCTTTCATCTCACAGTGTTTATTGCACAAGATTCTCGTGTTTCTCCCCTTACACTTGGATAGGTTTGGATTTACTGTATTGGGGGAACATTAGATCCTGATCATATTGACATTTTATTTCCTTTTCCTTTCAATTGTGTTTTCATTTGCAATTATTCCTTCCTTGGATATTCACAAAATATTACACGCTGGTATGCACATGGTATTCCACTATCCCCTTTCCCAGACAAATAATATGCCATGGTCATGTACAACCCTTGCCATAATGTCTCATAACATGATTAACACGACACTATTTATTATCAATTACTTGATGTGTTACCTTTTGGTTTTGATCATGAAAATAATGACCACTTAAATGATGTTATTTAATCTATTTTATCATCACACCTCTTTATCCACCCTCGCATTGACAAGCATCTTATTTTTTCATCACTATACATCTAGAATTCCATATACGACACATGCATATTGACACACTCTAGTATCATCATTACCCAAGGACAAACTCTCGTGATTTGGTTCACACTCGATTGCTGAGGGTATACATCTCAAATGGAACTCCTCATACTAATTATTTTAATCAAATTGATCATTCATGTGTTTACGCGCTATACTTTGTGCTTTGAAGATCATATATTTCCATTAAAAAACATTTTAGACCATTTCTTGATGACGCACTCTCGTTTACGGTTCATTCTTGACTACTGAGGGGACATAAATAAATGAACCTAATTACATACATACACATCCACTCAGGGGCACACTTCTCCTATCAGTCACACTGCATTCCGTTCCGTCTCATCCACAACATACTGCATATCATGGTTACATTTATCCTCTCTTACATTTACTTGTTACATGCACACCTTATTACACATGATAGATAGATATATTATATGTCATTATCTTTATCATACACACATGCGTGTTCACTTTCCTTTCTAGTTGTGATTAAATATTCTACAAATGTACACATGTGGCATGGATGTTTGGCGTAATATCTAGTACCAGTACCACAGATGCTCCTAGGGGCGTCCAATTTCATACATTAAAGGTGTTATTATTTCATTTTGTTTCATTGCACACTACTTTAGAAGATTATATATGTTTTTACATAATTTCTATCTTTTTAAAATGTTATTGGGTGCTTCATGTGCACCATTTTTTTTGCAGGACCATATGCTTCCATGGTTGTCTGTTACACTACTTGTCATTGTTTTCTCTTTGTATGCCATTTTTTGTGGGATTTTCACTTTGTATTGTGTGCACATTATCTGCTTTAGGATTCTTCAGCCTTGATTTTTGTCGGTTTAGGGTTAACCGGCATTGGTTATGACGAGAAATCCTAGGTTGCCAAAAAAATAGATCTTGGCTACTTTTTACTAGTTCTGCCCATTGGTTTAGGTCTAAAATGGTATTTTCCATGTAAGTAAGTGGGAATGTTGTTAGAGAAATAATAGGCATCTAGTGTTAGGGTTAGACTAAGTCTCAGTTAGTAGAGATTGAGTCCTAATTAAAAGGAAACATGCTAAGAATAGGTGAATGATGTGGTGGGGTGAGGTAGAATTTTTTTTAATTAAGGTAATTAAATTAATGAATATTGTGAGAATGGGAATTAATTTAATTGTAGGTAATTAAATTAACATACATGTGGGGTAAAAGGGGAGTGTGACCTAAATTTGGTGTCTACAATATCATTAGCATGAGATTGCCCCAAGAACTCATTGTTGATGCAACTGGCGTGAGATTTACCGAAAAAATCGTTCATCTACAACATATTCAGTATCATTTCTACACTCTTTTCTCATCATGGATCAGGTGCACATGTTATTTTTTCACATTTTTAATTTTACATACTTCTTTACATGATTTTTACACATATACATGTGTATTTGACTACTTGTTTGTTCCTATCTTTTGTAGGTCCTTCCGTATGTGAAGTGGTATTTAACATCATTCACAACATCAACAGCGAACAAACAAGAAACATCAAAAATAGGCACATCGCAGAATCTACACATGGGTTTCTACCATAGGTTCATTTTCATCATCAATTTTTGCACTTTCTCCTCCTTAGCATCCACGCTTCACATTTTGATCACTCCATGCTTTTTATTGTCCCTCAACATGCTCTTTCTACATCAATATACATGGTTATCAAGTACACATCTCTATCTACTTTATTATACCAAGATTTTTGCTCACCAACATAAAGCAAGGAAAAATATAGACACAATATCATGCACTTTGGGTAATTATATAGTCCTGGTTATATACCAATATTGATGTGATTCCTAAGTAAGAAAAGTACTAATTAACCCATGTCTTTGGCCATATTTCTTTTCTTTTTGTTGCCACTTTTTTTCTTACACCCTTATTTTCTCATCTTGTCTCTCTAGAATTTGATATTTATCATCCTAGACATCAATGCCCAGCCAAGATTCTAGCGCTAGACACTCTCATCCCCTCTACGTACCCCTGACCATAGTATAATTTGTTCACACTTTTGGGTACTTTCTATCCATTTGAGCATCTTATCTTTTTGGTAGTCAACCTTTTCAGAGTGAATTACGAAATTCAATCAAGGTAATCATATAAATATAAATTTATGTGATCATAAAAAGGGACCAAACACTAAACATTAGCTATCACCACCTAAGGTTGCATCCATCAAGCATTTAAGAGCTCCATTGCATCCATATATCACCATCCAAGGGACACAAAGGGGTGGTTATTATGCATACAATTCATAGGAGGGAAGTTCATTCTATTCCATGTACACATTTACTACTTTTCTCGTTATCAAGTGTGACACGCGCAAGAGGCACCTAGGGCATAATTCTGCACACACGCACAAAAATACACTGGATTTGAGATGTAGTGCAACACTCAGTTGTAAGTTCACCATTGTGATAGCTAAGGATAGTCTAACCACTCATTATGCATCTTTCATTTTTATGATTTTATGTCTATCTGAGGGTTTTACATGTCATTGTTTCATTCTAAGTTTTCAACAACCTTAAAGATCATTGTGTGACCTCATAGTGACTAAAGGTGAACAACAAAAAATAACTCATGACTACTTAGAGGATGTTTCGTGAGAATTTCTGTACACAAAATCACCCATAAATAGGCATATGACACCCATAGTATCCCCTTTCCCTCCCCATGCACTCTAGTATAGCTTGTTCCTCCAAATCTGCATTTTTCTGAGCTTCGGTGTGACATTTTGTGCTTCATAGTTTCTAGTTTTTCATATCTTTACACCTCCAATATTTTTGTGATCATCTAATGCTTATTACCCTCTCTTTACACTTAGGGTTTTTAATTCATTCCTTAGTTTTCTTGGGATAGATTTTGTACTTAATTGATTATGCATTTACTATTGCAATAGCAATCATATTAGGCATATAAAAATGAAACTTAAATTGTGAAGTTCTTTTTTCGCATAAATTATATTGAATGTATATGTTGATTTTCTTGTTTTTATAATACTAGTGTTGACATAGATATTATGCATATCAATAAGGTAAAGAGAATCCAACTAATAAAATGGGAATAATTAATTTAGTAGTGTTTTTTCACTCAATTTTTTTAATGAGTAAATATATTATGGAAATTACATATGTTGAACTAGATGGCCTCTTAATTATCATTTAAATTAACTAAACCTTAAGTGAACTAGATGGAATCGTATTCTATCAATATAAATAAAAATTAATAGAGAGAATGGGTGGCCTCCAATTTTCCCTCAAATATCAACCAATAATTAGAAACCAAATATATTATGAAAATTTAAATTATTAAACTAGATGGCATCCTATTATCCATTTGAGCTCGAAATAACCATGAAGAGGTAGAATGTGTGGTGTCCCATTCTCACGGATAAGTTTAAACCTAAACCTATCCACCTGCCACTAAACACATCCTTTCATCCTTCGTCAATGAAAAAACCATCAAATGGGTAACTCTGATTAGTCAATCGAGGGTGATATTACTATGCTAGATAAGTGAGAAGACTAACCAAAAATCGTGATCAATAAATAAAAATACACGCTAACCTATTAGGGACAATCTAGGAGTCATTTAAAAACCTTACACTCCTTAGAGCACGTTATCAATGAAACAATCTATACTTATGTAGTCATCCAAGTGCAATCCTATATCATTTTTGAGTTTAATTTTGAAGCAGAATTTCCAAATTACATGTTGGTAAAAAGTTAGGGCTGAACCGATGGCTCATTTTTTATTGCATGTTTTCTTTTTGTTGCACCCCCCCTGGGTAAATTTCGATAACATGCATCAGATTCTCAGGTCCCAGAAAAATTGATTGATTCGGGGCCAAAATTCATGTTTCTAGGGTCCCCTCAGATTTTTTCTAACTCCCCTGGTCGAAGTTGGAAGGAGAAAGCTCTGAGAAAGTGCGGAGAAGGTTACAGAAAGCAAGTAGTTCGGGCCAGGAAAATTTGTGAAAATCGGCTAAGTCCCAGTCCAGCACAAGTTGGGACAAATGGGACAAAAGTACGCGAACCACCCGAACCGGCCGAAATGAGTCCAGTCGGCCCACAAAGCATTTGGGACAAGTGGGACGAAAGTACGTGGCGGGCGCGAAATGCCGGTTCGACCGAGAAAAAAATTGGCTTAACTGCTGAGAGGGGCGCAAATGGGACAATCGGGCCAAAAAGACGCGAACCGGCCGAACCAGCCAAAAAGGGTCAAGTCAGTCCGAAGCAAAGTGGGACAAGCGGGCCAGAAATACCCGAACCGGCCGAATCGGCCGAAATTGTCCCAAAAGGTCCAAAATCAAAATAGGATGTTCAAGACAAAAAGACCCGAAATACGCGAAGAAGCCGAAGGAGCCGAAAGCTAATCAAAAGGTGCCACGTGTCTTTGGCCAAATGAGGGACAAGGAAGCCCATTTCGGGTGGATCGGAGGTTTTTGTCCCAAGCATCACTGGGACGTCCGGGACGGATGGACGCGAAGTACGCGGAAGACCCGGCAGGCCCGAGAACCATTGAGAAATTGCCACGTGTCATCAAGAGAAGCCAAAAGGTCAAAGGGCAAGGTTTGAAGCGCTAGCCCGAGCCAATAGAAATTGGACACGTGTCCAATGGAGCATAGAAGTGCGGAGCTCGGGGAGGAGTTGGAAAGTTTGGCCAAATCTAAGCCAAAAAGGCTAAAAGTGAAGGAAGACCCGGCAGGTTCGTCAACCAACCAATGCATGCCACGTATCCCTAGTGGCGGGGCGTGGGAAAAAATGTGGAAAATGTTCCAAGAGCACCAAACGTCAAAATTCAAGAGACAGCCCACCGAAAAGAAGAGGAGAGAGAATTATTCAGCGAATCAGCAGGTACCACGTGGCATCCAAGTGGTAGTGCGCGGGAAAATATTTTAAAATTCGTTTTGATCTGTTCCGTGCCCTAAATCTTCAGATCGCCATATCTTTTGATCCAGAGATCGGATTTCCACGTTCTTTATATCAACGAAAATCTATTGAGATGCTCTACATGATTTTGGGATCAATCTCGAGTTTTGGTGCAGTCTAAAGAGAGAAAATTGAGAAACGGCTCTGACGTGTGGTAATGGCCAGAAGCGACCTTTCAACAACCTGCTTTAATGCTAATAGGTTGCATTCTTCTTCTGCATGGCCAGAAGTGACATTTTAGCAGCCAGATTAATGCAAATGGGTCGCATTCTCCTCCAAATCACTCAAAGTGATAGGGTATGGGTTGGTAAGATTCATCCTATGCCGTTTTAATGCATTGGCATTCAATGAGGAATGGGCTTGCACGTTTTCCCATGTTTTCCCATGCAATGTAAAAGCCAGATTTGGCTCATTTTGAAAAAAGGTTGTTCATTTTTTTCGGCTCGGCCCTCCCTTCTTTTCTTCTCTAGGGTTGAAAATGGAGTTTGAGCCTCCTCCCTTGCTCTGTAATGGCGTTTTTGCCTTTTACTAATGGAATGATGTTCTGTGCAAACTTTTGGAGCAACAAAACGTGTTCTGTGATGCATCTGTCCATCCTCTCTCGTTTTTGCTTGTTCTCTCCTTGCCTCTCTTCATTTGCAGGTATCTGTGCATGTCTAAATGTTCATTGTAGGTTTGGAGCTATGTTCATGGAGTTTTGGGACATTTTTCTGTGTGAAATCTATCCTTGGGCCTGTGATGCATCTGTCCATCCTTCCCATTGCTCACCTCTCTTTGTCCCATGGCAGTTTTGATAGATGTTCAACATCCTCCTTCTCTGGTGTATCACCGTTTTAGTGTAGGCTTTTGTTCTTTTCCTTTCTCTCTCTCTCTCTTTCTCCTTGGCATTGTTAGATTAGGATTAGATTAGCTTTCCTGCACTGGAATAGCTTGTGGCAGGTAGTTTAGGAGCAGGAACCAGCCTTCTCTGGAGATTCCTCTCTCAGTTTCACAAGTCCCACGCTTGGAGAGAGGTTTCCATGTTGTGCAATCATACTGGATGCCTGAACATCAACCTAGAAGCCTGATGTGCGTCCAGGGGTGCTGTGATTTTGCACTAACAGTTTTGGCATGCCCAGTGGGACCTTAGAGGTCTTTCACTTCATCTTTTGTAGGTTGATGTGTTCCTGTGAAGTTTTCAGCCTTTGGAGGCACTTGTAAACACATCTGGCGACTCCATCTGGTCAACAACCATCTCTGAAGTTGCAGACCTTCCTTTCCATTCATTTCCATACATTTTCATCCATCTTTCTTTCCATCCCTTTCATTCTTTTCCATTCCATGAAGTTGTGCAATCATGACTTCATTTCCATCATGGATTTCACATCAACAACAGCAGTATATTCCACCTCCAACATGTTGTACAAATCCTCCAAATCAGCATTTTGAGCAGATTCAAGATCAGTAGGCATACCCATATGAGCAGCAGTGCCAAAGTCAGTTTGGCTATAGAGCTTTCCAAGAGCAAGAGTGTGCATACAATGAAGACCACCAGATCCAAGATGCTGGTCTGTTGGAGAAAATCCAAAAGATGGAGGAGGGGATGGTGCAGTCCAGAGCAACAGCTCAAATGAGGGCTTTTGGAATCGGTTATGAAGTACCCTGTCCATGGGTGGGACCTTTTCCAAGGCATTACAGCCCTCGGGAGAAGCTGGACTTCATGATAAAGATGCTGCCCCAACTTGCACAATGGACAACAGAGATAGAGGCCTACAGACTTGTTGTTGAACAACCTTGTCAATGGGTAAGTTCTACACCATCATCTGGTTTTTCTCTTTCCAATACTCAAGCAGCACCATCTCATTCTAACTCTCCATCTGCTGTCCCAAGTGTTGAATCCATGTCTCCATCCCCTAGTCTTCCACCCCATCTCGATTCTTCTTTCCTTTTTCCTTCCAAACAGTCATCCCCTCCACAAGAGCTAACAGAAACACCCCCTCCTCCAAAGAAACAAGAGGTTTCACCTCCACCACCACAAAAAATTATCAAATCAGTGGAGTTTCAACCTACCCCTCCTCTTGCATCCCCAATTCCATGTGGGGAAGAAGAAAATGAAAAAATCAGTCATAAAGGACAACAAGAGGAAGAGCCAAAAAGAAAAGAAATGACAGACAGCTTGAAGGTTTGGGCTGCCAAATTTGGGATGACAAAGATCCCCTTGATGGTCAAGCCTACAGAAGAAGCTAGGGTTGGAGAACAAATGGTGGTTAGGACTGATTTTGTTGCAGCAGAAGAAGAAGATCTTGCAGCCCCAACTCGTCCTCTAGAGCAGCATATTGAAGAGTTTGACTTGACAAACTTCATGCTGGAGAAGGAGTTCAATCAAGAGCAAGATTCTCTTCAAACATTGGAGGAAGGAGAAGCTGCTCCAAATCCAAAAGAAGAGGAGCACATTCCAGCTGTGGGGGAGAAAAGTGCAGATCCAAGGGCTTTGAGCACAAAGCAGGCTATAGGAGAACCTTCAGTTCTTCTTTCCACTTCATCTCTCTTAAGTTCTAGTACTGAAAACGAGTTTGATCTCTCAAACCCAATATCGGAGAGTGAAGGAAACCATGGTGGTCAAGTTGCAGATCAAGAGGACACCATGGAGGAAGTTGAAAAAGAACAGCGGGACAACAATGAGGTAGTTTACCTGTCAGTTTTGGAGGACTATTTTGATGAAGAAGAGCCGGTTGAGTTTTCACCATTCTCTCTTTCATCATCCACATTCCAAACACAAGAGTCTGCTGTCATGAAGGAGAGCATTCATTTGCAGCAGCCTGCATCTTATAGCAGCCCTTTGGAACCAAAATTGGAAGATTCTAATCTTCCCTGTTCTTCATTGGAGGAAGAGAAAGGACAGAAGGATTCCACCATTTCTTCTACATCATCCATTCAGGTGGGTCTACAAGAATACTCCATTTTTGGAGTTGAAAATCACAGCAATGGGCATACTCAACGGATCAGACCTTGCCCAATCAGGTATTTGGCTTCATTAGAGCCAAAGGAGAAGCCACAACCAGTCATGCTTGCTTCTGAGCATGAGGATGAGCTACAAAGTACCAAGGATCAGCTGCCATACCTCTCCAATCCAAATGCAGAGCAACTAAAAGAGGTATTGGATTTTTCAGTTGATACCTTGATGATTTGGATAGAAGACCAGCTTCTTGTTGATTTTCCATCCATCCAAACAGCCATGATCAGTGCCAAATCAATTCCATGGCTGCCAATTTTGAAGAAAGGAAGCTATTTCTCACAACCAGTTGCAGGATTTGTTTAGCTTGCCTTTGCTTCCAGTTAGAGTAGAGTAGCTAGGTTTTCTTTCAGCAGAAGAAGTGCTTTTGCACACTCTGCATGTTCCATTTGGGGCATGTATGATTTTCAGTTTTGTACATAGTTTTTGGTGTTGCTGGTTTTGCTCTTGCACAGTTCATTTCAGTGGCATCTTGGTGAAGACACTCCAGGTTCAATGGGTTTCCAAGTGGCTCAGAGGGAGGTTTTCAAAGTTCAGATCAGTTGCAGGTTGCAACTCATGACTCCATGCCCAATGGATGCTTCAGGCTACTGATCATTCATCTAGCAGGCAGATGCCCCCACTGAGTCGCCAAACTGTTATCAAAATTTCACCCCCCTGGGTAAATTTCGATAACATGCATCAGATTCTCAGGCCCCAGAAAAATTGATTGATTCGGGGCCAAAATTCATGTTTCCAGGGTCCCCTCAGATTTTTTCTAACTCCCCTGGTCGAAGTTGGAAGGAGAAAGCTCTGAGAAAGTGCGGAGAAGGTTGCAGAAAGCAAGTAGTTCGGGCCAGGAAAATTTGTGAAAATCGGCTAAGTCCCAGTCCAGCACAAGTTGGGACAAATGGGACAAAAGTACGCGAACCGCCCGAACCGGCCGAAATGAGTCCAGTCGGCCCACAAAGCATTTGGGACAAGTGGGACGAAAGTACGCGGCGGGTGCGAAATGCCGGTTCGACCGAGAAAAAAATTGGCTTAACTGCTGAGAGGGGCGCAAATGGGACAATCGGGCCAAAAAGATGTGAACCGGCCGAACCGGCCAAAAAGGGTCAAGTCAGTCCAAAGCAAAGTGGGACAAGCGGGCCAGAAATACCCGAACCGGCCGAATCGGCCGAAATTGTCCCAAAAGGTCCAAAATCAAAATAGGACGTCCGGGACAAAAAGACCCGAAATACGCGAAGAAGCCGAAGGAGCCGAAATCCAATCAAAAGGTGCCACGTGTCTTTGGCCAAATGAGGGACAAGGAAGCCCATTTCAAGCGGATTGGAGTTTTTTGTCCCAAGCAGCACTGGGACGTTTGGGATGGATGGACGCGAAGTACGCGGAAGACCCGGCAGGCCCGAGAACCATTGAGAAATTGCCACGTGTCATCAAGAGAAGCCAAAAGGTCAAAGGGAAAGGTTTGAAGCGCTGGCCCGAGCCAATAGAAATTGGACACGTGTCCAATGGATCATAGAAGTGCGGAGCTCAGGGAGGAGTTGGAAAGTTTGGCCAAATCTAAGCCAAAATGGCTAAAAGTGAAGGAAGACCCGACAGGTTCGTCAACCAACCAATGCATGCCACGTATCCCTAGTGGCGGGGCGTGGGAAAAAATGTGGAAAATGTTCCAAGAGCACCAAAAGTCAAAATTCAAGAGACAACCCGCCGAAAAGCAGAGGAGAGAGAATTATTCAGCGAATCAGCAGGTTCCACGTGGCGTCCAAGTGGCAGTGCGCGGGAAAATATTTTAAAATTCATTTTGATCTGTTCCGTGCCCTAAATCTTCAGATCGCCATATCTTTTGATCCAGAGCTCAGATTTCCACGTTCTTTATATCAACGGAAAGCTGTTGAGATGCTCTACATGATTCTGGGATCAATCTTGAGTTTTGGTGTAGTCTGAAGAGAGAAAATCGAGAAACGGCTCTGACATGTGGTAATGGCCAGAAGCGACCTTTCAACAACCTGTTTTAATGCTAATAGGTCGCATTCTTCTTCTGCACGGCCAGAAGTGACATTTTAGCGGCCAGATTAATGCAAATGGGTCACATTCTCCTCCAAATCGCTCAAAGTGACAGGGTATGGGTTGGTAAGATTCATCCTATGCCGTTTTAATGCATTGGCATTCAATGAGGAATGGGATTGCACGTTTTCCCATGTTTTCTGTCCCCTGGGCTCGACCCATGCAATGTAAAAGCCAGATTTGGCTCATTTTGAAAAAAGGTTGTTCATTTTTTTCGGCTTGGCCCTCCCTTCTTTTCTTCTCTAGGGTTGAAAATGGAGTTCGAGCCTCCTCCCTTGCTCTGTAATGGCGTTTTTGCCTTTTACTAATGGAATGATGTTTTGTGCAAACTTCTGGAGCAACAAAACGTGTTCTGTGATGCATCTGTCCATCCTCTCTCGTTTTTGCTTGTTCTCTCCTTGCCTCTCTTCATTTGCAGGTATCTGTGCATGTCTAAATGTTCATTGTAGGTTTGGAGCTGTGTTCATGGAGTTTTGGGACATTTTCTGTGTGAAATCTATCCTTGGGCCTGTGATGCATCTGTCCATCCTTCCCATTGCTCACCTCTCTTTGTCCCATGGCAGTTTTGATAGATGTTCAACATCCTCCTTCTCTGGTGTATCATCGTTTTAGTGTAGGCTTTTGTTCTTTTCCTTTCTCTCTCTCTCTCTCTGTCTCCTTGGCATTGTTAGATTAGGATTAGATTAGCTTGCCTGCACTGGAATAGCTTGTGGCAGGTAGTTTAGGAGCAGGAACCAGCCTTCTCTGGAGATTCCTCTCTCGGTTTCACAAGTCCCACACTTGGAGAGAGGTTTCCATGTTGTGCAATCATACTGGATGCCTGAACATCAACCTAGAAGCCTGATGTGTGTCCAGGGGTGCTGTGATTTTGCACTAACATGAACTTCTTGAAAAAATTCTTGGACTAAAATTAGTCAAAATTTAATGAAATGGTGGTTAAATACATAAGTTTAAATTAACTATAAATAAAATTTTGACCATGACACTAAAAAAATCTATCAATACCTATATCATAATCTATATACTAATAATAAATTAATCTATAAACTCAAATCAGATTTACAATTATTATGTGGTAGGCATTTTTCATAATGCGGCCGGCTTTAATTTTTTCATCATGTCCTTTCCATTTTTCTGCCATTTGTTGTTCCATGTAGTTGTTCATTTATTTTTTGTTTGATTAGCCCATATTTTGGTGAGGTAATGGGTGTTTCGTGGGTGTTTCATATCCGTTTGATTTATGTTGTTGTTACCACCATCGATGTGTTTGACCTCATTTTGTTTTTATTTCCATTTTTACTACCTTTTTATTTGATTTCTATCATATGTCTTTGGGTTATCTTACCACTTTTCCTTGGATGCTATCATCATTTGGATGGTTTGTGCCATTTTTAAATTTGTTCTAGGTTTTTTGACATTTTCATGTTCCCTATCTGCCCATCCCTGACATCTCCCACAGGTGCGGAAGAAAAGAATTGTAGGGTTGGCACTATTATGGAAAAATTTAGAATGATGATTCTAAATCGCAAGCTTCCTATCGTGGTGTTTGGTGAAATGCCTGGAAGAATCCACAATAAAAAATTCCTTAATTGGTGCCTCACAGTCAATTCCACCAACCCAAACAAAAGAAACCGTAGCACTATCAAATCTGTAAAGAGCAGGCTCCCCTTTATTTCAAATGAATAGATATATCACTCCTCTGTCACTGCAGATGTCATATACTCATGTTTGCATTTAACAAATAAACACTTATTTCACTAAATCTAGACATATTCCAATGAATTTGGACTCCAGCATTGCAAGTTTTGGAAGAAATCCATCTCCATTTTTTTAATATTGGACTCCATTTTTGGATATACTAGATTCCATTATTACTAGAATTAGATTCCATTAATAGCAATATTAGATTCCAATATTTTCATTATTGGACTTATTGGAGTTCCAATTTCGCTATTCTTGGGTGTTGATTTCATTATTATTGGATTCCAATTTTTCCACTATTAGAATCCAATTTCTAAATACCAATTTTTGGATTTTAGTCTCACTATTTTAATATTTATATTTTTTTATTATTTGATTCCCCAACATAATCTTGATGGCTACCAACTTACATAATCCTAGCGGTTGCTAACTTACGTAAGCATAGTATCCTCTAACTTATATGATGAAAGCACATACTTGGTGAAATAAGCCTAACAGGGTCAAATTTACATCTTCCTTCCAGCCACTAAGTTACTTCTTCCTTGTGGCCACTAAACTACATAACCCTAGTGATCACTAAGTTACATAAGCCTTACGGCTGCTAAGTTACATAAGTAGCCGATAAGTTACATAATCCTTGCATTCAATAAGACACATAAACATAACAACTGCTAAGATACATCTTCTCAACACTTATTTGATAATTTTGTAAGATGGAAATCATTGTGACGGAAATTAGTGGTCGCTAGCCATTTCAAAATAGAAGATAATCCAGATAATGGGAACTACTTTTATGCTTTTCTAGTCTACAAACCATACAAAACAAGAAAGAGTTAAGAATTACATTAAACACATTGTTTTGAAACATGGATTTCATAGTTTTATTAATTCATACCTATTGTAGGTTATTATACATTTCACCACAACTTATCAGTTCTTATTATATCCTCCAATCAAAGAAATTTATTTTTTCTAGTCTCTATATTTCAAATGTTGGGATATAAATTAAACAATTTCATAATTTTAAAAAATCAATAAAATTTATTTTATTGATTTTCTATTGGGTACTTTCTCATGATAAGACAGATTGTGGTTCATATTCAAGTACATATTTTTCAATAATATTTGAAGGAAAAATATTCAATTAACAAGTGTGACAATAATTATGACGGATTTAACATTAACATTTTATAAGGGTACAAATGAGTTGTTCTTCATTTTCAAAATAAAATATTAATAAGTACATGCCACCTATTCAAGAATGCATGATGTCATTATATTTATTATCCTTTATTATCAAGCATGTCACACTCAATATTTTTCTAAAGCGTTTATCATAACTTAATTACATTATAATTTTATTAATATTGTGAATTACAATTTCCCACTTCAATATATTTTTATATATAATTAAAGACTTCAAACATTGAAACTAATTATAACTAATTTTTAAACAACATTTTTTAACAATTTAATAGATTTGTTGTTACAATTGAGAATAGAATATGTACCACAAAGAATTATTTGATCTTTTTTCCATATTTTTCTTTCTTTCTAAGACCGGATGAAGTTTTTTATATCAATATATGATCTTTCCCTTCATTTTGGCCACCATTGATTTTTCTTTAAGCATTCATGCTACCTTTATTTTTATGTATTTTATTTTCTTATGGGTTCCCACCAACTTACCCTTATCTATTGAGCCTTTGTTTAGACATCATGTATTGGAATTCATTCTACCTTGAACATCCATATAGGTACGTTACTGTCAGCTAGTTTTACTTGTATCATCTTCCCATCATTTATGAGTATAGTAAGTTGAATGAAAACTTTGAAATATAATAAATTTTCCATTTATGACATTTATCTACTTATGCCACTATTTTTGGACATGAAGTGGATTCACATTTGTTCTTAAAATTTGACCACTCGTCACATTTGACTAATAATTTCTTCTTGGTTATTGAAACATGGGACAAATGTCCCATTTAAAGAGACATGTGTGGTGATATATTAGAATTTCTATCCACCTTTATCGATATCAATGCAATAATTGTCACACTATTTGGCAGTTTTTTCTGTTTTTTTTTATTTCCACTTACTACCCTTTGTGTTTTCCTATATTTCCATTTATTTTATTTTTTATTTTCCTGTATTTCCATTTAATTCCCTTTTTGTTTTCATGCATTTCCATTAATTATTGGGATTTTTTTTTCTTGTATTTCCATTTACTTCCATCCTCGAGCACCATTCATCCAAGATTGTTTGTATCCATAATGGGTGTTCTTCATGATTCCATGAAATTAGTTCAATTATCCCTTGTTTTCACTTTCTTCTAGGGTTTCACAACCATTAATTATGTATGGTAGTCTCACTCTGTCGTTGAATATAATAGTTATTGTGACCATGAATAAGCTAGACCCCATTTTTCTGTACAATGGAGTGTAGTTCTTCATGGATATATTAGTCCCTTTGCAACTATCACACCTTTGGAGGGTAAATGCACATTTTCTCCTCCTTCAAATACAAATTTCATTTTCAACTATATCCACACATAAAAAGAGAAAATTAGTAGTGTGGCCACTTAAATCTTAAACCTAGTATAGAGAATTTGAAAAAGAGAAATATCAATAACAATTCCAAGGTTAAATAAAATTCTTGAAATCACAATGAGAAAATAAAAATAAACATCTTACCTATATGAACATCTCTTAAATGTCCTTCAATGTAAATATTGAACACATGTAGAATTTGGGTCGCATTCAAGATTGTGTGTAAGTGATTGATGTAAGTGATTGTTGTCATTTATGCCACATATCAATATTAATGTCATCATACGTATATGACTATTTATGCATACCTTATTTAAATCAATAAATGTTGATATCGTAAATCCTATCCAAATTATATGCCAAGACAGATGTCATCTATTTTAGAACTTAACATCCTTAAATGGTGTTAAATTTGACGACCATTTAGACATTTTTTTGTAATTTTAGACCTAACATACTTTCAAATATTTTATAAAACTGTCAAATGTGACTTGCATGTTTAAAATGTTATCGTCAAAATTTTATATGTATTTATATAATAAATTTATTTGTATAAATTACACATAGTTAAAAAAATATGGAATAGTCATTTATAAATCTTTTTAAGTAGTGTATAAGTAACATTATTTCGTGTAGTCATGTAGTTATTTACTATATTGGGAAGTCAAAATGTGAATGATCACACTTACAAGTATGACTAGTCGTACTTCTAAGTATGATCCTCGAGTCTCAATTATCTCAACTCACACTTCTAAGTGCAAGTATCAACTCACACATCTAAGTATGATTTTTGACTCACACTTCTAAGTGCAAGCACAAGAAATAATGGTTTTATTTTACCCAAAGTATATAAGGGATTTACATAAGGCCTTTTATTTACATTACAAAATTTATATTATTAAATTCTTCTATTAATTACTTGAAATAAAAAATGTAACATTAATGAGAACCATTTTGTAAGACAAAATAATAATTAATGTTGTGGTTACGTCAACATTAAATAGCCATTAAAAAACTATTTAAAATGCACCATTCAAAATGTACTATTTAAAAGTACATGTGCCACTGGAAATATGTACGCCATTTACAGCATGTAGATTTTCTCATCCATTAATCAGCCATTTAATCGAAAGCAATGTAAAATCATTCACGTTCCCTCTTAAATTATCGCGTCAAAGAAATAGGCGGTGGGATTTGTAAGTTGCATATCACTATAAATACACATTTTTTGAGTTTATATTTTTAACATTTGCATTTTTATTTTCTTTGTCAATGGATAAAAAAGACACTATGTTTATCAATAGAAAATATGAGCATGGAAAGTGTCCAAATTTCTATGTTTAACTTCTAGAAATGTTTTGATTTCCTCTTCGTGCCAAAAAATGGTATGCGCTCTCACCATTAGTTCCTCCAAAATTACGAAAAAATTTTATTGTAAAATTTTTCATAACTAATTAGAGATTGTATTCATTCAGGGATTTTCTAGATAATTAAAGTGAAGCAAGTTTGTTATTAAATATTTTGTACAATTTAGTTTTTTTATCAAATAAATAATTTTGTAATATATTTAATAGTAGGAAGAGAAGTGAAAGAGGATAGAATGGAGCACATCTTGATAGATAAACACAGAAGATTAATCCATAATAGCATGCAAGGAAGATTTACATAATTTTTACAAATCCATAACACCTGCCAAGAACTTGTTTAGTTGTGTTTTGTAAAAGAATCCTGTTCATATGGATGGTGGATCAATTTTTGCAATAAAAAAGTGAATATCGGAATCCATTTATGGTCATGGTGGAGCACAAGAATCGATGAACATATGAATTTGATAAATTTGATATTATTTGTGTCTAAAAATATTCCTCAACTACACATACTCAATAAAATTCAATGGTTACGACGTTTTTGACATTGTCAATGATAACATTTTAGAAGATATGCATGTCAAGAATTAATTTCTATTCAATGTTTTGGTGTTAGATTACAACGAGCTATTTGTGAAAAAATATGGTAATCCAAGAGTGGGAGAACCAAACAGATTTTGGAGAACAAAAGAACGAATAAATATTTATGGAAGGGGATTTAGAGGAACAATGCAACTTTAATATGTTGTTATTATTTTTAACAGAAGAACCAGTGTTGTTACTGTGGATGTAGCAGCTATCCTCAAAAAATTTCAAAAATTGTAAATTTTCTTTGTTTTGGTTGTGCCCTTATGGATTTTTATCTTTTGCTTCCTGTGGGATTTATCTCTTCTATGCTTCAATGGCATATTTTTTCTAAAGGGCATTTTTGTAAAAGGATGAGGGTCCTTTCAAAACCCCCATATTTTACATTTTCCAAAATATGGACATAGTAGTTGAACATAAAAATCTGTTGTTTTGACATAACCTAACAGAATCTATGATGACAATATCTTACTTTACTTTGTTAAATCCTTTCGATCACTAATATCCAATTACTACGGCTTGGCATAAGCTAGCGGACACTAAGATAAAAATATTATTCTTTGAATTGTTAAATTCTAGCGATATATAAGCTCAAAATATTATATTTTACAATTATTTAATTTCCTTAGTGGGAACCAAGCTTAAAACATCTTACTTTATTAGTTCCTACTTCTTGTAGGATTTCTATACTTTTCATTTAAACAAATAATTTCTCCTCACAAAATGTAATTTTTCTATGTTTGGGTCGTTCCTTTGTGGCTTTTTGTCTTTTTCTGCCTATGGTATTTATCTCTTCTATGATTTAATGTCTTATTCTACCTTCAGGGCCTTTTTGTAAAAGGATGTGGGTCCTTTCGAAACCCTCGTATTTCCCCTTTTCCAAAAAAATGGACATAGTATAACTTTTAGACTTTCTAGTGTTCATATTTTATTTAAATATAGTTTTAATCTACAAAACTTATTTATCTTTTTTATTTTTTGGCTAGTTAGTACTAATTTGACAAATATGAATCCTTGTTGCAACATTTATTTATTCTATTCAAGAAAATAAAAATTCTAAGAAATACATTTGTACAATCTTTAAATAAGATATGACTTTTCAAAAAAAAAATGTTAATAAAATATTCACTACATTTAATGTTTATCCAAAAAGGAAGACTTATTTGCAATCTTGGACAAGAGGCACATCCAAAACTTTACACTATTCATAAAATTTAATAAACCTTATTTAATAAATCACATCATAAACATTTCTAAATTAAATTCATCTCGCTAATATGGGGGTAGGAATGATGGGCAAGGAAGGAAATGGACAGATAATTTTGCAATGACCTTATAAAATTCCTTAGTTAATGATTTAAATCACTAATATGAATTGCATTGTCTTCCATACCTCCCACTCAGGGTTGATATCCTTCGCTCATGTGGTGAGATTGATGACAAAGAGGTGATTAAATGAAAAATCATGTAAATTTATTGTCTCCTCCACATTCACTTTAAATACCGCAGCATCTAGGGAATTTGGCACATCATTTTGGGAAGTTTGGAAAGCTCAAAGTATCTTGTTTCAGAGATGGAAAGTAGTGGAAGCTGAGGGAATCATGTTACTAGTTTAGGTCGAGCATGTCCTATGGCTGTATGGGGCTCCCATCGCTCCCCATTTCAAAAAAATGGTGTGAAAGCTTCATTTGAAGAGTGACTAGATGGAAAGATTCAAAACCTTGCTATGTGCCAATGGTTCTCACATATTTGTTCAATTTCTCAAGATATCGATGGGTGTGAGGTGGAGGAGATTTGTTCTGATTTTCATGGGTTAATGTTTTAAACCCAATTAGTCAATTAGGAGGCAAAATATATTTGATGTGGAGCAGGGTATTTGTAGCAGCAATATGCTCTCAAATTCCTTCAATTAGTTTTCTCTACATCTGGACCATTATGAACTTAATCAAGTAGAGGAAAAGAGGTGATCTACGGCCAATTTTCACATGGATGCCATCCTTAGGGTGCACAAAGCCTTGGCTAAAGGAGACAATGCCATAGTTGATCACCTGGGACCCGTGCTTCCTCCTGAAGATACTGTAATTTTTCTTTTCAATGACACCTCCAGTGAGTCAAAGTAGGAAATGTCCATATATTTTGACATAGTATTCCTTAGGCATAGTAATGGCGAATGAGATGGCACTGAAAATCTGCCAAAGATGTTTGTAATTATATAGTTTTTTTTGTATCTCAATTATGTATACAACTTGGTTTTATTTTTAATAAGGTTAGTTAAATGGGTAATGCCTTATTGTCAATCTTGCCACCTTTTTGTGATAATGCGTTTAGAATTGGAGTGCCAAAGATGAGCGATGCTATCTTTGGAAAATTCATTTAATACTTTTCATGTGCTAAGTCCTTTTCCTTAGGTAATGTAAGAAAAAAAGGTTTGAGCTTTGCTTTATCCCCGTTTGCAATAAAAATTATATTTGTAAGTTATTTTTTTTAAAATACAATTTTTTCTATGTTTGTATTAAATGTTTTATATTGTGTTAAAGACAAGAATAATAGTACTATTATTAATTCCTATTGTAGGCATGTTACTATACCTTTCATCGAATTTTATTACTTCAAAAATTTCTAACCAATCATTTTTCAAGATTATTTTTCCAGAGTCAATATTTGTAATGTATAAATGTTAGATATGTAAATTTGTAATATTATAATTATACATTTAATCATTTATCTATCTCTATATTGGTGGTTTTATATGAGATGACTATGTGAAGGCCTTATTCGAATACATAATTTAAAAAAAATAAAACAAATATTAATAACATGACATGTGTTATCATATTTAATAACTTTAAAGTGATGCATTTATTATTTAGATTCTTTAAATTTCATTACCTTAAACAAAAGAAACTAACTAGTGAGACACTTAAAAAAAACTAACTACATATATAAAATATAAGAAATGACATTGTAGAAATTTGGAAGTGACATATTTCAACTCTCATGTCTCTTCAAAAATTAATAATCTTTATGAAAAAGGAAACTACCTGAAAAATATATTGAAATGACCATCATTGCATTGAATACCATTCTCAAAAAATAGTAGGGAAAAAATTTAAAAGGTTTAATTAACAACTGCTTTGATCATATTCACTGATGACACTTGTGAAATAAATGATGTCAGTTGTGCCACAGTTATAGAAAAAATAATTTAGGAAACTACATAGAACTAGCTTGATTTGAGTTGATGTTATTATGAGGGTAAAGTGAACTTTGATGAGAATAAAAGGTATCAAGTGGTGGTGTATGATCTAAATGTAAAAAATTATAATTTTCAAAGCACGTAGGCATAGTGATGCCATGATTGATATGAATAAGGCCATGCATCAGCTAATGACTCAAATCCAATTCCACATGGGCATCCTTCTTCTTACCTTGGTTTTATTATAACTATAATTGCATTGATAGGTGTAGGAAGTATGTGTTGACAATTCAATATCTACAAAAGACTTGAATTGTAGAAAAATTTCAGTGAGCATGGTAGAAAGAAATTTCATCAAACCATGGGCTGCATCTGGTTCAATGATTACTAGTGTTTCCTTTTTTGTTTTCTTTGAAAATTTATGTAGTTCGAGGATGACTCTCATGGTGAGTTGAGTTTTTCCTTAGAGTGGATGAGAATACAAATATGCAATAGAGAATATAGAGTTAAATTCTAGCTTGAATATTTCCAAATCAAAAGTGCCTAGGACGATGTCCAATTGGTGTAGCCTATGAGGTATTTTATGAATAATATCCACCTCCTCCTCTATCCATGAGAACCACAACCGTGATGATGATTGAGTATACTCCTCCTCCGACAATGAAATCAATTTCATATCAAGTGAGATTATGGTATGCTTGTAAGTATATTGTTCTTGTTTAGGTATCATGGTTTCATGGATTGCCATAGATTTTGACTATTTGTATATAATATTTTCAAAATAATTAGTTGTCATTCGATACCCATTTACATAACCACTAGAAAATGGTAAATAAAGGTGAGCGTCAAATGCAAGGACTTGTTAGGGATGAAAAAAGAAGCGGAGCACAATGAAATGGTACAATATATTTGATGGCTGGAAGTGGGCATGAATTGTACCTAGAGATCATACTCCTCCTATGGACACCCCACTTGCCAATCTCTGACTTGATCTCTCTGACCTCAAATTCGTTATAGCTAAATTTGTTAATTTAAATTACATCCTTGTTTGGTCTCCATCTCGTACTCAGTCTTATATTTATAGAAATGTTTCTCTTGGATTTTCCCATCACCACACAGGTGCCCATTTTGTTGCCTCCATCACACTCAAAGCCCTTCTAATTCCACTTTATCACTAATATCGACGACCAAATTTTCAAATGTTTTCCACAAAATACATTTTTTTCATCAGACAAAGGATAATGATGACTGAGATGTTGCAGAGTGTTTGTAGGAAGCCTTGGTGAGAGCTCTAGTGTATTACTATCCATTGGAAAGAATACTGAGGAGAAATAAGTAAGATCAAGTTAAAATTAAGGTCGTTGTTAGCAAAAAGGGAGTCATGTCCATACACACTCGTTCTGAATTGAATTTCAATGCTTTCCGAAGTCCTACAACTCTTGGAAAAAATTATAAAACAAAGTGGAGGCCAATGATTTTCTCAGCATTTCGTCTCTTGTATGGAGGTGGGGTGTAAATTAATAAATGGATAAAAAATTATGCCAACATTAATGCAATTATTAAGTCACAAATATGATAGGAGAAATTTTTATTTTTATTTTCAAAATCTCATTTAAAGACTGGACTTTATAAAAAAAAATTATATGAAAAAAATTGCTACTAGAATAAGAAATTATATTTTTCAAATCAACACTAACTAACCAATAAGGAAATAGTTGAATGATTTATTTACATTAGATTTTTTTTAAATAAAATATAGACAGTAGAAAGTTTTAAGTGAACTGAATTTTTTAATTTTGATTGGTGGGTTGGGAAAAAATATTTTTTACATGCAAGGTATAGTATTCCTACTAGAGGCAAGTACTAATAATATGTTGTGGCAATGGAGAGAACTATGGTGATGCGGTCTCTGCAGTTTTGGCTGCAGAATGTCTGCGAACTACGATCCTAAATGCTGAGGAAAGGCTGTTCTGTAGCCATAACCGGATGTTTGTGGACACGGGTACGAACGATGTAAAAGCGGGAGGTACGGTCAGCCGCGGTTTCGGCAGTAACTGGCCGCGGAAAGTTTACACAATATGACAAAGTTTACTGAGGAAAAGTAGATCTCAGACCACAATCGGACAGCTGGAAAAGAAAATGAGAAAATGCTGGGATCCATACCTTTGGCCTGGAATAAGCTTTTTCAAAGCCCTAACCTCAAGGTGGGTCCTAAAATCATTGATCATTTTACATGGGAAACGGACAAAGAGGGTGCCACCTGTCTTAAGGTCCCAGATGGATTTGTTGATAGAGCCTTAAGAAAAACAAACCTCTCCCTTGTTGGTAAGTTTCTTGGCTCTATACCTAATATTGACTTCATTAGAAAATGGGCTTTGAGAAAATGGAAACCTAAGGGAGCCCTAAACATTACTGTTATGCCAAAAGGTTTTTTCTTGGCTAAGTTTAACCAGCAAGAGGATTTAGATTTGGTGTTGCTGGGAGGCCCCTGGTGGCTGGGAAATATGGGTCTTTTTTTGAAAAAATGGTATCCGGGTTTTGATCCAAATACTGAAAATATAAACACCATTCCAATCTGGTGTAGGCTTCCAGGGCTGCCATTGCATCTATGGGATGATGAAATACTGCTAAATATTGCAAAATCCCTAGGCAAACCTATTGGGATTGATGGACCCACAAGAAACAGATCCAGGCTTGCTTTTGCTCGGTTTCTGCATTTTCTCAGCCATAGATCAGGAGATTCCGGAGCACATAATCTTGAAAACTCGATTTGGATCCTGGACCCAAAAAATTGAAGTTGAAACCTTAAGATGTAAGCTATGCCATATCATTGGTCACTCTGACAAAAACTGTTCCAAGAAGATGACCCTCCCTTTGGACTTTGAACAGCCTGGGATAGACTCAGATCTGAACAAAGTTAGCATGGACCCAAGCAAGGATAGGAAGATTGATGACAAAGGTCCCAGCCAGAAGGATTTGCATCTAAATAGAAGGGAAAAAAAAAGGGGGGGTTTTAGAACTCATATAAAGAAGCATCTTGTCTGGTGCCCCAAAGCTGCAACATTAGCTTTGCCTGAAGCTCCCAACAAAGAAGTACTGGACAATTCGGTGAAGGCTTCTTCAGATATACCTTTTGAAACTTGTATGAAAGAAGACTTTGTTAAGGTATCCATGGAAGTAAACGAGCATGATGGTTCAGTGATGGACATTTTAGTCCCTTCTGGATCAGAAGAGAAAGAAAATCAGTCATTAATTAGGGAAGAAGCTTGTAACAAGGAAGATAGGACAGAGATTGAGCCTTTGGAGATTCTCTCTTCTGGAGAGAATGGTATTGCGGATCCGCTGCCTTGTCCTAGCATTACAACAGTGGCTTCGCCAGTCTACTGCAGCACCAGAACAGCTTCTGATCACTTGCCTGACAGTTTAGAACAAGAGAAAGAAATTCAGTCATTAATTAGGGAGGAAGCTGGTAATAAGGAAGATATGACAGAGTTTGAGCCTTTGGAGATTCTCTCTTCTGGAGAGAATGGTATTGCAGATCCGCTGCCTTGTCCCAGCATTTCAACAGTGGCTTCGCCGGTCTGCTGCAGCACCAGAACAGCTTCTGATCACTTGCCTGACAGTTTACATAAAGGACAAGAAGAAGGAGAAATCACGCCTGCCAAGGAAATGGAAGATACAGACTCTGGATTCACAATGGTCATCTCAAAAAAGAAAAAAAGAATGAGAGGTTTTGAAAGAATCCCAGATTCATTGTATAGTGATAAAAAAAAGGAAATTGACAATTGGGACACCTCTTCTTCTAGAACAACCAGGTCTTCTGCTAGATGAACAGCTGATTTTGGAGGCAGCTCAAAAAGAGGAAGACCCTCTAAAAAGACTCTCAGAGCTAAGAAAACGGAGAGGGATATTGCAGATGGTGTTCAGCGACAACTGAACCAGCAAGCAATTCCAACTACCAACCATTCCAAATGAAGATTATATCCTGGAATATCAGAGGCCTAAATGGAAACTCTAAGCAAAGAACCATCAAGGAGTTACGGGATTCCAGTAACCCCAGCATTTTGATTCTTCAAGAAACTAAAATGAAAGCAATGACCATGGTTAATATTAAAAAAAAAATTTGGGATAGTTCTGAAATGGCGGCTGTTGACTCTCAGGGAGCTTCCGGAGGATTGGCTACTCTTTGGGATAGAAGACACTGTACTGGTATGATTCTTAGTGCTAATATTAATCATCTAGCAATTAAATTCATCACTATTGAGAAAAAGTGTGAATGGATCTTGTCTAATATTTATGCCCCTAACTCTGCTAGTGGTAGAAGAAAACTATGGGCTGATCTTAAAATCTTTAGAAACCAACATAGCT
Organism: Taxus chinensis; assembly: GCA_019776745.2. Lineage (NCBI taxonomy): Eukaryota > Viridiplantae > Streptophyta > Pinopsida > Cupressales > Taxaceae > Taxus > Taxus chinensis. Next base: position 64,943,170 of record CM034155.1, on the reverse strand, counting down.
CTGCCAACTGGCTCATTATGGGAGATTTCAACTCCCCTCTAAACCCAGGCGAGAAGTTTGGTGGAACCCCCACCTTCTCTAATGGTATGGAGGACTTTGCTGACTTTATTGCTGAACAAAACCTCATTGATGTGGATCTGCATGGTAATAAGTATACTTGGAACAATAGAAGGCTGGGAAAGGAGTTCATTCAGGTGAGACTGGATAGGGCATTAATCTCAGCAAACTGGATTCTAAGCCAAGACTTTTACCTATCTTCCCTTCCAAGAATTGGATCGGATCATAATCCGATTGCTTTAAGCTTTCTCAATTGGACTAAACCAGCAAAAAGCTCATTCAAATTTGAAAAAATGTGGATGGAGCATGATGATATCTATGATAGGATAAAAGAATGGTGGGAATGGAATGGGGAAGGCACTGCTCAGTTCAGATTGGTTCAAAAACTCAAAAATGTCAAAAAGCAAGTCAAAATCTGGAACAAAAGGGTTTTTGGAAATATTTTCGAAAAAAAGAAAGAGTTAAAACAGAAGCTTCAGGATCTAGAGTTAAAAATGGATACTTTGGGAAGATCGGTTGAAGATGAAGTAAATGAAAAGAATATTCTTTCTGAGTTGCATACGATCTGCAGTAGGGAAGAGTCTTTTTGGCGCCTTAAATCTAGAGCTATCTGGCTTAAAGAGGGAGACAGGAACACAAAGTACTTTCACATGACTACTCTAAAACATAGAGCCAGTAACAGAATCCTTGAGGTTTCTAAAAACAATGGGAACAACACTAAAGATCCAAACAGCATCAAGAAACAAGCGCTTGAATTTTACAAGAATCTTCTTAAAGAGAACAACGTCAGCAACCCTGAAGCTATTTCCTTCATGCTGGAGGCCATCCCTCAGAATAACATTGAGGACCAGAAATTCAGAGACATCACTAAAGCTGTCACGCTTGAAGAACTGCAAAAGGCTGTTTTTTCTCTTGAGGGGGATAAGGCTCCTGGACCGGATGGGTTCTCTATTAATTTTTTTCAAAAGTTCTGGGAAATATGCTCGGAGGATCTTCTCAAAGCGGTAAATGAATTCTATAGAACAGGAAATCTTCTAAAAGAGCTTAATAACACGCACATTGTGCTGGCACCTAAAAAAATGGATGCAAAAGACTTCAAGGACTTCAGACCTATCAGTCTTGTTAATGCTATCTTTAGAATCTTCACCAAAATCATCACTACTAGACTGCAGCTCATAATGAATGACCTCATCTCAAGGCAGCAGAGTGGCTTTATTAAAGGCAGGATAATACAAGACGGAGTGATTATGGTGCACGAAACTATACATTCCATGGAAAATAATAAAAAGGCTAATATGATCCTCAAGCTTGATATGAATAAAGCTTTTGACAAGGTTTCTTGGGTCTTCCTTGACAGGATTTTATCTAAATTTGGGTTCACGGAAAAATTTAGAAAAATTGTTAAGTCTTGTATAACTACAGCCAGGTTCTCTGTGGTTGTTAATGGGGAGCCTGTGGGTTTTTTCACCAGCAGCAGAGGTCTAAGACAAGGAGACCCCATCTCCCCCTTACTCTTCATTCTCTTAGCTGACAGCCTTAGTAGAACAATTGGCAGAGCGGTTGAGAACAGCCTTTTAAATGGATCTAAACCCGCTTCATTCAGCCAAGCTGTCTCTCATCAACAGTTTGCGGACGACACAATCCTTCTTCTTCTGGCCTCAGTTGTGGAAGCTAAAGCTATTAAGGCTTTATTACAACTCTATGAATCTGCTTCTGGGCAAGAGATTAATTATGACAAAAGCACCATTTTTTTCTTTAACACCCCTGAGGAAAGACAGCTCAAGATTGCTAAAATTCTGGGCTGTAGAATTGGTGCTCTTCCAGCAACGTACTTAGGCCTCCCTCTTGGCACTAAGAAAGTCTCTCACATGGTGTGGGATGATTTGTTGATGAGATTTCAGAAAAAGATGGCAGGTTGGAAAGGGGCCACTCTCTCTAGTGCTGGTAAGTGCCTTCTCATTAAAAGTACACTCCAAAGTCTGCCCATCTATATCATGTCACTTTTCAAAATTCCTTCTTCCTTCAGAGAGAAAATTGAAAGGATTCAGAAAAAAAAATTATGGCAAGGCATGGAAGAGAAGTTCAAATTTCACCTAGTGGCCTGGGATAAGGTCTGCACCCCAAAATCTATGGGAGGGCTGGGCATAAAAAATATTGAGAAAATGAATGAGGCACTCATCGCTAAGATGGGCTGGCGATTGCTATCTGAGAAACAGCCCTGGATTGATGTTATTAAAGCAAAATACTTGAATCAACAAGCTGTCTACTCCTATCTGCATGAAGAACAACTACCCAATGGTTCCATTTTTTGGAATAATCTGGTCAAGAGTAGAAACTTCATCAAGCAGGGCAGCAAATGGAAAGTGGGGGATGGCAGTGAGATAAACTTCTGGGAGGATAACTGGTTCAGTGACAACCTCTTGGAGAGATTTGGGACAGCTAAGGACAGCCTTATAAGCAAGTATGGAACTAAAGTCAAGGACTACATTGAAGGTAATGGCACCAACAAGACTTGGAAAAGACTTTCTATGGAACGAATTGAGCTGAAACAAACTACTTCCTCCCTTCAGGATCTTTTAGACCTCTTCCCTTTAAGTCAGCTGAATTCCAAGGATGAGCTGGTTTGGAGCAATTCACAAGATGGGAAATACTCAGTCAAATCTAGTTATACCAATCTTTCTCACAGTAACCAATCTGACTTTAACTGGAACAAGATCTGGATGCCTGAGTTAACCCCCAAAATAAATTTTTTTCTTTGGCTGGCCATCAGAGGTAGAATTCTCACCACTGACAATTTGATGAGAAGAGGATTTATAATTCCTAATTGGTGCCACCTTTGTAGGAATGACTATGAAGACATTAGTCATCTGTTCATACATTGTGCTTATGCCAATAGAATTTGGAGCTTTGTTCTTTCTAAATTTGATGCTCTTTGGGTGTTGCCGAAGAACCTTAATCAGCTATGGAATCAATGGAACCCACCATTCAGACATTGTGCTATCAAAAGAATCTGGAAATTAGCAATCCCACACTTAATCTGGAGGATTTGGAAGGACAGAAATAATATCATTTTCAGAAATAAGAAGCAGAATTATAAAATCAGTATTGGAAAAATTTCTCAAGGTATCAAAGAGGACATGGCCAGATTTAAACCTCCCAAGAACAAGTGTTATCCTGAGAATGAAGAACACATTTTATCTAATTGGCACATTGGAAATTGGAGCAACCCTGGGAATAGTGTTGATAGATCTTTGATTAAATGGCATCCTCCTGACTCTAATTGGTACAAGCTGAACTTTGATGGCGCCTCTAAGGGAAACCCTGGGACAGCAGCTGGAGGAGGAGCAATACGAGACCACAAAGGTAATTTGATTGCTGCTTATGCAGGAAAAATGGGAATTCAAACCAATCATTTTGCCGAAGCATTATCTGCTCTCTGGGGCTTGAGAGTTGCACGGGCTCAAAATATTCAGAACCTTATTGTTGAAGGGGACTCTCTTAATATCATTAAGCTTCTTAATCAGTCCTCATCTCCCAGTTGGAGTATTAAAGACTTTATCTCTGAATCCATAAGCATTTGCCACACCTTCAATAGTATCAGAATCATACATACTTACAGGGAGGGCAACAATCTGGCGGATGCACTGGCCAATTATGGCATTAATATAAATTTTACTGTCTGGGATAATGATAGTATCCCTAATCAGCTTCACAACAGCATCCATGCGGATCTTCACAAGTAAGCAATCTCTAGAGATAAGCCTTAATCTTTGGAGGAAAATCAAAATCATCAATTCTTTCACAAGTGCTGCTTTATTCTATATGGCGAGGCAAATAATATCTTTTTCAAATAATAGCAAGATCTATTTAAGAAACTTCAAGTGGAGTCATCCTGATTTGAAAATCACGCACGCGGGAGGTACAACAGCCGTTGATATCCGGATGCCAAACTCCACGAAAACCGATGATAAATACAAAGTGATTGTTGACAGGGAAAGGGTTTTCACACGCGACTTCCCGCAGGCTCAGTTCAGCAATTACGCAGCCGTTCGTGAGAAGACCAACGGCTACAGTTCCCAGTCTTATGCGATCTTCAACAGTAAGAAACGAACTGTTCTTCACGCTCAGTGGCATTCTGGAATTTGTTGTAACCTGCACACCACTGAGAAGATGGGAGGACCTCCCTGTCAAATTGAGCCGTGCGCGGACCCTGATTGGAAGGATAACACCGAGCTTTGGAACATTCTCAGCATAGGCGGCTTCACCAGCTTTGTTGAAAGGGTGCAGGGACATGATCAAAGTATTTCAGTACGCTTTGCTAAGGAATGGAAAGAGAGGACTGTCGACTATGGGGGACAGAAAATTCTTGTCAATGAAGAGCTCATTGCTGAAGCGACCGGTCTCAGCCTGGATGGGTACCGCTTCTTCAACAAAAGGGTTATCAAAGAAACTGAAGAAAGAAGATTTGTGGAGGAAGATGAGAAGCTTATATTTAGCACAGCGGGTCTGCTTGTAAGCTCAATTCCTTCACCGTTTGATGAGGTCACTCGCATGATGATTCGTTTCATCTCCTTGGAAGGTAGGTTTGTTACTGTCCCAGCTAAGCATCTCATCTTTTTAAACCACTTCCGTAGGAATAGATTGGTTTGCTTCCCTCATTATCTTTTAAACTCTCTTGAGCGCTCCATTTTGGAGTTCCAGAAGCATACCCGGGCGGTTCCCTTGCATCAAGGGCTTATTTTGCTAATTCACAAATACTGCCTTCTCAAGTACCCCGGTCTTCCTTCCTCTCCTAGCCCGGCTCCCCCTTTGATGGGCTCTGCTGCTGCCAGTCCTGCTTCCCCTGCTGCCCTTGCTGCCCTTGCTGCTGCCCCTGCCACCGGTGCTGCTACCCCCATGCCGGCTGCACATGATTCTCCTTCTATTCCTCCTGCTGCTCCTCCTGCCACCCACCTCGCCTCTTCCTCTAAACGTCCATTCACCAGGGCTTCTAGGAGACTCAACCTTGAGACTCTTGCAGCAGGGAAAGAGCCTCTTGATCTTGACATTGCACGTGACCTGCTGAACATAAGTAGTGCCAGTCCCCGGGAAGCACAGATGGATAACCCTTCTAAGAGACTGGAGGCCTTAGAGGCTGAGATAAAAATGCTGAAGGATGAGGTCAAAAACCTAGCTAAGCAAAAAGGTAAGAAAAGCATGGAGGGGGAAGGGAGCATTGACAATAGTCAGATTGAAGACATATACAAAAAGCTGACCTCCTTGGACTCCCACCTTGGGAAGGCTAAGACTAGGCATGATTACAACATTGCTGCCTTTAGGGCCATTGAGGAGTTCATCGTGGGACATGCCAAAAGTGTTTCCAACCTCAGCGGTGTCCCGGCTGCACTTTGGGGCAATGAAAAAGAGAGCAAAAGGACCATCGAGGAGCTCGATAAGACGGATGCTGCCCACATGACCGCTTTGGGTATGTTTCATGCTTGGAAAAAAGTCAAGATCAGTGTTGATCAAGCAGCCAAGAAGTAGTCCTGCATGCTTCTACTGCTCTCTTTTGTTATTCTTACTGTTTCTTGGCTGTCGGGTTACTGTTTTTTTGCTGTTGTTTTGCTGTTAAGTCTCGCTTGTGTAGCTGTTTCTGGGCTACGTTGAATTTCATTGTACTACTTGGACTTGGTTAGTCCTGCTATGCTTCTCACTCTTATTCCAGCTTAAAGGCCTTATTTTGTATTCAAGGGTATAGTCCCTTTCAAAAAACTATTTGCCAATATTAAAAAAAATAATATGTTGTGGCATAACCTAGTGGCCGTTAAGCTCAAAATATCTCAATTTAACTTAGTAAATGATAAAAACCTATATGCTCCAAATATTATGTGGTGGCATAACATAGCTAGCACAAAGCTCAAAATATCTTAATTTAAGATCTTAGAATCATACAATAAACTCAACTAATTTATACAAATCTTGATTGTTATACAGTTTTCCAAAGTTAATGTGGTTAATTAACGTAGAGGTTGATAAGCTCAAAATATGTTACTTTAATTTGTCAAAACGTATTGAATTATATGATTTTAATAGAAATTATTCGGTTATGTAGAGGCATAACCTTTTTTTGGTGGAAAAAGAGGATACAACATGTGTGGCTTTAATGGGAATTTATGACATTGATAGATTGCATTCGTGCGATAGATATGATTGATTAATGGTTATACACATGCAAGATTTAAGATGGCACTGGAAATTTAGAGATTTTTAATGGGAAACATGATATTTGGTACCCTCATACTTTCCTCCATTCGTGTGTTGCGCAATGGTGGCTTTATATCTCCAGACTGGTTGGGAATTTCACTACCCTTGTACTCTTTTCATTTTTTGTCGTGATTTGTGTCTATCTGTGATGGTGACATGGATGTTGGTTGTTTCTTGGGTAGTATGGAGTATGGTCCTAGCAGGAAGAGGCAGAGAGCTATGATAGGAAAGGATCCTAGGAAATCATTAACTTCTTCTATGGACGGAAAAATATGGAAGGAAACTATATAGAATTGACTTGATAATGTCGAGTTGGTTGTGGATTGCTTTGAAGAAGAAGATGAAAATGATATTTGTGAGAGCATGGTCATGCTGATTCTTAACCCAAACCATTCCAAAGGATGGAGGAAGATTTTTTACATGGCGCAAGGGTTGAGTGCGGAAAACATATTTTTCTACTCTTCGAGGAAATTTTTATTGCATAACTAGCATGAGAAATTTGAAGAGAATATATTTAGTATTCAGTATCATGTCCATGCCTTAACGCGTGGGATGTAAGTGACTTCACATGTTCTGGAGGTGGTTGTAGGAAATTAGGGTATAGAACTCCCTACTAGCACTAAAGTGAAAATGCTGGAATTTTGTGTGGATTCATCCTCCTCCTCTAATCAGAGTAAAGGGGACTTAGATGCTGATATCATCAGTGAGGTGGATTAAAGATGCCAAAATGCCTAATCTTTCCTAGTATGCATTTGTCTTTATTGTTTTTATTAAGGGCCAGAATGGCTTTCTGTATAGCGAATTGTATAAATATAGGAAGTATTTGTGGGTGAAGTAAATATGATTACAACTTTTCCCCATTCATTTTGACATATATTTAGGATGATAATTTACTTTTAATCCTCATGGGAGTCCATTGCTGGAAGAATTATCATTGAATACAAGAAAGATCTGAGAGAGGCATCACTTTAAATTGGTTCCTCATGTACTATTTTTTATAAGATAGGGTATAAATTAGTGGGCACTCTGATCTAAATATCTTAATCAAAAATATTAAAATCATAGAATGAATTCAACTAATTTGTACATATCTTGTTTGTGATACATAGCCTAGTGGAAACTAAACTCAAGCTAGTGAGCACTAAGCTCAAAAAATCATTAATTAACTTGATATATTAGTCAAAATTAAACTCAATATGTCTTTCTTTACATTGTTAAATAGTAGTTAATTTTTAGCTCGATGTATTATATTGTTTAAATACCTATTGCGGCCGCTAAGCCCAAACTATGTTGATATAATTAGTTAAATACCAGTATTCACTAAGATCCAAATATTACTTTCTTTTGTTGAAACCTAGTGACTGCTAAGATCCAAATATTATGTTGTTTCATAAGCCATCAGATGTTAAGTTTAAAATATCATTCAGTATCTTAATATACTAGTAGAAACTAAACTCAAGATGTATTTCTTTAGTTTGTTAAATGCTAGTGACTCTTTAGATCAAAATAATATATATTTTAAATGCCTAGAGACCACTAAGCTCAAACTATGTTGATTTAATTTGTGAAATTTCAATGACCACTAAGATCCATATATTATGTTTTGGCATAACCTACCGTCCACTAAGATTGTAATATATTACTTTCTTTTGTTGAAACAAAGAGACCGCTAAGATCTAAATATTACCTTAATTTGTTAAAACCTAGTAACTTCAAAGAGTAAAATATTATTTTTTTGGTTATGTTGAAACATAACCCAGCAGAAACTAAACTCAATATGCCTTTCTTTAGTTTGTTAAATTTCGGTGACTCTTTAGGTCAAAATAATTTATTGTTTAAATACCTAGCGGCTGCTAAACTCAAACTATGTTGATTTACTTTGTGAAATCATAGTGACCGCTAAGATCCAAATATTATGTTTTTGACACAACCTATCGACTGCTAAATATTGTAAAATATCATAATTGAAGTTATTAAACCATAATGAATGCAATCCCCAATAATATGTTGTGGCATAACCTAGCGGCTTCTAATCTCAAAATACCTTAATTTAGTTTATTAAATCCTAACCATCGCTAGGCTCTAACAAGTATGTGGTGTCATAACCTAGTGGGTGATATGCTCAAAATATCTTAATTTAAAATCTTAAAATCATACGATAAATTCAACTAATATAGACATATCTTGTTTTCATCTTTGAAGATTACAATATCATTTGTTAAGTTATGTTGAAACAAAACCTATCAGAAACTAAACTTAATATGTCTTTATTTGGTTTGTTAAATACTAGTTACTTTTCTGTCGAAATAATATATTGTTTAAATACCTAATGACCGCTAAGCTCAAACTATGTTGATTTAATTTGTGAAATCCCATTACTCAGTAAGATTGTAATATTATGTTTTGGCATGATCTACTGACCGCTAATCTTATAATATCTTACTTTATTTTATTGAAACCTAGAGACTGCTATGATCCAAATATTATGTTGTGCTATAAGTTAGCGGACGTTAAGCTCAAAATATCATTCTGTAACTTGATAAATTATAATGACCCCTAAGCTTGAAATATTATATTCTAGAATTACCTAGTGTACGCTTAACTCAAATTATGTTAATTTAATTTGTTTAATACAACCAATCATAAAGTATCAATATTATGTCTTGGGGAACTAACCTAGTGGACAAGCAACCACAAATATTTAAAAAAAAAAGATACGACAAGATATTCTCGATGGATCCTAGCAGATGCTAAGATATTTTTAAAAATAAATATATCATTTTTATAATTAGAGATGTGTTATGAATCTTAAATGTTAATCTTTGTGTATTTAACATGAAACAAATAAGAAAGCAATCACTTAGCCCAAAAACGTGTGTTTGCCTATAGAAAAATCAACTTATCCATGAGTCTGTTTTGAGCAGACAATGTATAAAACCTAGTTGAAGGCATACAGAAGATTCACATGAAAGAATAGAGTGCATTCAAAGGTGCTGGAGGATCAGAAAGGAATCACTTGAGGAGGACAAAGATAGATTCAGGACTTATCCATTTTCATGATTATGATCTATTTTTGGAAGATGGCGTGAAGAGCACACAAACTGGAAAATACTTGTACAACACACATCGGCTATTTTTGGAAGAGCGGATATGGAGTGTTTTGCATGGATGTGGGCTAAAGATAGAATTGCGACTGATAGTTACCTATAAGAGATCTATTATTAGTGCACTTGCATGTGTGGCTGTAATTGTAAAGGCACGTGGTTGTTTTTAGCATGTGAATTATTTTGGTAATAGAGAAGCAGTGAAGGGAAAGTCCCCACCCTTATAAATATGTAGTAAACTATGTAGTATAGTATGGGTATGTAATAACTGGATTACTGTGATATTATGCTGTCAGATTTGTCATACACATGAGCATATTATGCTATTATTGTAATAAGCTCTTGTGTTTTTATATAATGGACTACATTTTCTAAACTAGAGTATTAATCCTGAGTATAATTGGCTCTTGCATGATTGATTTCATCATGGTTATCATTTAGTCTATTTTTCTCTAGAATTAGATCTGTACATGCATTATAGAATGATGTATTAATTATGGATATGAAAGCATTAAGTCTTCATCATTCAAACACTCTACAACAACAACCCTAAAGAGGGGCCCAGTACCTTTATGTGCACTTGAGTGAGCACTCAGTCTAGGCTGAGTGATGTGCCAGTGCATCCGAGATTTTATTGGTAAATTCTAGGCTGCATCATTGGTTCCATTGTTGAGACCTCTTTTTCAATTTTTTTCAGGATGGTTCATGATGAAGACATATTGATTGACCCTAGCAAGTGTTAAGGAGTGGATACATGACCTAGAAGAAGAATAGACATGGAGGTTCAGAAATGGATTTGAATTTGTTGCATACACATGGGTGGAGAAGAATATGTATGAATTTTTTATATGAGAGCTTCTTAGTTATCTTTCCGGTAGAATTGTACGAGTGGCTAGTTTCTTGTGCATCTAAACGGAATTGGAGGTATCACACAATTATCTGGACGTAGGAATAATTTCATACCCTGTATGATGCTGATATGATTTAGGATCATGTTGTGGATACATGGTTATGTGGTGTTTTGAACAAATATATATTGGAGTACTCAATTTCCACTTATTCATGCTCAGAGGTAGTTGAATTCCAATTTTTACGATATCCCAGGGGAACTTACTTGCAAGGCATTCCACTGGTGATCAAAATTTTGATGGTAACCCTGAACTTGGAGAGAAAACTGATGGCTAACTAAACCCCACCACACGTGGGGGAAGGAGCAGGTTTGGTGAAAGATGGTAGACCTAGCAATAGAGAGGAAGAGAGAAGAAAGACAACTTAAGTACAATGAGGCATTTGAGAGGGAGATAGAGAAGCAACCTGACATTGTGGAGTAAGATGGCATTGAGGAGAGAGATGGAACAAGAAGGATTTGACATTCATGCAGAAGACGTGGAACCCAAGCATCAGGAATTCCATCATTTTGGAAAGCATGACAAGGAACCCCCTTGGCCTCTCATAGAAGCATGCCAGTAAAGATAACCTAGGCTGTGGGTATCTGAATCACCTGAAAAATTTTCCCTTGTGCTTGGTCTTCCAAATCAGTACAATAAACAGTCAACAAGATAATTTAGGTAGTGGGAGAGTAGGAGTAAGTCATATAAAAATCGCATCAATGGCAGCACAAAATTCTTCATTATTGTTTGGAGGTACCTTTTTAGGTGTATCTTCTGCAGAGAATTCAAGTGCACAAAATTTTGGATTCTCTTCTAGGGAGTAGTAACACTTTGCAGACCATAAGGGTGTAGTTTAGTACTAATGTTGGAACACAGGGGAGTACATCTTCTGGTCCAACTCCAGCTATAGGTTCAGGATCAAGAGGTATACGTGGTTCTAGTTCTAGTGGATCTGGTGGTTCTAGAGGTAGAGGAAACACTAGAGGTTTTGGAAGATGTAGGTAAGGTCCACACCAACCCCAGAATATTTACATAGAGATGTCTGTTCATATTCTAGAGTATAGGGGCATAGAATATGTTGTTGAACACATGTATATGTGTGAAATATTATGGCATGCCAAAGGAATCATGGCTTGCGCCGAGAAAGTCAATTTGCTACTACGTTATAAGGGTGTGCATAGAGTTGGTAAAAATTTTTTGACCCTGATCAGACTTGCGTAAACTATGCAACTTTAAAATATGCTTTCCTTAAAGAGTTTCACATCCCTAAGTTCGAGAAGAAGATTTTAAGTGTGCTCAAGGATATTAAGGCACTACTGAGATTGTCAGAGAGTATGATTCTCATTTCAAAACCATTTTATCTAAGCTTTCTTATGATATTCATGTGAGCCAAAAATGCACAATGGTTTGTTGGAGGTCTGATTACCCCTTTTAGGAGGTCGCTATCACATAAGACATACACTAATCTAAGTGAAGCACTTGAAGTAGCCTTACGTGCTGAGGGAGTTGGAAGTATAGACATTGGGGTGAGCCCATGTAGTGCCTGCTTCCCTTTGACCCCTTTGGATGTTTATTTTGATACTTTTGTTTACATTATGGACATTATTATGTTTTGATTTAGTATGATGTTAGACATTTGATCATGGATTATTGTTTATCTTGATTTTGTTATGATGCACAATGATTATTAGAGACACTTATATGTGGATGATGATATACTATTTGACATGGATGTTTTATGGATGTTGTTCAAACATGTGATTTTGGATATTATGAGTAGATCTAGAAAATGGATATTATATGATGATGATATAGTTGTTGATATAAATTTTATGTGATAATGTTAAATTGCCTTGATGTTGTTGTGATTCATATACTTAAATGATTTTGTGATTATATTTATATTCATTTTGTATGTTCTGATATGGACATAAGGCTGAAGGAGGTATTTGTGTTTTGTAGGTTAATATCACAACAAACATCGGGGGATTGGAGACTAACCACAATTGAATTCTAAGTGAATTCGACAAGGTCACCATGGCAACTTGTTTTATTGTGTTGTGTTTGTTGTTGTTAGGGATTCCCATGGGGGGATCACCTCTATATGTGACCATGGGTTTTGTATATTTTATTAATGTGGTTTCTTTTATTTATTGTTGTATGTATTTTATTAGTAATGTTTCCCTTTCTTTTATTTAATTAAAATTGTGGTAGATTAATGTGAGAAATTATATGGTTAAAATTTAAATAAATCAAATTGGGATATGGGAAAGTAATAATGGAAGTAGTTGGATCTTTGTATTAAATATGTAAGGGATGTGTAAGTTTGTGTAATTCAAATTTTGAAGTATGAAACACTCCACCTCCTTGGAAATTCGAATTTTTCCTTAGCAGCTGTTTTTGGAGGCTTTTGGGACAAGTAAAACTTGTTCCATACCTCTCAATTTAATTTACCAACCATACTTATGGTTGGAGGGGTGATTTTATAATTTTATAATGCATTTTATTAATCATTTTGCAAGTTTTGATTCCACTCTCTACATTTAATTTATTTTGCAGTCCTATGGGGTGTGGGATTTTTGGAGTGTGTAAGTAAATTGTCATATTTTCACCCACCTCTTTATTGTGCTTGGGAGAATGAAATTTTGTCTTTTTTGATTGGAGTTGAGGATGTGTGATGTGGCATCCTACATAGATCCAAATCATCCTCTTCTCTTCCCTCTTCTATAAAATTAAAACTCTTTGCTTGTTTTGGGTTGTTGAATCATTTTTGCAAACTCCTTTGGGGCACATTTTTGTTGTTTGGAGCTCTTGTGGATTGTGGAGGAGTTTGGAGATAATTTCATACTTGGCATTTTTTTTTTGGGACTGTGTTTTTGGCATTGAAATCTTGCTTTTGGAAACAAAAGCTACCATGGAAAGGTAGGAGCTTAGCTCTTCCTTTGTGATTGTTATTTCTTTTGTGTATGAATGAATGGTGCATGTTTTTGATTTATTTGTTGGCTGGTTGGGTAGACTACCATAGGGGTGGTGTAGGAGAAGGCTATGGGGAATCCATGAGGGGGGGGCATAAGGGAATGATAGTGGGATCATATTTTGTTGAGGGAGTTTGGGTTTGAGATCCACCATGGAAAAGAAATAGATTTCATTTCTTACTTTGTGGGGGGCATAAGGAGGGATTGTGGGGGACATAAAGATATGTGTGGTGAAATTTATTGGAGGTTTGTTATTGGTGGATGCCCAATTCCCATTGGGAGGAATAAGTAGCTTCCTTCATAGTCCTTGCTCCTTTGGCTTGCATGATCAAGCTTGAGTTTCTATTTGGATGTTTGCAAATGCAGTTGTAAACTATTGTTTTTGTTTGGACTGTGTTTATATTGAAATATGAATGTTGAAAGAATTTTGTGTGTTGTGGAATCCAGTTGTTGCCATGGGTTGAATCACACATGTTATTGTATTAATTTAATTTAATTTTCAGTCCTATGGGGTGTGGGATTTTTGGAGTGTGCAAGTAAATTGTCATATTTTCACCCACCTCTTTATTGTGCTTGGGAGAATGAAATTTTGTCTTTTTTGATTGGAGTTGAGGATGTGTGATGTGGCATCCTACATGGATCCAAATCATCATCTTCTCTTCCCTCTTCTATAAAATTAAAACTCTTTGTTTTTTGTGGGTTGTTGAATCATTTTTGCAAACTCCTTTGGGGCACATTTTTGCTGTTTGGAGCTCTTGTGGATTGTGGAGGAGTTTGGAGATAATTTCATACTTGGCATTGTTGTTTTGGGACTGTGTTTTTGGCATTGAAATCTTTCTTTTGGAAAAAAAATCTACCATGGAAAGGTAGGATCTTAGCTCTTCCTTTGTGATTGTTATTTCTTTTGTGTATGAATGAATGGTGCATGTTTTTGATTTATTTGTTGATTGGTTGGGTAGACTACCATAGGGGTGGTGTAGGAGAAGGCTATGGGGAATCCATGAGAGGTGGGCATAAGGGAATGATAGTGGCATCATATTTTGTGGAGGGAGTTTGGGTTTGAGATCCACCATGGAAAAGAAATAGATTTCATTTCTTACTTTGTGGGGGGCATAAGGAGGGATTGTGGGGGGCATAAAGATATGTGCGGTGAAATTTATTAGAGGTTTGTTATTAGTGGATGCCCAATTCCCATTGGGAGGCATAAGTAGCTTCCCCCATAGTCCTTGCTCCTTTGGCTTGCATGATCAAGCCTGAGTTTCTATTTGGATGTTTGCAAATGCAGTTGTAAACTATTGTTTTTGTTTGGACTGTGTTTTATATTGAAATATGCATGTTGAACGAATTTTGTGTGTTGTGGAAGCCAGTTGTTGCCATGGGTTGAATCACACCTGTTATTGTATTGTGGTTGGGGCTGGGGGGCCAATGGTGAAGGATGGCTTCTCCTTTCAGTAGATGTCTTGGTTGGGTGGAGAGCATTACCTTTCCCCCACTTTTGTTGAGATCAATTTGGAAGAAAAATAAACCTTGCATGTTGTTGTTCTGGAGCAGAAGAAGAAAGTTTTGCCAGCCCCTTATGAAACAAATTCATCTGTAACCTTTCCCACTTGAAGTGGATGAAATTTTAATATATATATTTGTGAAGAAAATATGTTGTAATTGGTTATGAAAGTTACTTATTCGAATTGTGAAAGATATTTATATTATGTTTTGTAAATTAGAAAGAAAGAAATAGAAATATGTTTATTGCATCCAAACATTGAAAGATGTATTATTTTTCAATTAATAAATAATTGGAAGAATTTTCCCTCATTTGCAATGTTGAGTTGAATTGGAATATAAAATTGTTATTTGAAATCCCTGTTTTGGAAAATGGAAAAAAAAAGAAACACGTGAGATGTAATTGTATTATTTTGCCTTGTTTTCAAATATATGATTTTAAGGAAAGAAAGAAACTAGATTCTGTTTTTTTTTTTCTAATTTCTTGAAGAAGGAAAACATTCAAGTCTACCATAGATTGTTTAATGTTTCATTATATGGCAAAAGAGATAGTTAGATCTCTGTTTGGAAAGAAGAAATGCACGTGGAAATAATGCAGTATTTTATATCTTTGGAAATGTGTAAAATGGAATTCAGTATTGCTTTTTGATTTAGAATGAATTGTTTATAAATCAATGAATGTATTAGATTAGATTAGAAATTAAATACCACACTTAAATGATGAAATTGATATACAAATTTTCCAGAAATGGATCTCTGTTGTAAATTTAAAATTGGCAAATAAATTTAATTTAAATGTATAGTTCGAGCCTGCACATTATAATCAACTTGGAAATGTTAAAATTTAGCATGATGTATTATCAAGGAACTCAAATTGACAAAGAAAACTTAAGAAAACAATTTAAAACATTGCAAAATCAGGCCTAAACCTTTTCATAATAATTTTCTGTCAATTTTTGGAAAAATGTAAATTGGAAATCAAACAAGTGAAATTTACCTTCTAAAAACACTCTAAATCCTTCCTATAACAATCCTCCATGTATTTTTGGCATGTTGAGTGAAGCAGGAGATCAAATTGAATCAAATTTTATAAGTTAAAATTACCAGTTTGCTATTAAAAATATTACAGGCCATTTTCACAAAATTGACCCCTTAAAATTTATCAAAATGTAAAATTTATGATTCCTATGCAAAGAGGGCATCAATATATTTCCAGAAAGTCCTCAATTACCCAAAACTGAGCTTCTTAAGCAAAGTTATGGCCCTCTGAAGTTATTTTTCCTTGGTGAGAAAAATTTGGAAAATTTCCCCTGGCGGGTCTGCGGCCCGAAATTTTCCCGTTGAAAATAAATCCTTAGAAAATTGTAAAAAAAAATTAGGAATTTTTTTGGAATTAACCCCACCGGCCCGCAACCAACCAGAGGCTACCACATGGCAGCATGGGGGTGACAACGGGGTGGGGAAACTCTCGCGACCTTTCCTTTTTTTTGAATTTTCATTTGAAATTTCCGCAGCCCGCGCATTCCCACCCTTGCCTCAGTGTTATCCCTTGTAGACAGACGGACCCGTGCATGCCTTCTTCCCTTTGTCTCTTACACGAAACCTCCCAAAACCTTATGCCACCCCACCCATCCCTCTCCTTTTCTCCCCATCATGGTCGTTGGGTGCCACATGTCCTTGGCAGATCTGCATGTGCATGAGCACTCATTGGAATTCTCCCCCCTTTGGCCAAATCTCTGTGAAACCTCCGCTGCTCCGCCCCATTCCTCTTTTTCTCCCCGCTTGGTCTTGGAGCCGACACGTGTCCTTAGAGGACCCATGGAGGCACGGGAGAAATAGGGACTTTGCACCCACGTGGAAAAAATTTCCAACACCGCCCCATGACCTGCCAACCCGAGAAATGGACCTTCTTCCCAGCTCAACACGTGTCCCCTTGGGGGAAACTTTGACACCTAAGGCCCGCCGGTGCATAACTTAAGTTTTACAAGGAGTTAGGAGGACTTATTTATATCATTGGAAAGGTTAGAAAATTTCCTATCTAATGGGAATATTTAGGGAAATTTTGAATGCGTTAAGTGTGAGAAAAATAAAGTTAAAAATCTAATCCTGTTAGAGAGTGGGTATGGTGATATTTTACCCCCTAAACCAAACTAAAACTTCTAACCTGAAAATTTGGACCTTGTGACCTCTGATAATTGTTAATAAAGAAAAATATGTTCTAGCAGATTAAACTTGTTCTGGAGCCTGTTAATGTTAACTATTGTCTTGCAACTTGGTGGTAGACACTTCTAATCAAAACATTATTCCATAATTTTCCTGACTAACCCTAGGTTGTTTCTTATGTCTCAAGTGGGTTGTTTTATTAGGCATTACAACCCAATTTTAGAAGCACATATCACAACTATGGCGAAGTAGTTGGAAAAGATATCGATAAATTTAGCACATGAGATATGCACGGGAATTTGGTACTTAGATTATGAAGTGGAAGGTCACACAAAGGATAGTCATCTCTACATATCAGTACACTCATTGTTGTTGGACTTTGAGATATGTCATTTAAACCATGATGATATTCATTGCCCATTATTACAATGCACAATAAGAAAGAACATCTCTTGCTAATATAAAATTTCTAGGTCCACAACTCATGACATGGAGAAGACTGTCAACTGATTAGTCAAACCCATGATGTTATAGATATCATTGTATGATAGAAAAGAGTATAAGATAAATCTAAAGGCAAGAATGAGCATTAGGATTGGGATTGCAATCAAGTGCATGCTATGATTGGAGTGAAGAGTGAATTTTGAAGGTGGTTTTGGCAGAGGTCAAGGATACCATGGTGGATTTGGAGGACAGAGGCTATGGTGGTGGATGAGGAAAGTTTCCTCACAGAAAATGGTATCCATGTTGATCTCTTGACCAGCTATAGGCATGAATGTCCTTAGAATATTGTATGTTCTTTCTATGGAAAGAATCATACTTATGAGGAATTCCCAGACTTGTATGAGTATCTTAGTAAACATCATAAACAAGAAAACAAAGGCTCATTGATGGTTAGGATATAGTGAGCAATGTGGAAAATCACTGGATGCCCAAGTTAGAACCAAAATCTGAGACGTTTCTTGTAAATATCACTACCCATGCTGAAGCAGATGCACGCCAAATAAAAGCATTGCAGTAGAATCCTACCATCACTAATGGAGGGGGTTCTACATGTACAGTACCTAGATCCTATCCTTCAGGAGGAGGTTTATCAAGAAACCATAGAGGTACTTAGAAATATTTAAGGTGAAATAAAATATTTAAAGGAGAAATCATGTGAAAGATAGAGTAAAAGAAAGCGGCAGAGATAGTCCAATCTGATATAGATGACTCGAAAGAGGTGTGTAATATGTTTACGATAGGATAATATTATTCTAGTTATAGGGAATTGGATAAATGGAAACACTCTGCATGTGTAATTATTGAGATTGGATGGCATAAAATCCTGATATGTAAATATTCCCCCTCATAACTTATACTCTGACAAGGAGTAATCACTCTGAACATTTTGTTGTGGATGAGTGGCTTTTTGAGTAATATATTGATTGATAAAGGCTGCAGAAGTCAATGTGCTTACTTTAGATGTATGGGTACAAATGGTGAGACCTCCATTGTAACCATCTTCGAATGTACTATTCATGGCATAACCAGACTAAGGTCACTCCCATCAAAGTTTTAAAAGATTCATCCATTACCATATATGGAGCCAAGTTCATTGGAGTAGTTTGAGGTTTTAGCACTGAGTAGAGGTATATAGGCTTCCCGGATCTCTACTTGGGCGTCCTTGGTGCTATGGAAATAATGTTAATATTCAGGTTCAACAAGGGATATATAAGTTTTGAAAAAAAGGAGGAAATGAGTTATGATCCCTTTAATAGATGGCAAATTTGCACCATGTGTTGAGCCTTTGAGTGAGGAAGATCTAATTAGGATTTATGTATGTTCCATCTAGGAACCCAGAGGTTCTTAAGCCATCTAAAGAAGGAATCCTTTAATGGGAAGATGCACAATCTACTAGCGATACTACAATTTTTTCTTGTGATAATTAGGATCATATTTTTTATGAGTTGGTAGGGCGTGAAGTAAAGAAAATACATTACTATGCAGGACATGAGATCATCGTTGTATCAAGGATAATAAGTAAAAACTTAGATACCTCGTTACACCAGAGAAGGGGTTCACTATGGCATGTTCTTGTGTGCCATGGAGGAACAAGTGGATAGACCAGTTGGAGAGACAAAATAAGCCTAGCATATACCCTACACGAGACATAGTAACGCACTGGTGGGTGGTTCATAAGGATAATCTTGTAGGATGGAATGAAATTAGGATTGCTCTTTCTACTCAGGTTCTTCTAGGAGCAATGCACCCTACTGAAATCTCCACTTATTAGGGTAATCAAAATTTTTAGCATCATGTTTAGGAGTGTGAGAGACTCTAGATAGAGGGGCAAGAAGCTTTACCACATTCACTCTAGGTGGAGAACATTTTATTCCACTTTATAAGGATGCACGCGTTCTTGGTATGTATATGTCGAAAGTCCATAGAGAGATTATGGAAATTGGTAGGATTTGATTATCAGGAAGGATCCCAGACATTTGGTTATCTTCTCTACTAAATCTCTGGTAGAAGAAGTCATTAAGGGGTCATAAAGTGCTTAAATATTGGAGATAGTGCCCATGTATGGAAGAAATCATTCAAGGATTTATTTGATGAAGAAGACTTAGGGGCACATTTTGTTGAAGAAATAGAGATAGATGACACATGTAACTTCAGGCGTGCTTTCCTTGAGAAGGAAAGAGGAAATATGGTCAACTTAGTGGATGATGAAGAAAAAAAAAATTTTGAATGTAGATCATTCAATAGGTAGGCATGCAGTTTTGGACAGTGTATATTAGACCACTGCATGCCTATCATGAAGTCTATTAAGACAAAGAAAGTGAATATTTGATTATATGTTGAGCCTAAGGAGGACATAATTGGGGACTATTAGTCTAGACTCTAAAGTGGCAAAAATTCATTGACTTACTATGAGATTATTGAGGAGTTTTTCCATCTCGGGGGTACCATGAACTCAAAGGTGATGCATTAATCATTACGAGAAATGAACACAAAGATTAAGGAAGGTGTCGGGCCCAGTTAGAAAGAGACCCTACAAGATTAACCCTAACTTGTGTAAAAAATTCAAATAATAAATTAACAAAATGTTGAAATATGGAATCATCTAAGCCCCTGGATGAGTCAAAATTGCTTAGCCCAATGGTGATCAGTATCAAGAAGGATGGTCATATTAGGCTCTATGTGGAATACAAGGAGTTGAATGCTACATGTGTGACTAATCCCTTTCCTACGCCATTCACTGAGGAAAATACTAGAAGGCATTGTAGGATGTTGTTGGGTTTCAAATCTATTCACTTTAGGTAAAACAAAGTAAGGGGACAAACAAGTCACTCCTCTTGGGTATGGGATTAGGTTTGGTTATTGAAAGCCAGAAACAAGAGGATTAGGAAAATTACTAGATTTGACTACTGAATTTGTGGTAGATTTGCCTACACTATGGAAAATGCATTTTTGTCAAAGGAAAAACACCAGCACAAGTTGTATTTTTGTGCATAGAATGTTCAAGCATTCAAATATTTTATCCACAACTTCTTATAGGAAATACTTTTGATGGACTAGATGATTGTAGAGATACCCCCTAATTGCATTGGATCAATGAATTACAGAGAAGATTTATGCACGTTTTTACCAGGTGTAATCACATAGACACAAAGTTATCAGAATTGCACTTTGAAGAACTCAAAGTTTCTTAGCATGTTATTGATTGAATGATTCATAAAAAAAAACAGAAGGAGAGAGGGAAAAAGAGGAAAAAGAGAAATAAGCTCTTATATTATTTTTTTTCGATCCGAAACTACAGTCTTGACATTTCAGAAATTACCCCACAATGGCTTCAAAAATCCCATCAAATAGCTCATCAAAAGTGGTTACAACTTCCACCAGGTGAGAAAAATGGTTTGAAAATGGATTTCATCATTCATGCCCTTCAAAAATCATCCAATCGTGAAGAAAAACCATGGTGGAAAACCAGTTTGTGTAAATACACAAACATTTCATTTTATTTGCCAGTTTCAATATGAACCATCGATTTGTTGTTAAAATGTTAAAATCAGGTCGTCCATGTGGGAGGAGAAGATTGGTGCTGGCGCGAGGAAATACCCTTTCCATTTTCACGATTTTTTGTGTTTTGGCACTTTAAAACAAATTTCCTCAAACCCCCGCCTTGACTTTTTGACTTGGACACGTGGCAAGATATGATTGGAAATGGGGCCGTAGTGTAATTCTAAACATTTTGACCTATTTTACAAAAAACAAAAAATATCATCTACCTCCACCAGCCCGCAACTCTGATTCAACATGGACATGTGGCATGATCTCATTAGAAATGGGTGCACGGATCTCGTTGCATCATTTTCACCTTTTTGGAAAAAAAGACACAAAAAATTACTTTCCTCCACCGACCCATTACTCCGCTTAGACATGTGGCTTCGTTTGATTGGCTACGGGTTATGGGAAAATGGCTTACCTTAAATTTTTTTTAACCTTTCAGCAAAAAAGGTTCAAAACCTTGAACTCCTCCATCTTCCCACAGATCCGATACTCCCCTTTGGACACATGGCAGCCTGTGATTGGATGTGGTCCTTAGAATATTTTTTTTTAATTCTTCCTACAGGTTCATGGGCCAAAAATTGCCAAATTGAATTTTGAGCAAAAAGAGCAACGTTATCGAATACCTCCGCTAGTCCGCCAAAGGGAAAGTTTGTCAAGTTAAGTCCGCCAAATCATAACTTGAAAATTACAAAGAGTTAGAAATATTTCTTTACCTTTCTGGAAAGGGGAAGAAATTTACCATCTGATGAAGTTGTTTTCATGAGTCTACCAGTCCTTAGAAAGTACCAGATTTTAAAATACTTCTTTTTAAGCACATTCTAAGGGCACCAATTCAAAATTCTACATATTTAGACCTGGAAAATGGAGGGAATTTAGGGGGGACAACAGACGCAAAATATATTCATTTACAGATGGGTTCTTTGGGTATCATTAGGTTTAGATTGCCCAGGAGGATTAGGAAATGACTACTTTTAGTACTAAATGGGGTGACTTTGCCTATACTGTGATGCCTTTTGGATTGAAAAATGTGCCTGCTATATTTTCACACATAGTTGTTTAGGAATTCAAATATTTTATTCACAACTTCTTGTAGGTTTATTTAGATGATTCGATGGTGTATGGACTTATTAAGGATCATTGTGAAAATCTGCACTTAATGTTTGAAATATGTAGACAATTGAGTATTTATTTGAACATTAAGAAGTGCATATTTTCTACACCATTTGGAATACTATTAGGACACATAATCTATAAGGAAGGTTTGTTTGTTGATCTAGCTAAGGTTACATTCATTATCATCCTAAACAAGCCTACCAGTCAAACTGAGGTGTGTGGATTCTTGGGTCACACGGGGTATTATAGAAAATTCATAAAGGGATATGCCAAGGTTGCCACACCTTTGGAGGAGTTATTGAAAGGAAAAGGTACGTTCTACTGGGGAGAACCATAGTAACTCCCATTCAAGACATTGAAGGAGAAACTTACTACCGTGCCTATTCTACACTTTCCTTTGTGGGACCAACCATTTCATGTACATGTGGATTCCTCTAGCACAACCATTGGCGCAGTGTTGGCTCAACCTAGAGAAGGTATTATCTATCATCTTATCTATTTTACTAGTAAAAATTTGACTCCCGCAAAGCATAATTACACAACTACAAAACGTGAAGCTTTGTCAATGATCTATTTGTTGCATAAATTTAGACAACAATTGCTAGCTACACCATTTGTATTTTATACAGATCATATGACATTGAATTATTTGGTAAACAAGCTTGTTTTACAGGGGCACATATGTAGATGGGTACTCGTATTTCAAGAATTTGATTTTACAGTTATGGTAAAACCAGGGGAAAGTAATTGTGGACCAAACCATTTATCTAGAATATAGTCAGGAGAAGAGGCAAAGGCCATTGAAGATACCATGTATGATGCATAGTTATACAGGTTATAATGCACACCATCAGATTTAGAGGACATTTTTGTCTTTCTAAAACATGCATGGCACCAAACGTAATGAAATCATTAGAGAAGAAATAACTTGCTATACGCGCGGTACCCTATATGTTGATTAGCGGTGACCTATACAAGTTAGGTTGGGATGAAGTATTGCATTGCTTTGTATTGGAACATGAACACACAAACATCATGGAGGAAGATCATGGTGGTATTTGTAGGTGGCCACTATGTAAGTGACACTACTGTGTGCAATATTCTAGTCACTGGATTATGGTGGGAGACCTTGTATAAAGATTGTAAAGCATATTGCAAGGCTTGTGATCACTGTTAGCGCCTTGGGAAACTAGGTGAACAAGATGAATTACATCTAAGACCTATGACTAGTACAAAATCGTATGAGAAATGGGCTATTAATTTTTTGGGTCCTATTTCACCAGCCACACGTAAAACTAGATTGTGTAATATCATTACTTATACAGACTATTTGACAAGGTGGGCAGAAGTAGCACCTACAAAGAATTATATAGTGGCTATGACAGTGATGTTTCTATGGGAAAATATTATTACAAGGTATTGATGTCCTTTGAGTTTGACCATTGATAGGGGAACACATTTTCTGAATGAGACAATCATAATTTTATTGATGAATTCATGATTTCACACCATAAGACTACACCATATCATCCTCAGGAAAATGAAACTACTGAAGCTTTCAACATGATTTTGAGCCAGACATTGACAAAAATTTGTGATGTTGGAAGAAATTATAGGGATGATAAAGTGTCTATAGTGTTTTGGGTATATCACACAACATATAAAAGGTTAAACAAAGCCACACCATTTCAGTTAGTGTTTGGCACGGAAGTACTTATTCCTAAGAAATTTATGCTACCTTATTTTCATATTATGCATGCTTGAGGTCTAGCTGATGAGAAAGCATTAGAAAAACATCTATAAAATTTAATCAAGTTGGATGAGCGATGAGCAATAACACGTTAGAGTCAAAAACAAGAAAAGGCTAGGTAGAAAGCATGGCATGACATGCACATCATGGATAAAAATATTGAGATAGGATAGATGGTGCTTCTCTATGATTCTAATTTTTTGTGTCATCCAGGAAAACTCAAAGTACATTGGTTGGATCCGTATGTTATCACTCACATACTTGAAACATGCACTTGTCAATTAGAGATGCTTAATGGAAAACTGCTACCTGGTTACTTCAACGGGAGTAGGATGAAGCCCTACTATAAATAAGTCTTCTTGGTGTTTGTAATAAGATAGCATTTTCATTTTGATTACATTTCAATTATGAATTTTCTTAATGTATTTCCTTCTTCGTCGCCATGCTTTATCAATTTAGTTGGTGTTTTTTGTAATAAGCGTGTTTGTGCGCTAGAAGCTAATTATTATTTGAAGAAATTTTTATGCACATAGGACTATACATACCATTAGTGTGGGGTGGATATTGATATCCAAGTACAAGATTGTTGAAAATAAGTGCACATGAAAGGAACAAACTACTACAGGTGCTATCCAAGTTTGATAATTGTTAAGAAAAATAGATTGCTTCTAGAAATAAGGACCATATGTGGAGATGAATGAAGAAACAAGTATAATGTGAGGTAAGTAGGGGACATGGGAATTACCAAGGGAAGGCATAATGGAAAAGTAATCAGGAAGATGGAGGTGTGCTATAGATAATTCCACGGGTAGAAGGTAGGAAGGCGCGCTATAAGTTTATAGCTTGGGCGTGAAGATGTATCGTGGAAAGAATGAAAATGGTCGATTAATAAGAGGACTATTGGTAGGTTAATGAGCAATAAATGAAATAAATTTTTAAAATATATATAAGGAAAAGATGTGAGTGCATTCTTACCATTGAAATTGTGATAATTTTAAAATATCTAAGTGCAAACGAACCAAACAAATCGTGTTGAGGTGTAAAGAGTGTGAAACAAGACATGCAGAAAAGATTTGTGTACAGGAGAATCTTGTGTCCCCATAGGTGAAGGTTTTGCATAAATTAGCTACATTGTGGAAGAGCTAGGGAAAAAATATTTGAATTAGGGTTTTAAATTTCTCATTATAGATGGTAGAAAGGAGAGATTTTAAAATGGCACCAAAGAAAGCACCTGCAGTAGGAATAAAAGGGAAGAGTAATTTCATAGAAATGCAATATCCAGAGGGCATGATTTTAGGACAAGAATGGGATTCCCACATCAGTAAATTTAAGATTGGAGATTACAACCATCACACACCAAATAATAAGAAGGAAATATATGAATTGTTGAGCATGAAAAAAAAACAATTGCAGAGCGAAAGACATTCCAATTTACGATGACGTTGGAGAGAAGATGCTAAAGTAGGTTGTATTCTACCAGTTGTATGAGCTGCCACATTTTGGAAAGTATGAACCATTGTATGGATGGTTGATGAGAAGAGTCAATGAGGACTTCTTCTACTTTACAGGATGAAAGGTTAGAATCACATCCACCTTAATTTCAATAGTAACAGAATTAAGGGCCTCAAGAGAAGATCTGAAGAGTGACTTAACACATAAAACAATCATCCTAGAGACATAGAAGGAGCTAGGATATAACAAGGGTCTATGTGGCATGGATATTAATAAATTGAAGAAGTACCCGGTGGTACAAGAAGTTGCACATCTGATAACAAAGTTGAATGACCAAGAAAGGTGGTTGCAGGTGAATAAAATGTGGTTTCACGTTGCAAGGAAAATGTCTGAAGGGGTGATCTACAATATCAAAGATCACATAGAAAATATAATTGTTGAAGAAGTGTGTACACGTGATAGAATTATTTTTTGCACCATTTTATTATCTTTGGTATTTATGGAGATTGGAACACCTGATGGGCTAAAGGAAAATATTTCGGAGTACCCCATGGAAAATAAATCTCTGGAGGAAATATTTGATAAGTACTTATGAGAAGGGACCATGAGTGGGCCATTTAAATAGAGGGTGGAAATGTGGTATGAAAATATCCGTGTAGTGTTCAAAGAGGAGTGGCACATACCCAAGGAGTTACCTTCAGTGGTGGGTAAGACAATAAAGTTTGTAGTCTACCAACATTTTTACATCGTGCAATTTGTGATGAAGGATGGAGCTTGGAGCCCTTGATGTAAACTACCATATGCCTTCACATCACACTACTTCTAGGAATCAGTTCACCGGTTCAGAGATGCACACCGCTTAAGCTTCATCGCAGATAGGATTGATTGTGATTATCACACTCTGAGAAAAACATATGTATATCCATTATAGACTAACTACACTGAGAGGCTTATCTCAAATGTAATAAAAATGAAGCCGATAAGCTTGGTAGTTGGAGACGTTGAAGAATCCCTTGTGTATCTTCAACTCAAGCCCAAACTGGAGAACAAAAAGTATGTGGAAACTGAGTTTGTGCTTCCACAGCCACCTAATGGTAATAATATAGTAGAGAATGTGCCAACTCAACAACCTATAGAGACTATAGTGGTGGATGAAGAGGAGGATGAACAAGAAGATAGTGGTGGCCTGGAGCATAGAGGATGAAGGCAAGCTCCAGACAAGGTAGGAACTGAGCATGCGACTACACCACCTTAGGTGCAAGGAGGAGATGACGAGGGCATGGATTCAGTACAAGGAGAGTGTTGTTTCAAAATAGTATTAAGAAGAACCAGTATCTAAGGTGCTACACCACATTCAGTGCATAGATCACCACGGATCTCTCCATAGAAGGAGACAATTAAGAAAATAAGAAGACATTTGAAGCTGACCAAGGAGGCGAAAGAGTTTGAGGAGAGCATGACCAAATATTTGATGCAGATAGAGGATGTGGAAGAGCTAAATGAAAAAGAAATGAAGGATGGATAAGGAGTAAAGGAGGTAGGTAGAATAGTGCAAGAGACTACTTAGAGCATATCAGGCAAGCTCCAAATCTTAGCACTCATGTTTCTAAGGGGCCAAGATCAAAGAGTACAAGTGGAGAATATACTGCACTGGTCATGGGCTATGTTGAGGACACATGTAAAATTGTCTACGTCTATTTCAAAATAACGGTGGGCCTTAAGGAATTATATGGATGGGAGTTGATCGATAAGGACATGGCCACCATATGCACATGGAAAAAACTATCTTGGTCAATGTAGACATATATGGACAAACTAGACTGTGATGTTTGCAAAGAGTCATGTGTATCTAGAATATTGAAGAAGACACCTCAAGCCAGACACATAATAGTAAATCCTATTGTTATGTTAGATGAACAAGTAAGTAATGCCTTGGTGAAGGTATCAACAGAGGTGGAAAGGAGGAATGTGGATAAAGTTACAACTATTAGGGCACTAAAAGAAGAGATCAAGGCCAAATATATAGAGATATCATGCCTACGACAAGAGAGGACTTAGAGCAAAAGAAGAATAATGCTTTCATCAGCATGGAAAAGGAAATTGGAGACCATGTCCTAAAAGCAAGATGACATTTGGAGTCTAAGGTACTCAACAAATTTCCTTTAGCAATGTATTATTTATGTACCTTGGCATATTTTGTGCTTGAGGATGCACCTATGTGCATGCCAGCACCAAAGGATCCTGAGTAGGAAGAAAAGTGCAAAAAGGCTTTGGTGATGAGGAAGATTGCATCTTATGAGGAATTACTCCAAACCTTACAGGAGGAGTTGAGGAAAGCTGACCAGGAATTGAATATTTTCATAGCTTCGGAGGTGGTCATCAAGATAAGGGCCATGGTGGAGGACAATGAATTCCTAAAAGTGATGAAGGATGAGACATTGGGTCACGTAGAGAGGTTGACATTGGTAAAACAAAAGTGTGAGGCCCTTGTAGCATTGCAAGAACCCCATAAATAAAGGTTAGATGAGTTGGGAAAGATTATAGCACAGAAGATGGATCTGCTAGAAGGAAGGATGTCTATAATGTCCAACATTGTTATGGTTTTCTAGAATGAAAAGGGAGAAATTTCCCAAAATGAGCTAGAGTCCATTGTGGTAGATATTCCAGAAAATGTAGAGGCTACACTAAGTGAATGGAAGACATTAGAGGCCGAAACCAGAACTAGTTCTTCTAGTTGAAACAAAGGATACTACTGAGTAAATCATTCTTTTGTATAGAAAATTATTTACTATCTTCCATTTATATTATTTCTCATTCTTTAAGCATTCAAGAGGTAACCATTGTCATGGTGGCAATGTAGTTAGTGTGGGGTAATGTTGAGTAGACAATATATACCACTTAGCAAAAGAAATAAAAAATATTCAAACAGAAGAGCAAATCTCGTTTAAAGGCATGGGAGGATTAGAAAGGAATTGCATGTGGAGGATAGTGACAGATTCAAGACTTAGCTATTTTCACAATTATGATCTATTTTTTGAAGATGGCACACGGAGCACAAAAACGGGATAAGAATTGTACGACACACATCGGTTATTTTTGGAAGAGCAGCTATGGAGTGATTTGCATGGATGCATGCTAAAGATAGAATTTTGACTGATAGTTACCTAGGAGAGATCTATTACTAGAACACTTGCATGTGTGGCTGTAATTGTAAATTCACATGGCTATTTTCAGCATGTTACCTATTTTGGGAATAGATAAATGGTGAAAGGGAAATCCCCACCCTTATAAATATGTAGTGAACTAGGTAGTATAGTAGGGGTATGTAAGAACTAGATTACTGTGATATTATGATGTCATATCTATTATGTGCAATAGCATATGATGTTATTATTGTAATAATATTTTGTGTATTCCTTTGTTTTTATATAATGGAGTGTACTTGTTGAACCAGAGTATTAATCCTGAGTATAATTGGATCTTACATGCTTGATTTCATCATGGTTATCATTTAGTTTGTTGTTCTCTAGAATTAGATCTATATATGCACTATAGGATTATGTATTACTTAGGGATATGAATGCATTAAGTCTTCATTATGCAAACATCCTATAACAACAACCCTAAAAAGGGTCCTAGTACCTTTTCACACTTCAGTTGAGTGCTTAGTCTAGGCTACGTGATGTGTTAGGGCACTTAGAATTTTACTGGTAAATTCTAGGCTGCATCAGTTTGCCAAGGTAAATGAATACTTCCTCTAAATAAGAATTATAGCCTAGTGGTCGCTAGAGTAGGCAGCATTTTTCATATAGAGTGTATTCATACAAGATTTTATATAAATAGTAAAAAATAAATTTGGAGTTTATATAATGGATACATAAGTATACAATGTAGAATCATGTATTTTATGTGATATACATGTATACATATAGACTTGGACTTGTGACTAACAAGTTATATAACAAGTTTTTAAGTACGATGTGATCTACTCATTTTTTCCTAGTGGCCGCTAAGGTATTCTTAAAGGTAAACATATCATTTTCATATTGAAATTGAGTTATAAATCTAAATTGTTAATATTTACGTATATAATAGGAGACAAAAAACAAAAGAGATTTCTAGCACCATATAACAATGTGTTTCCTATATAAAAAAGGTTCTCCATGAGGTCACCAAAAGTAAATGAATGTTTTCTTCGAATAAGAATTATTGCCTAGTGGGAACTAGTGTACACAAGTTTTTTCATGTAGAGTGTATTCATACAGGATAAATCTTATTGAAAAGCTATAAGCGATAATAAATAAATATGGAGTTTATATAATGGATACATAAATATACATTTATAATCATGTATTTTATGTGTTATACAAGTATAGGTATAGATTTCTCTATTTCTTATGATATTTTGGCAGAATATTTTTACATTTATGACAAGATAAGAAACTTGGACTAGCGATTGAGAATCTATATAACATGTTTTTAAATACAATGTGATCTACTCATTGCACCCTAGCGGCCACTAAGCTATTCTTAAAGGTAAATATATCATGTTCATAATGAAGCTATGTTAAAAATCTAAATTGTTAATCTTTGCATATATAATAGGAGACAAAAAACAAAAGTGATTGCTAGAAATAAATAATAGTGTGTTTCATATATTAAAAAAACTAGATCCGTGAGGCCACTAAAGGTAAATGAATGTTTTATCCAAATCAAAACTGTAGCCTAGCGAGCGCTAGTGTAAGAAATTGTTTTCATGTAGAGTGTATTCATACAAGAGAAATCATATTGAAAAGCTATAAACTATAAAAAATAAATTTGACATTTATATAATGGATACATAAATGTACGTGTAAAATCGTATATTTAATGTTTTATACATATATACATATAAATTTCTCTATTTCTTATGAGATTTTGGCAAAATATTTTTACATTTATGATAAGAAAAGAAACATGGACTAGTAACTCAGAAGTTATATAACAATTTTTTAAATATGACGTGATCTACTCATTCCACCCTAGCATCCACTAAGCTATTCTTAAAGGTGCATATATCATGTTCATAATGAATCTATGTTCTAAATCTAAATTGTTAATCTTTTCTTATATAGTAGGAGAGAAACAACAAAAGTTATTAAAAGCACCAAATAATAATGTGTTTCCTATATAAAAAAACATGCTCCATGAGGTGACAAAAGGTAATTGACTATTTTCTCCAAATAAGAATTACAACATAGGGAGCACCAGTATAGACAAAGTTTTTCATGTAGAGTGTATTCATATAGGAGAAATAATATTGAAAAGATGTAAGTGATAACAAATAAATTTGGTGTTTATATAATGGATTCATAAATATACGTGTAAAATTGTATATTTAATGTGTTATACAGGTATACGTATAGATTTCTCTATTTCTTATGATATTTTGGTAGAATTATTTTACATTTATGAAAATTATAGAAACTCAGACTAACAACCAAGAAGTTATAAAACAATTTTTTACATACAACTCCATCTACTCGTTGCATCCTAGCAGATTCTAAAGTATTCTTAAAGGTAAAGATATCATGTTCATAATGAAGTTGTTATATAAATCTAAATTGTTAATCCTTGTGAATATAACAACAAAAAAAGACCAAAATTTGATCGCTAGGACAAAAAACACTATGTTGCCTATATAAAAAAACTAATCCAAGAGGTTACCAAGGTAAACAAATGTTTTTTTTCAAATAAGAATTATAGCCTAGCGGATGTTAGGTTAGACAACTTTTCCCATGGTAGAGTGTATTCATATAAGAGAAATCATATATAAAAAGCTATAAACAATAACAAATAAATCCGTAATTTAAATAATGGAGATATAAATATACGTGTTAGAATCATGTATGTAATTTTAAATAAAATTCAGGTTTTACTAAATAGGTTGTTGAAAGCAAAGAATTATATCATGACTTGGCTCAATAGATATGTGAATTTTGGGCATAGATTAGTGGGGTGCAAAAAAGTAAGAATATATTAATAATTAAATACATAGTGATTAAAATTATATTTAATAATATTAACACATATATAATGTGGTTTAACTTCCAATGTATAGAACATAAAATTGTTGAAGACATTAGATTTGGTCAATTCTACATGGAAACACGTATATAGTTGGAAGTAATTATCATACAAATTTGATTCTTAATATGGTTTTATAGTTTTAAAGTAATTTTTTTAACCTCGTATATTTTCCTAAAATATCTAAGCGGACAACCATGTAAAAAAATGTAATATGAATTAATTACCGACAGTTTCTTTATATCAGTCTCAATAAACAACATTAAAATATCTTGGTTCTCTCAACCAAAATAAAATTTAAAAAAAAGTTGACTATGCAACAAGCCATCATTATCCTAAATAAACAATCACATGAACATAGAACAAAAATCTCAAAATGAAAATATCTAGAGAGAGACATAGAAAGGAAGAAATTGGAAAGCGTTAACCAGAGATAAATGCTAGAGTAGAAAAGGGATTAAATATTCTTCCATTAACACACAAAAAAATATTTTGTTTTTCTTGGAGAACAAGGTAGATTTGGAATGGAAATCAAAAGTAACTGGAAAGCAAGGATTGACTGTGGAGCATGATTCAGTAGGAAAAAATCAGGGCTGGTGTGGATCACAAATGGATTGCCATGCAAAACACATGACACCAGTCATCTACAGAGAAAACTAATAGATTCTGCAATAAAAAAAGGTACACCTTTTACTATAAAATAATTGATTTGTAGTAATATCTAGGATTATTTCATACTTTATGTTTTCTGTGAAACCTCCATCTCCTACCTCAAACAAACTATATATGTGATTCTATTCACAAACTATATTACTTACCTCCTTCGTGTGAGTCCGTTTATGTGCATATTTTTGTGTGCATAATTTTTGTGCATTCTCTCCAAACAAGGATTATAATTTGTGTGTAAAAAATCAACTGGCCTTCAAACACTCAGCCCTCCAATCTATGGCAACCTACATGTATTTATTTAATTTAGAGACATATTTTTTCATGCGTGACTAAAAATTTAGAAACCCTAATTAATAATTCTCTGAGGTAATTAAGAGTTTGTTTGAAACATTCCACGAAATAAATTTCAAAAATATAAAAAATAACGGCATACAAAAATTTGAATTTTTTTCACTTTCATGCTTTTAAATAAAAAATGTGAGCTATTGAAATTTCAAATATTCAAAAAGGCAAGGGATTCCAAAATTTGAAATTTCTATTATTCCATGGTGTAAAAATAAAAAATAAATATGTCAAGAATATCTTAATTATATTAATTGCTATAATAAAAATAAAAATAATAGAGATTCAACCTTTAAAAATAGTAAAACATGCATAATGAAAATATATATTAAAACAAGCATAATAAAATATTTATTATAAGAAAACAAAAGAAATAAGTCCTTAGCATTGTTTTAAGTGTATTCGAATACTATAGATGACATTTAATTTTTAATTTTTTATGAAAATTGATATTGACACTGTTAGATATAGTGTGCAATAATTTAAATTAAATTATAATTGACACATACTTAAAATCAGCTTATATATAGGAAAATAATTATCCACTGCTAAGCTCCAATTGATGTGATATGTTATTCAAATGACATATTGAAAATAATAAAGCTTTAGGCCGTTGTGAGAGCTAAGCTATTTATTTGTCTAGGAAAAGCAATTAGCGGCCGTATAACCTCTATATATTATAGGATTCCTTTCTAGCAGCATATGAAAAAAACACTAGCATTCCAAAACTGTATAGATAACTTGTTTACAGATGTCAAAAGGGAAAGGTAGGAGCCTAGTGGCCGCTAAGTTATCCCATGGTTTTTTACTTTATGGAGCCTAGTGGTCACTAATTAATTTATTTGACATGAAACGTTGTTAAGAGCCTATGTTGAAGAAATGATATCCTCTGGGGGAAGTACATAATAAGGCTAGCGATCTAAAGCTATTATATGATACAAGTATAATCAATGAACAACACTAGTGTTCTAAAACTATACAGATAGTCCTTACTAATCAAAAGAGATAAAGGTAGGAGCATAGCGATCACTAATCTATACCATGCTTTACTATTTTATGGCTATTTTCAAAATAAGAATATGTTGATCCTAGTGGTATGATAAGGTATTTATGTCAATAAGTAAAGGAGCCTAGAAATCACTAAGTATTTTTCTTTGATAGAAAATGATGTGAATTATGTACTCAAATTAATATATCTTATAGGAACTACATAATAAGGGTAATGATCCAAAGTTGTTATATGATACAAGTATAATCAATGAAAAACACTAGTGTTCCAAAATTGTACAGATAGTGTTTATAATGTCAAGAGGTAAAGGTATTAGCATAGTGACCGCTAATATATACCGTGGTTTACTATTCTATTGCTATGTTCAAAATAATAATTTGTTGAGCTTAGGATTTGATATAACATTTCTTATTAATACGTAAAGGAACCTAACAGTCACTAAGCATTTTTCTTCAATATGAAATGATTGTGAAAACAAGTGTTGAAAAAAAAATATCTTATGGGAACTACATGATAAGGCTAATGATCCAAAGTTTGTTATATGATACTAGTATAATCAAATAAAAACCACTAGTGTTCCAAAATTGTATAGATATTATTTAAATAAGAAATAATTGATCCTAGTGGATTGTGAAGTAATTCCATTCAATACTTACAAAATCTTAGTAGTCTGCTAAGAATTTTCTCTCAAATGAAAATATGTGAATTATATGTTATAACACAATACGTCCTCTAAGAACTATATAAGTCATAATCCCTCTTGAAGGTTTGTAGTGCATCACTTGGATCCACCAAGGAAGGACCATCCAATATGATACAATTTTAATTAATGAAAAAAACACTAGCGATGATATTTAATTTTATTGTTATTCACAAATTATGAAACTATTGATCCTAACATTCACTATTCCATTACATCTGATAAGTAATGAAGCTTAGTATTCACTGAGAATTTTCTCCCATAAGAACTAATGTGAATTGTATATTACAAATAATATATCTTACATAAACTACGTAAGACTTGATCCCTCTAGAGGGTATGTAGTGTAACTATTATCTCCGCCATGTACATTCCAGCCAATATGATACAATTATAATCAATGTAAAACACTAGCAATTCTAAGTTGTATATAAAGTTTTTAGAATGACCGTAATTGTAGGATCCTATCTGCCACTTAGCTAGGTTGCAATTTATTATTTTATCACCATTGTCACATTAAGAGATTTTTAAGTTATAACTATCATACTTATATAAGTTACATACATTTAATCTCCATGACTACAGTATGTCCCATACACATATAATTCACATTGTCTTATATAACCAAAAATGTTGAGCTACCACTAACTCCATTAATGTGATTTTTTTCTCAAACACTCTCCCCAAAATACCAAAAAAATAGATCTTCTGACATCTACTGTCTAAATATCTTCCTTAGTCTTGTTATAGGTGTTTAATCCACTTGACTACAATATGACCGATATACACATAAATTACATCATCTTGTAAAATAAAAAATCTTGAGCTACCACAAACTACGTTAATGTGATTTGTTTCTCAAACACTCTTTCAAAAATACCAAAAATTTGATCTTAATGTCCTCTACACTATTCCATTAAATAGGTGTAAATGGATAAAAAAATGAATGTTTTAAGGTGTTCTTTTATATGTCAGCTAGAAGCCTATTTGGCACTAAAATGAATATTTTTTAATTTTCTTATCATGTCATCCATGGAATGTTATAGATTGTACGACTCATAGATAATCCTATTAAAAAGTGCAAATGGTTTCTTATGTTTCAATGCATCATAATTGGCTATCATAGTTTTAGAAAACTTTGTTATTATTGATTTTATCCATAAAAAATGAATTGCTACAACCAATTGAATGATAGATAAGATGTCTGGAAGAAGCCTAGTGATCACTAAACACTAAGTCGATTACTCTCTAATGTTACATAGTGAAGAAATCTAGAGGTTAGTGCCTGCTAGCATAGTATTTAAATTTGTTATCAAAAAATGAGAGAAAAAAATTAAACTTCAAAAATGTCCTAGTTATTAATGTATTTTACTCTAATTATAGGTAAAATGTCTTCCATTGTTCGTGTTTTGTTCACGACAATTCATTTCATTGTAGGTATTAATTTTTGGAAGAAAAGAGACGTGGAATGGTTTATTGAAATCCATTCCCTTGAAAACTACCATGTCAACCTATGGTTATTTTTTGTTATAGATGAAATAATTTGGTATTGTTATATCCTATGAAGTTATTGATTTGGGGACACTGTGTGTTCAGGTGGAACACATTGACTTTGAAAACTATAATTTTCTTATTCTGGATATGAAGTTGGATGTTTATTTATTTAGGAAATGGGAAATGCATGCCTCCATAAATAGCAGGCCATATTCTTGTTCAAAATATTGTTGGAATTTGGGGATGCTTATAGATTTTGAGAAAATCTACTATTTAAATACAAACAAAATTCATAAAAGTATATTTAGAGTATTAAAAAAATTGTATAGAAATGAAAACACCTCTTATGTTTTTCATTTCTTGCATAGAAAAGGTTTGCTTGCACCTCCAAAAGACGGAAAGTTGTTTAATATGTCAAGATGAACATATTAGACTAAATTGGAGATAGAACCATCTAAATCAAATTTGCGTGGGTTGAAAATTAATACTAAATCAGCTACATTGTTGAAGAAGGCAACCACTATATTTGCGAAAATAGAACCTTGGACTATTCAACAGTTTCATTTTTTTGTTCAATGGTGAATTATTTTCAATTGATGTTTCAACATGCTATGTAATACCACTAGAATATTATTATCATCTGATAGTTGATGAAAATGATGACCTACTTTTTCACTCTGTGTTTATAAATGTTATCCATACACATAAATATGCAATTCTTCTTCCCTTCTTATAGGATAGAAAAAATGATGTATAAATCCATAATCCAAATGACCTAGAAAGTGATGATGTGAAATTTTATATACTTGATGGAAAACATACAATTTGTGTACAAAAAAATATTTTGGGCTTAGTTACTATTGCCCAGTTTTGCATCCCTTGCAAAATTTGACGAACTTGCATCAATGTTAGACATGGCAGATATTCAAAGGTGAGTTTGAAGAGCCATGGAATATTTGAGCATACTGTAGATGAAGAAGAAAAACCAAATAGAAGTTCAAGTGTGCCAAAACAAAGGAATGTGTGTCGCGGGATAAAAGACATGATCTCATAATGTCGAGGACAAAGCAAAAAGACCGCAAAGGTCTAAGTTGCACCACATAGTAAAAGGTAGAGTTTGATAAAGCTACTAAGCATGGTGTCGTGGAGCAAGGAAGAGAAATAACAAGCCATGGAATGGGAGTCCATGATCCCAAAATACAAGGGAATGATCCGCGGATGTCAAAATTCATGCAAGGATGAGACAAGGAAACCACATACTAAAGGAGAAAAATAGTTTTCCATGGATTTCTATATGAACACGAATATGATTTGATTATTTCAAATTTGATATTATTTGAAGGAATCTTAGTCTTCTCTATGCGAAAGCAATCAGATTTAATTGATTAAATAATGGTAGGTGGAGGAAGTGATGGAAAACATCTCCAACATGTTATCCTGTAAAATTGATAAGGGCAATTTTTTAGGTAACCTTACCAAAAAATTTGTTTCAGTTCCCCGTTAAGGTCTCTTAACATTCAGAATGGCATAAAATGCCTTTCTGGAAAATCTAGTTTTTTTGAACATAGTCATTTGGTCTTTTTTGGGTTGGGCACATTTTTTATTCGTGCTACATTAACCAAAACTGCACCCTTGGCGCATCCTTTGGAGTGTCGACACTTCAGATGTTGTGCCTTCCCATGTTACACCTTCCAAGACTGCACCAAGGCGCATGTGCTGGGTTGTTGACATTCAAAATGTTGCGCCCGTTTATGGTGCACCAAAGCACTAAAAATGTAATGTTGACAACCCCAAAGCCATGCCTTTGGCACAGATATTTTCATGTTGACGTCTATCTGGTTGCACCATAGAAAAGTTAGTGGCACATTTACTGCACCTTTTGCTATAAATAGGCACATCCGACTTGTCATTTTCACAAATTAGAAAATGTGAAAATTTATTCTTCTACACCTTTCAGTGTTCTTGTCATCCTCGTGTGTCACTTTTCATCACATTCATGGACCCCTTACAATTTCCTCTATCTTATATATATTCCTGGTAAGTGGCTCTTGCTATTATTATGGATTTTTTGTGGTTTCTTTGTTTGTTTTGGTGGTTTGTATTATTGAAAACAAAAAATGAACCTAAGAAGATAATACAACACCTACCCATTTTGCAAATCAACCCACCTTCAACCGGTTTTACTATCCTTCCAGATCTGCTAGCCTGGAAGGTATTGTCTCAAAATGGGTCCTTATTCATCTTTCCTCTGTTTTACTCACTGCCAAAATCTGAGTTAAAAGAGGCTGCCAAACCACAAACCTGCCAAAAAAGTGAAAAATATAAAGCCTTTGCATTAAAACCACTATTTTCCTTCGGCGCAAACTTCGTTATTGTTACACTAAACACAGTCGCACCAAAGGGGCACACTGTCCCCACATGAAACATTGGTATTTCCCACACCTTATCCAAATTCCTAAAACCTAACACAAGTGCAAGTGCAACCATACCTACACCTACATTTGAATGTCGTGTAGGCCCTTCCTGTTCCACGCCAAAAGCTCAAGCCTTAGTGCACCTTGACTTAATGATGCACCCTTTGAACTTGTGCCCTTTGGCGCATCATAATGTTTTGCAACATGTACCACATCTATGCTAAAAGTGCACCTTGAAGCATTATAACACCAAATAAATCTACGCCCAGTTTAAACCCTTTATATGGCACAGGTGCACATCCATTGACACCAACATCTTTATGTTGTGTGTAGTCTTTCTGCGCCTTGTGCCCCTTTTGGCACTGTTTTCTTCCATGCAACACTCTCCCAAAGTGTGCCTTGCTTTTCTAACTCTATAGCCTACAGTATAATTGTGCCTTGCACCCAGAGGTTTCTAAATTGATAACTTTTCATTTTGTAAGCTTTGATGGATGATTTAACAGCTAATGTGGCTCTTCTACGATAGACTTCCCTGCTTCTTCTTGCAGATCAACAATTGAACTTATATCCACACATGTCTTCATCGAGTAAGAAGCCAAACAAGTCTAAGGGTAAGGCCAAACTAACATAAGAAGAAATGAAGTATAAATACCAAAGGGTCAAGATTCCTGAGTCCCTTATGGAGTGTGACCTAGACATCAGAGATTCAGAGCTCGGCCACATTGACATGGATGACTTCTGGGCTAGAACCAAGAAGGTCATGGGAAGCCCGTGGATGGACAAATTGGTCGGTAGTGGTCTACATTTTGCTGCAAGAATTCTCGTGAGCACAGTTAATAATGAGTTCATGATGGTGGTGGGACGTTGTTACAATAAGGACACAAGATGTGTTGAGAATGAGAAGGGTGAGGTAATAATCAACCTCACTACCTGACATTTTGAAATTATGTTGGGTATCCCCAACCACCAAAAATTTGTGGCAATAAGCCAAGACAAATGTATACAGGCATGGAACGAGAATGAAGACAAATGCATGCAGCTAATGAATGAGGTATACTTGAAAAACAAGAAGGTGATAACCAAGTGGCCACAAGTCATTCATCACAGTAACTTCTCAGAAGAGCTGAGTGACACCGTCACTTTCCTAAGTAGGGTGTTTGGGCTTCTCGATGCCCATTATTTTCACAATTGGATGCTCAGATACTTATAAACAATGAGCAAAAACATCCCTAATCAAAATTTTTAATGGGCGGAGATTATCAACAGCACCATCTCTGAGTAGCTTCAACAACTCTCCACAACTGGGAGGTTCTAAATGAACTCCTATGTAGTGTGTGTTGCTACCTCTAAAAGATACTACCTAGCACTGAATCAATGTGGGGTATGGCCCTAGGTCAGAATATATGAGTATTATCCAGAGCTCAGACTGGAAAATAGTATCACACAATTCAGCAAGATCAATGATGCCTTCTTCCATGGCGTCATCTACCTATTGAGGCCCAATATGACTCATGGTCGGATGACCAAGAGTGTGGTAACTACCACAGAGAAGTGGGGGGTGTTATTTACGCAATACCCCACTTTCACCTATCTCAGAGCTTCCAACTTCTTGGGGTATCCCACCAAGTTACCGAGGTATGCGGGGCCTAAGCTGATCCTATTGGAGCTGTCTAGATAGCTTGTCACATACCATGAAAAATGTCTGAAAAGAAAAAAGGGTGGAACTCCATTCCCCCTCACAGTGGGTAGGTACACCTACACTTCCTAAAGCAAAGCCTGGGAGATGTTTGTAGAGCTTGAGCTAGTCAGCTTAAAGCATAATTTCCCATTGAGGCCAACCTTTGATCCTCATAATTTCCTTCCAAGGGAAAAGCTCGATCTGATTCACATCCCTTAAATCGAAGATATCTACATTTATCTATATCATGAAGTTGAGCTCAGACAAAAGGATCACTCCTAGCTGACCCTGACAGAAATCATTCAGTATGGTGTATCCATTATTCTGAAAGGTTTCCAAGTGACTAATCAAGAATTTGATCAAGTCTATCTAGAAATAGACAAGGAAAATTGGCCATTTATTGAGATTGATAAAACAAAGGCACCTCAAACTATTGAGGAAAGAGTTAAGGGCACTCTGCAGTGCACAGAGCATTGGTGCAGGAAGAACGGTCTCATCTACCTTAGTGTAGACTTCACCACGTCTCCCTTAGGTAATGCACCTGCCAAGCCGAAGCACTTGCCAAAGGGCATAGGGAAAGATAAAGAGGGAGAAACAAGTACTACTCAAGAGGAATCTCCTGAGAGTCCTCCTTCTGCCGCCCAAGAATAGGTAGTAATCTTGATCTACCCAGAAGAAGAAGAAGTGGTAACTATTTCGATGGGCACATCCACTCAGGAAATTTCCACTACTATAATTGCTGAAGTTCCCACCGTCCCATCTCCTACTCCTCCTCCTCCTCATGTCACTTAACCAACCACTCCTTTGGTTGTGTCTTCTCCCCTGTCTTCTACTGTTCCCTGTTCCTCTTCCTCCATCTTCTCTTCTCTCACGGATATGTCCCCCAGCATTTCTTCTCTCATCTCTCAGATCTCTTCCACCCACATGGTTTCATTTCCTACAGTGACTCCTACTCCTGTGAGCACTATGTTGGATTCTCTTTCAATGCTGCCACTAAGGGTCTGGACAAATTTCCCCATGTCCACTGTAGCTGCTCCTTCCACCTCTATTTCCCCTTCTCCCTCTGGTCTCACTCCCCTAAGTCTAGAATGGATCTCCAAACACCTGAGTCAGCACAAGAGGAAAGTCCCCATTGCACCTATGGACTTCTCTTTGATTCCAACTAAAGGAGCTAAGAAAAAAAAGGCTATAACCTACTTCTCTCAAAGCTCCTCAGGTGAAAGAGTTATGGAGATTGCGTAACCTGATCCCATAAAGGAGAAAAAAGATATGTCTCCTACAAATTTTACAGTGACATAGGTCATAACGGGAACATCCTTAGAAATCTTGCAAGGAGAGGCTTTATCCATAGTGGATGCCCTTTGCAAAAAGCTTCAGGAAGCAAAGGAAGAGAAAAGGATATTAAAAGAGTAGAACAAACATCTTCTCTAAGCCCTACAAAAAATGGAAATGCACCTCCTATAGCTTCCACCAAAACTCTTGAAGCCCTTAGTCAAGAGAAGATAAATGAGTACGAAAAGATTGGTGAGTAAGGTGTAGCAGTGTCCACCTAGAGAGACTAGATCCTCAAAGATAGTGAGGAAGTGATTATAAAATTCATAGAGCTATATCAAAATATAGATCAGGCTAATAAGGAACTCCAGGAAATTGCAGGACCTATCTCCAAAGAGTTGGACCATGCCAGGTTACAACATGAGACATTCCAGAAGATGCTCGACTACCCAGTCGATGAATTAATGAAATTCAGCATCTTCGATCATCGAAGAGAACCCTACAAAGTTCTTGCTGCTTTGGACTATCGGGTTGACCAAATGGAATTTTTCTTGGAGAAAATAGATAAAATCAAGGAGGAATCCTGGGATGCAATGCATCAAATGGAGCAGATAATTTTAAGGATGTCTCTAGGTTTTCTCACCCCCTCATACACCTTGAAGAAGGAAGAGGACACTATTCGACTTTTCAAGGAGATTGCGTTGCAGGGTTTAGCTTCAGAAGCGACTTTTGATATAGAATCTATCAACAACCTTCTAGCCTACCATGATTTTATTGGATACCTGATGGAGGCAAGTAATGAATACTTCAAGCTCCCAGAGAGACTAAGAGATGAACAGGAGACTTTCAAAGTCATCAGAGATCATACCAAGGGTCCCACTCAGGATCAACTTCAAATGATGATTAGCAAGTTCATGGAGTATCGTGCTCAATTTCACATTTCCTCTCCTGAGTAGAAGCAGGATATCCCTTTCTAGCCCATGGACGACAACGAATAGGCTCCTTCCTCATAGGATTTATCCCATTTTTTTGTAAAAATATTTAAAAGAATGTTGGCACAAATGATGACATCATCCATGTTGCACCATGGGATGTTGTCATCCACCAAATTGCCCCAAAGTCAATAGTTGACTTTTATATATTTTGTAAATAGTTGTTGGTTTCTTTTTGCCTTTTTTCTCCTTCTCCTTCTATATATACTTGGATACTTGTTGTATTCAAGTGGTGGACATTTTTTAGATGAAAAATAGAAGTGAGAAGAAAAGGTTTTGTACTTTTTGTAATAGAAAATATTAATAAAAAAATTAAGCCTTTGTGCTCAATGGATGTGTTATGAGCGTTAGATCTTTCTTAAGTTAGATCTATGTTGCTTTTTTGTTAGATTTATCTCTACTTGTTTGTCATTTGCTCATCAGTATTGCTTTTTTCGTTTATGCAAGTAGGTTTGGCTCTGTTTACTACCAACCCAAAACATAAACCCTCTGACCTTTCTTCTTTGGAATTCATTTCTTTTCTCCCTTCAGATCTATCCTACCTCCATTCCTCCCTTCATTCCTTTCTGTTCATAGTTGAAAAAACCCCTATTAGGACAAGATCCCAAACCCTTGAAGGTAGAATATTGTGGGACTTGCACAGATTCATGCTGGTAGAATAGCAATAAACCAGTTTCACTTTGCTGTCTCAAAGAGGGGCTATGCCCTACACACTATTGGCTCGTCTATCCATATATCTGCCCTCCCGACAGATTTTCAAACCAACACTACACACAAAGAGGTTGTTTTAGGTGACACAACCACTAGTATAAAATCTGGTATGGGTGCTCAGTTGAAGAAGGAA
The DNA here is from genome assembly GCA_019776745.2 of Taxus chinensis. Taxonomy (NCBI): domain Eukaryota; kingdom Viridiplantae; phylum Streptophyta; class Pinopsida; order Cupressales; family Taxaceae; genus Taxus; species Taxus chinensis. The sequence goes on along the minus strand of CM034155.1, from coordinate 64,900,390 downwards.
TGTAACAATGGATAAATAGAGTGACACCCTATTCCCTAAGAGAAATTAATGAAGGTGGTTGGAATTGGTTTAAGGAATTTTAATTTCCCTCTAATTTATTCTCTCTCTGTTTTCCATAATTTTTTGTATATTGTAGAGCAATGCCCATTCTTATTGTTGGATACTTTAGGAATGCAAAGGCATCATTCTATGTTGCACAAGTGTTCTAAGGGTTACATGCCTTGGACTCAAGTTCTATAAATTTTTTACATCTTCTTCCTACCTTGTAATGATCTATGCACAATCTCAAGGCAACACAATCTTAGTTTTGTGACTGGTTTTTCCTTAGCTATCATTTTGTTGCACTCTTTTCCTTCTCATTATTTTGTAGGTGTTTTGTATGTGTTATTTCATAACTTTGTGTCTATTGTACATCATGAAAGTGGATCTCAGGACATGATTTTAATATGTGCTCTTCATTTCTACCCTCTTCATTGTCGTTTACCTCTATTTTCACTCTTGTTGAAGTGTTCATCCCCTTATTTTATGGTAATATTATCTCTATAGATTAGGATTTGTGTTTTATACATCTCCTTCTCACCCTGGTCCCTTGAAAAGTTAGAGTAGAATTATATAGTTGCATTTTAGTTCCTAGGAGTAGTTTAGCATTAAGAGTGAGTAAAGGAAGTTGGTCGTCTCTGGAGGTCTGTCTCAGTTTGAGTCCCATAACTTGGAGAAAGTCTGATGTTGAATCAAATTTTAGGCTATCTATGATCTGAATGCGGGTGAAATTTTGAGCTCCAACAGTTTTGGCATGCCCACTGGGATAGAAGTCAAATATTTCTAGATTTATCAAGTTCTAATTTGTTCTTAATAAAATTCAAGTGTTTTAGAGGTTCTGTGATAACAAATTTGGTGACTCCAAGTAGTAAATCTACTAGTTTCAGTTGTTCAAGTATCCTTGATTCATGAGAAGGTTAAAAAGTCAATCTAGAGAGTGGGAAGAAGGTGTATTTGAGTATTTGTAGCTATCTCCAAGCCGACATAGAAGAGGTAGATAGATTCAAAGATATCCATCTGCTCCAAATAGAAATCTCTCTACACCTCCACTTGGCAGGCCCTTCTTGTAATCAAAAATATTTCTCATACCTTTTATAATGGTTCATCAACAGACGCCAACATAGAATCCATTTGTAAACTTCACAAGTAGTAGTCCACTTGCTTTGAATGCCCAAAATCCTATTCCAGTAGCTGCTTTAAATAATATTCCATATTTTACTAGAGAAAGCAACACTACTCTAGTTGACCAAATTTAGGAGATTGAAAATGTCTATGTTATCCATGAAATTGCTGAAATGAATGTGGAAGTAAAACTTCTGGCTTTATCTCTTAAAGGAAAATCTCAGTAAAGGTTTAGAAGCTTGACCGCAGGCTCAATCAAGAATTTAAATGAGTTGTGCATAACCTTGTACAATCAATTTGGGAAAATATCTAATAATTTATCTCTTCTGTAGCAGCTAACCAAAATGAAGAGAGAACTTAATGAACAAATGGTGGATTTCAACTTTAGATTTTAGAAGACCTAGGAAAAAATTCTAGTTCTCTTCAGGCCCACAGTTGAAGGCACATTTCCTTACTTTTTGAAAGCTCTTAACTCTAACATATCTATTATGGTGCAATCTATATTCAAGCTAGAAAATTAGCTCCTAGGCCACCTATGCCATTGTCCCCTAAATTTCCACAAGCTGTGTAACCTTCCATTGCTCCCATTCCTCAACCAAATCTGAAACCTATTTCTTCCACATCAAAAACTCCTACACCATAAAAGGAAGTTGAAGAAATGAAATATTTGATTAGAAACTTGACAAACAAAGTTATATCCTTATAAAAATAGCAAGTGTAGTCCTATAGAAATTATCAAAATTAGGGGAAATCCTCAAACTAGGGATATCAACCATATAAAAACCAACAGTCTAACTAGAGATATGTACAAAACCAACAGAATAACATATGGTAAAGTCAAAGTTATCTTCTTCCATTGGCAAAAATACCTCCTCTGCAGGAATTTCCCTCCCCTAGTTCAAGTCAGGCCTTAGTTCTAGTACAAAAAAATATGGCACAAGAAACAAAGTGGTGTTTTCCATATAGTCTACCTCATAACCAACTTGGTTCTGAAAGGGAAATACATCTCCAATCCTAAATGATTCAAGTTTCTTCCAATAAACAGGAACCACTTTTAGAAATACCAAATGTTGAGAATGAAGGTCAACAGGCTTTTGTAGATGTCAATCTCAGGTTATTTGGAGCAGAGGACTTATGTGGAGTTAATAAGATAGTTGGCTACCCTAGTAGACCCCAGATGAGTGTTTCTGATAATATACAGTATAAAAGAAGAACGCTAGAATCAAAACCTTCAATCCCAAATGTTCAAAATGATGTTGCAGGAAAGGAAAAGGAGGCAACGTTGATAAAGAACAAGCCACTAGAGTTGCCTAGAGTAACTGTGAGAAGTATGATTGTAGCTGAATTTGATAAAAGTAAGCCATAAATTGAAATTGTGTATCTACCAAAGCCGCCTGTGGTTGTAGACACAAATATTACACATTAGACAATATTTAGCTCGATCTTATAATACTATTTAGAAGGTTCTCAAGTGTACAAAGTACTAATTAATCCCAAATTTTAGCCACCCTTTTCTTATCTTTTATTTCATCTTTCCCACATATTTTCCAATACCTATTAGCCCATTTCATGAGCTTTCCAACATTTGTACCTGAAATCAAGGCACCCCAGCCTATATTGGGGTGCACTAAGGTGCCTTGGTCCCATCCCGAGCACCCCGGTCTATGCAAAACCTCTTCCGCTTCTTTTTGGGTCACTTCTAGCTATTGGTCCTTCCTTATCTTATTCTCAGTTGGCCTTGTTGGGATTAGTTATGAAATTAAGCTTGATATCCCTATAAATATAAAGTTATAAGACCATAATAAGGGTCCTAGGTCAATTTCATCTTATCACTACTATCACTCCATCTAGGGTTACATCTATTGCATCACTTGCATCCACATAGTGTCATACATTCAAACTAGGAGATCTACATCCAACACACTTCATAGGGGGAGGGATTCCATTCTATTCCATGCACACATGCTACTTAAATTTCTATAGCTACTATTGCTCACTACCTCACAAAGTGTGATTGACATGAGAGCACCTAGGGCACAACATGCACACACATACCAGAGCTACAAAAGGGTATGTAATGTAGTGCAAGTGCTCAGTGATAAGTCCACTAACTTGGAAAGTGACTTCAATCTGAACCATTCATATGCATCTTTCATTTTTCTAGGGTTTGATACTTCTCCTTGCATTATGGGTCATTATCCTATTCATCTGATGAATATAGCGTGACATAAAAAAAATATTCAGATCATTTAACGACCACACTAGATTTAGATTCTTAGCATTTACATTGTTCTGAGCACCCATATTACAAACAAGGTCACCCCTAGGTTCCTCGGTACACTCCCAAGCACATGTGTCATCTCAAATAATCCAGATCTACCCTTCGCAGGGTCTCTGAGGGTTCGTATGCACTTCCATATTTTATTTCCATATCTATGACACTATGTGACAATATTATGTTATCAGCTGAGTCTTTTCCTTAGTCTTCTCTTGCATATTAGGGTTTCATTTCATCTACAATATTTTAATTACATTTATTTCATACTTCTTTAGTTCACTTACAAAATTTTAGTCCTCCTAACTAGATTAACATTAATACCCTAGATATCCCCTTAGGCCATCTTGGAAATTTGTTATTTTTATTAATCATTTTGGTGAACCCAACCTCACTTCCCACACCTTTTAGGGTCCCAAATCTGCACTTTCCACCATGGGTAAGCGTCATAAAAAGTCTTCTTCTTATAAGCCTCCCATTACTCTATAATTTGATAGTCGTGGCCATGCTTTCACCAATACTCCCACTGCTTCTTCTTATTATAGCTCTTTTCCTTCCTTTATTGAAATTCCATCATTTGGGATGGATCCTCATGCTATTACGTGGATGTTGTTACCTCCTAATTATGCACTATTAATCCTGTTACTTTATCTCAACTCTTCTCCGAAGTCCAAGATCTTTCTCCTTAGTTAATCATTCTCTCTCCCACCTTGGACATAAATGACTCTAGCCCTACACCTCCATCTTCTCCATCCACGATCATGTATCCACCAACTCCACCTACCCTAGTCCCTTCTACTTCTTCTATTACTTTGACACCATTCACTACACCCACCCCACAATACTCGATTGATTTTACCATTCCTCCCCTAACTCCCTTTCTTTATGAGATTTAAATCGTGGCTATTATCTGCCAGCTTAGTACAATCACTTCTGTGCCATTTGATCCTACAATAAATATTGTGCCATAATAGGACCTTCATCATCCATGGCTCTTCCCCTCACTTCTTAGCCAAAATTATCCTCCTTCGTATTCCCACCTTTCACCCGAACTCTCTTCATAAATAATTCTTATTCGGAACAAATACCACTCGACTCATCCCACACAACCACGGTATGTTCCCACGATGGTATCCTCTAACTTGGGTTTGAATTTAATGACCTTCATACTCCTCTATACGATCCCCACCTATATCATGGTTCATTCATTCTTGTTTCTGCATATGGTCCACGTGTTTTACCTTGTCATTCATCTTGCATGTGTTCCTCCTACTTCTCTGCTCACTCTTGGCCAATCTTGGATAGATTATATCAGAGGGACACTCAATCCTGATCACATTGATATCACTTTTCTCATGTCATTTGGTGATGTTTGTATTTGTAGGAGTTCTTTCCTTTGTTATTCACTCAACTTCACTATTTAGTATGCTTTGGGATGCCCATTACCTCCCTTTACCGATGAGCAATTTATCTTAGACATGCATATTTTACGAATGTTCATGGTTATCTAGACAAACAACCACATACCCTTGCTTATCAAGTATCTTGTGTTGTATAGTATGATTTTGATTCCTATCTTGATGATTATATAGAAGAGTTTCCTTATCCCTTAGCCTCTTATGTTAACACCGATTCACTTCCTATTATAGTACACTCTTTCTCCTCTGAGACAGTTCATGAGTCTTACTCTTATAGTCCTTCTTCTAATACACACCTATGGGAGGATATACACATGCTACAAGATTCAGTGTCTATCTACGGAAGCCACAATTGTGTCTCTTCAGGTTATGATTGTGCAACTTCAGCATGGTTCTACTCCTCCTACAACTCATACTCCATCCACCTCCCCTACTAGTCCCCTCCCCGATCCACTAGTTCTAACTTTCCCTTCATCAATTATTCTTCCCTCTAACACTACGCCACGACACATTCTTGGTAACCTTCTTCACCGCCAACTCCGTATGTTACCGCCTACTTCGTTCATGTCCTATTTCACGATTAATCCACAACAATGGATCCTCCAGTTTGTTACTATCACATTCAAGGACATCAAAAAAATTCTTGTCATGCATTAGCCCGTGTTATTAGAGATATATAACAAGTAGGCCTCATTTCCTTCTACACCCAACCTCATCTTATTTTACGTATAGCCCCTCAGGTACACCCAGTTTGTCTGTGTTCAAACATGCCCTACCCACATATCATCTCAACATCAACCTCTAATATCACATTCCCTCTCTCCACCCACGGGTTTTGCACCAAAATCTTCATCATCAGGCCTTCCTTCACACACATATAAATTCCACTCACCTGCACCTCACCCATATCTACTATATCCCCACTAGCAGATCGTGGCCCTCTGTTGTGCATCATCTCAAGCACCAATAGAAAGGACCTTTGTCCCTTCGACCTTCTTGGTTAATTTGTATTTTTAGAAAACTTGGGGGAGTACATTACATTATATTATCCTCCCCCTCTTATAGTCTTAGCATACCTATACAGTCTACCATTACATATTTTTATCCAAATCATCATCCTTTCTATGTTTCATGTATGTTACATCCTTCGTTACCTGATGGTGCACCCTAGTGCTTCAGTTCAGACTGGACTGTTGAGGGATTACCATTACATTGAACTCCACACACTTCACTTTAGGATCTACACATTTACATTATACTATCCTACACCTATACATCACATATGTTCATAGCATTCGTCATCTATATACTACACTAGTTGTGATTACATATGTGTCTAGTTTTCTATTCCATCTCTACATTCTAAATTTATGCTATAATACATTATATCTGAGTCTATCTTTATATCTTACCACTACACATTCCATTTTCTATCTACACTTATTACTACATATTACACACCTACACCGCATCCATACATCCTATACATTCTACATGCTACACTAGATTTCCTTATACTTGGGTCTAGTTTCATCTATCATCATTACACATTACTCCTTCTACCTACATATTTATCACATTACACATTCCATACCCTATTACACACTCTACATTACATTTCCTACACTACACATTCACATACCTTGGTCGTTTACATTCTGTTGTCTTCTACGTGCTGCTCACCACCCTATGACATACTTTAGTTCCTCGGCCCATACTCGACTGCCAATGGTTTTATCAATCAAATGGACCTTACCTACATGTGACATGTCATCATACCACATTCATCAGAATAGTGACCAATGCTCTAGGATATATCGTCACCCACATGCACCATCATATACTATAGTAGTATACACCTTAGGATAAATCACCAATCTTTTCATCATGTTCTACATCATCCTATTACGTCCTATCATCTGATATTCTCTTCTCCTCTTAAATTTTATCCATTCCAAATTATTCCATTACATTATCACACCTTCAATCATCCTATAGTGGTATAAACCTTAGGTTAAATCACCACTCCCATAATCCATTCTACATTATCCTCTTACATCCGATCAACACCTATTATATTATCCTATCCTACATATACTACATCATCATTTTTCCTACTCATCACTTAGTGGTATACGCTTTAGGCTAAATCACCATCCCTCGCCTAATTCATCATGTAGTGGTTTATGCTTAGTGCTAAAATCACCACCTTCTGTTACCCATTCACCATACCCATATATGCCTACGCTTACACCCTCATCACCCCTCTCATAATGACATATGCTATAGGCTAAATTGCCACCTTCTTCTTCCATCACTGTATAGTTATATACTCTTAGGGATAAATCATCACTCACCCATTCAACAAGTCATGGTATACGCTTTGGCTATAGGGTCCATGCTCATATTTCTATATATCTCATTCCCATACACTCATTCTATAGTGATATACGATTAGGGATAAATAATCACTCCTTCGATTAAAAAATTCATGATATATGCTTTAGCTATAGGTTTCATGCACATATTATCACCGTTTCACATTTCATCACCCTTACATATGCACATACTCATCACAGCATGCGCTAGAAATAACCAAACACTACTTGATTGACCATTTATCAATGATGCACTCTCGTTTACAGTTCATTCTTGACTGCTGAGGGGGAAAACAAAATGAACCTCACTACAGACACACTTCCATCCACTTGGGGGGCACGTGGCTCCTATCATTCCACATTCCATTCCATGATCATATTACTGCATTGTCTTAGTAGAATTTAGTCTTTCTTTCTCAGTGTTTTGCATGCTCATTCTACTACACATGTTAGATTTCTTTCTTGTATTTCATTATCATACACACATGCACATTCATGCCTTTGTTTAGTGTGATCACAGATATAGGACTCTACACGTGGCATGGATGCTCTCCTTCTACCCTTCCTATATTGGTTGTTGGGGGAATCCACATTCATCTTATCTAGGTGTTATTGTTTCATTTTGTATTTAACATATTTTACAAGTTACTTCATACACACTTTGACATATTGGTTATCACTCTAAAATGCTAACGGGTGTTTCATGTACATCACTTGTTTCATAGGACTAAATGTTTCCATGAATACATGTTTATTTTTACTTGTCTGCATTATAGTCCATTGTTTGCAGGTTTCACCCTTTGCTTTTGTGCACACTTGACTGTTGTTTACGGCCATGATGGCCTTGCGTGTCTTGTGATATTGTGAGTGATTTCCCATGTCTGAAACCCGCTTTGTGCGGTCTACTTCTTTTCTTATGTGTTTACACTACTTTGCTTGGTAGTTTTAAAATGTCTGTGTCTTTTACACTTGTCTTAATTTGCATGCATGGGTCCGAAACTAACAATTTGTATTTTCTAGCCATCCCCTTTTATACATGCACCTAGGGATCCACCAAGCGTTTTCCTTTCCCTCTTGTATGGCAGAATTCTACAATTCAGAGTGCAGTTGGTACTCTTTTGGGTTTGCATTCTCCTTCTAGGGTCATTGCATGTGCCCCCAAATAGGGGGGCATAATTGATGATTTCTATTAACACAAAGTATTTACACTGGTTCACACATAGCGAGTGAGTTCAGACCAATCTACGAACTCCATACACAACGGCCTTAACATGACATGTTGTCCTTCGACAATTATGTGGAATGGTTATAAGACTTAGCGGTTATAGTGGGTGTACCTCTCTCCAATTCTCCATCTAGTGGCATCGTTAGATCACCCAAAAAAACTAGGATAGTATAAAGATATCTTCAACACATTTCAGAAAAATAAGTTAAAGGTTGGAGGATACAAATCATGGTTCCTCCCTATACTTCTTCATCCAAGGGTGGCATGAGATTTCGCCTGAAAAAATTCGCGACAGTACATGAGATCCTTCTTTACCCTTTTTCTCGACATGGATTAGGTGCACATGTTCCATTTTTCCATTTACACTTTCTATTCTAGCATATTTTACATTTGCGTATTTTACACAACATTTTTACATACATACATATTTGACTACTTGATCATTTTCTCCTTGCAGGTCCGCCGTATGAGAAAAAATAGTCAAATTGAGTGAAACAACAATATCCACAAAGACAATGACAACACACCACGACAATACTTTCCATATTAACCATGTAGGTACACTACACACATTAGCAACTACACATGTGTTCCGCCATAGATTCACTCTCATCACTTTTTACACACATTTTTCATCTTTAGAATCCACTCTCCTCCACATTTTTCATTTTGTCATTCTATGTTTGAGTCTAGTCCATTGACACATCTTCTTCTACACTCTACATGGTTATCAGGTACATATCTCTATCTACTTTATGTTACCAAGATTTCCACTCACTAACATAAAGTGGGGGAAAATGTAGACAAAAATATTACACATTAGACAATATTTAGCCTGGTCTTATACTACTATTTAGAAGGTTCTCAAGTGTACAAAGTACTAATTAATCCCACCTTTTGGCCAACTTTTTCTTATCTTTTATTTTGTCTTTCCCATGTATTTCCCGATACCTATCAACCCATTTCATGACCTTTCGACATTCTAGCCTAAAATCAGGGTGCCTTAGCCTGTACTGGGGCACCCTGAGGCATCATGGTCCCATTCCGGGTGCCTCGGTCTATGCACAACCTCTTTCACTTCTTTTTGGGTCACTTCTAGCTATTGGTCATCCTTATCTTCTTCTCAGTTGGCCTTGTCAGGATTAATTACGAAATTAAGCTTGAGATCCCTATAAATATAAAGTTATAAGACCATAATAAGGGTCCTAGGTCATTTGCATCTTATCACTACTATCACTCCATCTAGGGCTGCATCCATTGCATCACTTGCATCCACATAGTGCCATGCATTCAAGCTAGGAGATCTGCATCACACACACTTCATAGGGGGAGGGATTCCATTATATTCCATGCACACATGTTGCTTACATTTCTATAGCTACTATTGCTCGCTACTTCACAAAGGTGTGACTGACACGAGAGCACCTAAGGCACAATGCGCACACACACACACACCATAACTACATCAATGTCCATAATGTAGTGTAGCAATCATTGATAAGTCCACTAACTTGGTGGATGAGGTCAGTTTGACCAATTCATATGCATCTTTAATTTTTCTAAGGTTTAATACTTCTCCTTGCATTACGGGTCATTCTCCAGTTCAATCCGACAAATATCAACGTGATAGACATGAAGTACTTCAGAGACAATTAACGACCATACCAAATTCAGATTTTGAGGATTTGCAGTATTGTTCCAAGCACCAAGATTGCAGACTAGGTCACCCTAAGGCGCCCTGTAGTACACTCCCAGACACCATGTGTCATCTCAGATAGTCTATATCTGCCCTTTCGTAGGGTCTCTGAGGGTTCGTCTACACTTCTAGATTCTATTTCCAGATCCGCGACACTATGTGACAGTCTCTTGTTATCAACTGAGTCTTTTCTTTACTCTTCTCTTGCACATTAGAGTTTCATTTTGTCTAGAATAGTTTATTTACATTTATTGCATATTAATTTAGTTCATTTACAATGATTTATTCATCCTAATTAGAATAAATTTAATACCTTGCATATCATATTAGACCTTCTAGGTAAAAATTATTTATTTATTGTTAATCAGTGGTGTCTGCCATAGCCGTGGATAAAAAGGTTGATGTCTAAACAAAATTGCAATCTCAAATGCCACTACAAGAAAAGAGAGAAAGTAGCATGCCATAATTACAGAAGACCATGGGTGTGCCATTCGACATAGTTGATAAAGTGAAAAAGAATAATGTCAACATATTAATGTGGGATGTGATTGCCATCCCATCTCAACAGGATCTTCTATGTGAAGCCCTCAAACAACTGCCTCCGATGGATCTAGTAGTGCACAAGACTCATGCCGCGGTGCATGAATGTCAAGATAAATATGATCAAGTAAGTAAAAATGTAAAAAACCCACCCTTTTACATGTCAATAATTCTAGGTAAACACTTGGTCCATAAATATATGATTGATTTAGGGGCTAGTACCTCTATAATTCCTAAGAAGATTGTTGATATCCTAGGTCTTAAATACAGTCCTGTGTCTAAGGGAGTTTTACATCTTGATGGGTCAATTGTGAATGTATTAGGAGTAATAAAATACCTTGAGTTGACACTCCATGCCTTCCCAAGCCTCATCATAACCCATGATGTTTCATTCATTGACCTACCTCCCATGTTTTCCATTTGCCTGTCCATAGATTTCACTACTAAGGTGGGTGGTTACTTTTCTTTAGATTTCACTCACATGATTTTAAGGACTAGGTGTGGAACAAGATTAAATATTCAAGATGAGAATTTCCTTACCTATCACATAGATTCTTATGAAACTTCCCCTATCAAATGAAATTACTTAATACAAGAAGAGAAAGATCAAGTTTCAAGTCCAGAAGAATAGATTTCTCCTCCTCTCAAACCTGATTTTTTGTTTGATGAATGGGCTGAGAGAGACCATAGGTTTGACCCTTATGGAGAAGAGCTTAAAACTTTTGAAACTAGTCTAGATACCTAATATGTTCTATGATGCCCGTGGCATTCAAGGAAGGAAATGAAGACATTTTTGGCTGATGGAGGATTAAGTTTGATGGCTCTGAGAGTAGAACTAGAGCTAGGGAAGATTATTGATCTCTCCTACAAATGAGATATTATTATTTTCTCACAAAGTATAATTTGCATGTTTCAATAATATGGAAAAATACAAGGAATTGGTGCATGGTTTATTAATTGTGGAAAAGAGAAAGATCAAAGAGTTGCATATCTTTAGGGACATTGAGTTAGTTGTTCACCAGGTCTGTGACAAGTGTGCTACCAAGAAGAAGATGTTAAAGGCTTAAAAACATAGGGTTTAGGACTTGATGGAGATTTTTGATTCCATTAACCTTCAGGTCATGTTGCGGAGGTTAAAAAAGGAAGCAGATCAGATGGTGGCTCTTGGATATCAGTTTTCACCTGCAGAATACCTAGTAAAAGGCAATGTGTAATACATCAAGATGGTGGGTAGACTCTCTATTCCAAATAAGTCAACTAGCTAGAAAGTGTTTGACAGTGATCAGTAAATTTTCCAATTCATACAAAATAAGGATGAATACTCTTCAAATATGTAATCTAATTTGCATGAACTATGGTGATAAGGTTATTCAACTTAAATCGAATAAATTAGCTAAAGGATTAGTCACTTTAGAGAAAAATTTTGGCCCAGATGATGAGGTTAAAGGTGATGAAAATATTATGGTGGCTAATCAAGAAGACTATCAACCAGCTGTAATTGCCCTAAGAGAAGAATTTTTTCTTGGAAAGGTATGTGATGAACATGAAAAATAAAAATTTGTTGCATTATGTCAAAATTTTAGTGATGTATTCTCATGGGGATATGAAGATTTAAAAGAGTTAAATCCAATTGTATCTCAATATTCTATCAACATTCATCCCAACATCAAACCAGTTAGGAAAAATCAAAGGTTGGTAAACCCCAAGATAGAGTCCCTCATGAGAAAATAATTGTTTAAACTCATCGAGGCTAAGATTATCTTTCCCAGTAAGTAACCACTTGGGTGGAGAAATTGGTTCCGGTAAGAAATAAGAATGGTAAATTCAGGCTCTATGTAGAATTTAGGGACCTAAACAAGGCTTATCTCAAATATCATTACCCCTTGTCCTCAGTGGAGCATGTTCTACAAATAGGAGCAGGAGTTGGAAGATTCTCTATGCTAGATGACTATTCTAGTGTTAATAAGATCAAAGTGAAAGAAGAGGATCAATACAAGAATGCATTCACTACAAAATGGGGAACATATGCATATCATAAAATGCCCTTTGGATTTTTAAATGAAGGTGCCACTTTCCAAATAGAAATGGATGTTATCTTCTAAGGATATATCAGCCTATTCATCTTGGTTTACTTAGATGTGATTATTGTTTTCTTCGAGCAGAGTGTGGATCACATGAAAGATCAAGAGAAGGTATTTGAAAGATACAGAGAGTTCAATGTATCCCTGAATCCTAAAAAATGCAATTTCATAGTTCCTAGGTACATAATTTTGGGGCATATTGTCTAAAAATAAGGCATTGCCATTGAATCAGAGAGAATTGTAGCTATCACAACTCTTTCCTTGCTAGCTCATAAGAAAGCATTATAGTATTTCAATGGAAAGATAAAATTTGCTAGGAGTTTTATCCCTAACTTTGAAGGTTTGGTAAGGCCTATTACTCTTATGCTCAAGAAGGATTTAGCCATTTAAGTGGACCATGGAAGGTAAAAAAATATTTGAGAAAATAAAACAAGATATTACACGTGCTCTAACATTGATTAATCCAAATTATACCAAGAATTTTTTTATTTATTCTCATGGAACAGAATCAAGTATAGTCATGGTTTTCACACAATTGAATGATCAAGCAATGGAGTAACATGTGGTATTATTTAGTCAAGCACAAAATAACTATGAGCTCAAATACAATCACATTGAGAAGAAAGTATTTTCTGTCATGCGAGCCTTGAAGAAATTTAAAAGCATGATCACTATGAGTCACATAAAATTTTAAGTATCAAATTACAACATCAAAGAATTTATTATGGGAGAAAATATCAGTGAGAAACAAGCTAAATGGGTAACTAAAATTATGGAGTGTGATGTGACCATTAATGACACAAAATTGGTAAGAGGGAGAGTACTCTGTGAGATTACCTTTAAATACCACATAATCCCATAATAATTCCCTAATTAACCAAGCTTCCCCAAGTAATGAGCTACTGCTGGATTACTAATATTTCAAAGTTATTATCTTCTGGTGCATATCCCTTGGGTTTGATCAAGGTAAGAAGAAGACATTTGAGGTTTCATTCTATTCCATATGTGTTGGTTGGTGGCATACTATCTAAAAGGAACATTGATGTCATATTGCTCAAATGTATTGAAGGAGAATAATGTAATAGGATACTTTCTAAGTTTCATGATGGTTTCTTGCTTAGACATTTCTCTGCTAGGGATATAACTATTAATATCACAAAAGCATGATACTTATAGCTTATGGTTTTTGTGGATGCTCACAAGTGGGTGGGGAAGTGCAAATAATGTGCAATCTTCACTGGAAATAAAATATTGGTAGTCCTGCCACTTCATCCAATTCAAGTGGATCATCCATTCACACAATGAGGTCTTGAATTCATTGGGATGATCAATCCTCCATCTAGTGTGGGTTACAAATGGGTTCTCATAGAAACATATTACTTCACCTGGTGGATAGAAGCCATGCCATTTAAGGAAGCTAATGAATCAACCATTTTGGAATTTCTTGAAGAAATTGTTACAAGGTTTGGCATACCCCAAACCATTATTTATGACAATGCTAAAGCTTTATTGGGATAAAAAAATCTCTCATTTGGCTCTTCAACTTGGGATTTATCTCAAGAATTCCTCCAATTATTACCCCCAAGGAAATGAGTTGGTAGAATTGACTAACAAAATTCTAATCAGAATCATGAAGATAACCATAGATGTGAATCAAAGATAGTGGCATACAAAATTGAAAAATGTACTTTGGGTGGACATGATAACAAAAAAGAAGGTAATTGGCACTTCTCCCTACAAACTAGTATATAGAAAAGAAGCTAGGATTCCTTTCTCACTTGAGTTTACTTCACTTGAATTAGCACAACAAATGGAATTCGAAGGCACAGATCAAAGAGAAATTAGAATGGTGGAAATTTTAGAACTTGAATAAAAAATAAATTTTTCCATGTTTAGGATGGAACAACATCATAATTCCACCAAGTAGTGGTTTGATAGAAAATATAGGCCTAAGATATTGAAGGTCAGAGATCTGGTCTTGAAATGGGAAGAAAAAAAACCTAAACTAGGCAGAAACTTGAAATTTGATGCTACTAGGAGCGGATCATACATTATTACTACTTGTAAGGTGGCTAACTCATTTGAGTTATTTGATCTTAATGAGAATGCATTTCAAATCCCAGTCAATAGGATTAATCTCAAACCTTCTCACTAGGATATCTCATAACATCTTGTATATAGTAGCTTAGGATTTCAATTCCTCCAAGTGCTTCAACACATCACTTTGTTGATAGTTTAGGTTTCTTTTCCCTAAGTCCTTTGCACATGTTTTTTTTTTAGGGATCTTGGTGCATAGGTTTCATGTTGTCAGAGGATTGTTTTGTAAAATGTGGTCCAAGGTGTTAACTATTAGTTTCCATCAAATGAAGGATTCAAATGTAGAGCAACTAAATCAATCAACTGACTCCATGCCCAACGGATTCCTAAGGCTACTGATCATATATCTAGTAGGAAAATGACCCCTATGAGTCACCAAAAATACTACCCAAGTTTGCATCCCTTACAAAATTAGAGAAACTTTCCCATCTATCTAGTAGGAAAATGACCCCTATGAGTCACCAAAAATACTACCCAAGTTTGCATCCCTTACAAAATTAGAGCAACTTTCCCAAGTGTTAGACTTGAAAGATATTTAAAGGAGAATTTGAATAACCAAAGAAGCTTTGAGCATACACTGGATGAAGAAGGAAAATATTGGAGAAGTTTAAGTGTTTCATGGAAAAGGAATGCATTTTGCAGGCTAAAATACATGATCTCATAATGTTGTAGATAAAGGAAAAATAATGCTAGGGTCTAAGTTACACTGCAAAGTAAAAGGAAAAGTTTGATAAAGCCACCAAGGCCAGTGCTACGGAGTAAGGTGGAGAAAAATAAAGGCATGTAATGGGATTTCATGGTGTCGTGATACAAGGGAATGTTTCACAGATGTCAAAATCCATGCAAGGATGAGAAAAGTAAGCCACGTGCTAAAGGAAAACAATAGTTTTCTGCAGATTCTTTATGAACACAAATTTGATTTGATTATTACAAATATGATATTATTTAAAGGAATCTTAGTCTTCTCTATGCAAAAGAAATCAGATTTCATGGATTAGATAATGGTAGGTGGTGGAAGTGAAGGAAAATGTCTCCAACATGAAAATAAAATGTTTCAGGTGACACAACCACTAGTATTAAATGCAGTATGGGCACTTAATTGAAGAAGGCTTGTAAAAACGGATAAATAGAGTGGCACACTATTCCCTAAGATAAATTAATGAAGCTGGTTGGGATTGGTTGAAGGAATTAGAATTTCCCTCTAATTTATTCTCTCTCTCTCTCTCTCTTCCATTATTTTCTATATATTGTAGAGAAATTCTCATTATTAACATTGGATACTTTTGGAATGCAAAGGCATCATTTTATGTTATAGAAGTGTTCTAAGGGTTTCAAGCCTTGGACTCAAGTTATGTAAATGTTTTGCATATTCTTCCTACCTTGTAATAATTTGTGCATGATCTTCAAGCAATAAAAGATTAGTTTTTTGGCTCGTTCTGCCTTAGCTATCATTTTTTTGCACTTTTTTTCCTCTCATTCTTTTGCAGGTGTGTTATATGTGGTATTTCAGAATTTTTGTCTATTTTGCATCACAAAAGTAGATCTCAGGATGTGATTTGTTTCTCTGGTCTTCATTTTGACCCTCTTCATCATTGTTTACCTCCATTTTCAATATTTATGAAGTGTTCATCCCCTTCGTTTCTGGTTCTATCACCTATGTAGGTTAGGATTTATATTTTATGCATCTCCTTCTCACCTTGGTCCATTCAAAATTTAGAAAAGAATTGGATAGTTACATTTCAGTTCCTAGGAGTAGTTTAGAATTAAGAGTGAGGAGAGGAATCTGACCTTCTCTGGAGGTCTGTATCAGTTCGAGTCCCACAACTTGGAGGTAGTCCCGTGTTGACTCAAATTTCAGGTTGTTTATGATTTGAATGCGGGTGTAAGTTTGAGCTCCAATAGTTATTTACAAGTGTTTACATTCAAGGCTATGGTATCGAAAGGCCCGTATTCTATCTACAAATTTATCTACCAAACCCATTGTTAATATTTTCAAACAATAGAATGAAGTACACAAAACTTGGATAGAAACCATGTTTACTGAATTTTTGTATAAAGGTAGATTAGTTCGACAATCATTAGGATGTACTCAATGGCCAAGATTGATAAAAAAAATAGAGACAAAATATTAGAAGGTAATGAATTTTAATTGTATTGTATTAGTTATTAGATTTTACTTTTGTCATATAAAAAGATTAAAAAAAATATTTTTCCTTTAAATGTAGAGCTTTGAGAATCAATTCCTCTCACTTTTTCAAGTAAAAAAACAAAGAATATTTATAACAAAGGGAAGTTTCTATTGTTTCCTGATGACATATGGACTAAATGGAAAAAAAAAATTAAGTTGTTTACTTCAGGTGTCCTAGATTTTTCACCTATTAAGGATAATCAAGTTAACTTTGAGCCAAATTTACGTGAAATATTCACATGCAATCCATTCAGTGAAGCTAGAGGAATGAGAAACAAATAACTATCAGTACTAGCCGATAAAGTAATTTTAGGACATGTCTAGTTAACTGGGTCTATTGAGACTAGTGTAATAGAATATACATTTGATTCTTACTTCTAGATAATAGAAGGAGACAACAAAATGAGAGGAAAATATCTACATTATTTAAATAAAAAAATATTCAGATAATATTGTATTGGTAGCCTATAGTGAATCCAATGTAATTGAAAATTTTAAATTGCATGTATCACACTACTGCCAGATGTTTATACATTTGGGTAAAGAGAGAAATAGAAAAATAAAGTCTGATTCCCAATTAGGGGAAAAATGGAAAAATGGAAGAAAAACCATGAGGTATAATAATTCCTTCTCATAGTAGCTAAGACAATATTAGAAAACTATGTAATGTCAGTGTAAGGAAATATACCAACAAGGATGGAAGACATATAATATTGTTCATGTGAATGTTCATATCCATTCTAGGTTTTGTCAACTTTATCAGCTATTCCTTCGACTAATCCTTTCAATATTAAATGTGTGATCACTAATTTTTGTAATTTAGATAGTGATATTTATTTTGATGTAATAATGGAGTTTATAACAGTTATCAAAACCAATGGGCTATATTTTATTATTATTTTTCTAATACCAATTGATTATTCAAACATGGTCATAGAAAAATTAAAAACATACATGGAAAAGGTTAAAGATAGTAGAGAATCAATTCTATTAGGATGTTATATACTCTACGACATCAAGGAGATATTCAAAAGTTTTTGTTTTATGTAAACAATAACTGGTATGCACAACTATGACAATAACAATGATTAGAGATAAGAGGTCACTAAGGATTAGATGGAGAAACTACCACATAAAATTGTTAACTGCAAGTGAAATTGGCCTATAGGAAAACATCCATCCTTTTCCTTCCAACCAATCTTATGAGTTATAGGATGAGATATTCACTTGATGTTGTTTCAAAAATTCTCTAATACTAGTGCTTTATGGTGACAATGTCATAATTCGTGCATTAGTTGATTCTGATCTATCTGTTATTTTTATTTTTGAGACACATAGTCAAGAAATGTTTCTGAAACATTACTATTATCCTATGAAGAAAGGTTCATCACCGAAGACAAATTCAACAAGTGATTTTTTTTAATGGCTTTGAATCTATATATGTTACTTATACATATATTATTTATGTAGACAATCAAAAAGATATAAAATTTGATGTATAACCCTTTCAACATGACATTACACAACCAGTTCAACATGGTGATTTACCTTTAATCATTTTATAAATATGTTGAATGAGATCTATTTTTTATTTCCATGGTTTTCAATTTCTTAACAAACAAATGTGTTTTATAGTTCAAATGACAGATGTGGAGGACTCAGGAACATCCACCATGAATACGCAATCAGATCTTGGTATGTTAGTCATGTGAATTTACAAACAAAACCCCTAATAATCCCCACAAATTTATAAGAAACTAAATGATTATGCAGACAACAAACAACCGAAGAACGTAATCATAGAGGGTGAGGAGGTATCTAACAAGAATAAAATATTAAAACCTGGTAAGTTATCCATGTGCATTTTACAACAAAATCATTTATAAGGCCCAAAAATTTATAGGAAACGATAACTAGCTGAAATAAGTTTATATGATTGACATACAGTAGAAGACAAAGTTTTAGGAAATCCATTTATAAGCTATGCCAACAATTTAAAATGAAGTATAGAGATTATAAAACTTTATGCATCCACATTCAATACAGTAATGGTTATACTATATGATGCAAGAGCATCTTCATAGTGCATGGAGTACATGAACAAATTGAAATCATCCTTCTATATGCATGAAAATATGTATTAGGTATTATTTAAGTTTTCCCTCCAAAATTCAAGTTTGAACATTTGAGATTGTAATGGTTCTTACCATAGGGTAAAATTGAAAGGTGAGTTGTTATATGTCATGAGCGGATATGAATTATCTTATCCACATACTAGGAGAGTGAAATCTTATATGATCAGGTTGTTATTGTTGTAAGAGGTCAAAGTTAGAAATTAGCTCATATTCTCAAACATGTACTAGAATATCTCAAAAAATATGGGAACTAGACTAAGATAACAAAAATTATACCCTATACAAGAGGAAATCAAGAGCATAAGGTTGAATCCTACAAGGAGATGGACAAGGAGATGGACTTTGGGATTGAGGAACAAAATAGTGAATAAGTGTGAAAGAGTTGTATGTACAAATATGATGCAAGGTTGCATTTTTATCATGAAATGTAATTTATCTAAGATCCATAGACACAAAATGATGTTAATATTTCCTCCTTTCATGTATTAAAAGGTCCATAGTATGAAATGCATGATTTTATTAGTTAAAGAGGTTTGTTTTACATGTTTTCAAGGACTGTGTGTATGCGGATTTGACTGGGCAACGATGTAGAGACCATCTATATGATTTAATTCAAACCAAATACCTTGAATAGTATAATAAAAAGATTTGCAAATTGATTAGGAATCTAAGCATATTTATTTCAATTCTTGATGATGCATTATAAGGGTTTTATAGCTAAATGTGTGCACACGAGATTGATTTAGGGCATCTTGTAACTTTCGAGTCTATCGGTAAAAACCTTTAAAACTTGGAAAAAATATTTGTATTAGCATGAATAATTAGAACCCAAATTTTAAAGTAAAATGAACACGTGCATGAAAATATATCGATAGCATAAATCTCCAGGTTTGTGACTGAGGCTATTTTGGTGTACACTAGTATGTATTAGAAGGTATAAATTTTGTAAAATGAATCCAATTGACCTAAAATTTTATAGGAAAGGTCTTGAGATGTTTAATGAGAGGATTTTATAATTTTTTGAGCTGAAATTCAATCATTTTTGAGTTATTGATGACATAATTTTCTAGTTTTCAGGAGACCGTGGAAAAGGTAAAGAGAGAGTTGGGAAAAAAGTATATGGACATAGGTCATGAAAGTTTGTTAACACATTATTCATGATAAATGGTATCTAAAAACCACAATATTAGTGTTTGATAAGACATTATTTACATATCGATACTTGATTTGTTATTAGGAAGGGTTATAAGGAGGACAAGGTAGGGTATCAAGAAACAATAAGACGAAGAACTCATGAATGATCCTATCAAATAGGATCTATCCTTCCTAAAAATTTCCTCTACCATGAAAAAATAGGTATGAATGATCTAATGAACCTCTATATCAGTATGACTATATTGGTGGGTCAAATGTGAGAGAAAATGCCTAAATTACATGTATTGGTTTGTGTGAACATAATAAACTTGCATTGTTAATCAAAAGAAACTAAAACGTCATAGCTTAAAAACAACATCAAATATACCATATAACCATCAAGATAAGATATTATAGAAACTAACTTATTCACTACATAAACAACTAAATGCTAAGTTCTTTCCTACTCTTTAGATTGTTAACTAAACATGAACCTAGCTAGATCATTTAGAGATCAAATTAGATGTTGGTGACCTCAAGAATTGAGGATAGAATCTCATCAAGAAATGGATACAAGGATATTTTTGGATCTTCCCATACTAATCATTTTTTATTAAATGGATCAAGATGAAGTGACTAATCCAAATCGATGGAGAATGTTTAAAGCAAAATGCCTATAGTTTTCACTATTCAAAACATGGTGTGTCTTTAGAAGGAATGAGAAGAGTTATTTATATAACCTTGATGTTTGAGAAATATTTGAAACTTGGTGTATGTGGGATAAGGGTAAAGAAATATTAGAAGTGGATAAGCATGCTCTTGAAAAAGGTATGCTTGATTTAGAATAGTTTAATTTTTCATTAGTAACTCATGGGAATTAGGGGATGTTTTAATTAATCAGTTGTGATTAACTAATAGGTAGATGTAAGCTTATAAAATCTAATTAGAGGAAATTTATTATGATTCGGGGGATGGAAATGAGGAATTTGATACAATAAATGGTGAGTTACTGATTTAAAGGAGTGAGTGTAATTAGATAATAATAATTAAGTAACCCAAGTAGAAGAAAACACTAATTAAGGAAAGATCGTTAATCAACATCCTGAATGATAGGAAGACTAATTAATTAGTGAAATGTAATTAATTGAGGAGAATATATAGAAAATGGTGGTTTATTGATGAAGTGTCATCAATTGTCCAAATGATGGGAAAGAAGATAGTGAAATTTAAGTATCAAAATTGCGTAAGAAGATTTTAGGTGTCTACATTTTCCTCTCTTTTGGGTGGCGTAAGTGACACCATTTCAAAGATAGTAGACAAGTTCAGACAAACAAATTTTTAAGGAATGGAAGAAAAATTTATAGAATGAAGGATACCCCCTCAAGTGTTAATGGGGTGATGGAAGAGGTCAATTGACAATCGAAAAGATGAAATAACTGGATAGAAGATTGAGGATCGGGAAAGGGGATAAAATGTGATCCCTATTTCCCAAAGTGATTTGAAAAAATAATTTTTATAGAAGAAAATGATAGGGAAGAAAAATGAAGATGAAGAGAATGGAAATAACTTTCATCTAGTTAATGTAAAAATAACTTTATTTCATCATTTTGCTTTTTAATCCACGTCATTGGTGCTTATTAAAATGTACACATAAAAAAAGTGTAAGATGACATGAAAATACATAGTAAAAATATTTTTTCATTAGTAAAACACTAAATCAATGCAACATACATAACATAATGCAATATGATAAAGTACACAAGATAATTGTTATCTCCAAATCACTACACCCTCCGAATGGTAAGAATGTGAACATGAAATTCAATGTCATTGGGATATATGGGATCACCTATCAGCTATAGGACTTGGGCTCTAGGTGAACCTCTGGAGAAGGCCGACATCCTCTTCCTAACTAAGTGTTGTGCTACTCCTAGTGCAATAAAACATTTATATAGACCTATGCTAACATTATCGTGGGTTTTAGCGAAAGAGATTTGCAGAAATGAAACTATACTAGGGATGGTGATGCACCAAATAAAGGGTCTTTCCAAACTCATGAAGGGTTAGTTTGAAGAGGGTGTGTGCACCATAAGTCAACATCACCTATTGCAACTTATAGAGGGTACATAATACTACAGGATACTAAGAACATGTTCCCTTTGTTAAAATCGATCAGAAAAACAAGTTATCAGTCTTACAATGAAGAAGGATGAACTTGAGAAGGGTGAACAAGAACTAGAAATCAACTGCATGCAATTCCCCAACACTCGATAAGAACATAATGTAGACACCAAATTTGTGTCTTATGAACCCCCGTGCCCTGCATCTTATTTCGCAACCTAGCCTCATCACCTAAACCTTACACAATTATTTATTAATTACCTTATAATTAATAAATCCACATCTCCAAACCTGCCACTTCATTTCGCCACCTCATCATGACCTAGTCCTAACCCTAAACTAACCTAATTAAGACCTATAACTTGGTCTACATCCACACCCATGACTAATGACTCCTCACCCGCACCCAAAACCAACCTCATAATGACTTGACCAAGCCCACAACTAATCCCTCGGGAGAAAAGGAGGGAAAGTTGGCTGTTTTACTAAAAATAGCCCACTTTGACTTAACCGACATCGGTTCCTACTCGACCACCGTCGGTTATGTAACCGCCATCGGTTCCCTGTAAATGACCTCCCCCAACAAAAAACAAGGGGTGGGGATTTTTCATTGATCCGAATCAGAAGACATTGAAAGAATTAGGATTTCACTTGGCCGAGCAGAGACAAGTGAAGAAAAGAGAGGAGTTTGCAGAGAAGGACATTGAGCCCAAGACTACAACTGAGTAACCAGAGCCCAGTGACACTCATCCAAGCATTGGGAGAGAAGATAGCTCATCTTGGATTGTCAGATCATCCTGCCTGAACCCTGCCTTCATCATCACAGTCCTTGAACCTGCATCTTCATCAGGAACTAGTAAGTATTGTCTTGTACATTCTTTTAATAATATTTCTTGGACTTCTAAATCACAGTAATTACAAGTCTACTCCCAGATCCACTACCCGGTAACACTCTCCATCTAACTTTCATTCCTCTACCCCTACATTGCCCCAAGAACAACCCCCATACTCTCTGAGTCTTCTCCATCACCTCATTACCTATCCCCAATCATTTACCAGCCTTATAAACACCATAGCTATCATATAGCCATCTTATAGCCAACCTTCACCAAAGCCCCTAAATCACTGCCCCTGCTGATATCAGTTATCAGCAACCGGTACCGGTGAGAGTGACCGGCATCAGTCACTGTGATTCAAAACCAAGACCAGCTTTTTCTCTATTGTTCTAACAAGGTAAATAAATTGTAATTGGATAATAGCTTATTTGTTAGAATTTGTGTTAGTTCATATTAGCAGGGGAACTGACCACCTTTGAAAGGAAGTCTCATATTTCCTTGGCAAAAGGCAGTTCCCTCACTTATTATCTAATTAGAATCTGGTGGTCTTGTATTCTTACTTGTAGGTAGTCCTTCCCAGACAAAAAGGAGTTCTTTGCAATCGATCTGATCTCTCTCTATGGTATGCGCACACCCTCTCAACATTCAACAGGTATTCCTCCTAGCCCTAACCCTTATCTGTTTCTCAAAGGAATGAAAGGATAGAAGCAACTCTATTCCAGGAACGGAAGCATTTCTATGTGAAACATTTTGGCACGCCCGGTGGGACCCATTCTGGGTTTCTTTCATTTCTTGCTTGCTTTCATATAGGGAGCATACTTGCTATTTTTCTTCTTCTAAAATATTCACAAGATATTTTGTTATCTTGGTAAAATAATTTGTCTTGCTTTCACATCTTTGCATTAGTGAAAGTCATCTTCTTTGCTTCATCGAATATCATTTTCGATTTGGGTTTAAAACACGTGCATCACATTCTTGCTTGCTATTTTCAATTCTAGTGAACATAGATTAAGTAACAGGTCATACACATGGGGGTGATATCCATGGTATTGAAAAGAAATTAATCTTACTTTCACTGCACAACACATACCGAATCACATCATAATTAACACAACAACTCAAAACATCCCCCCTTTTCTGCGGTATTCCTCCACCCGATTGAGGTAACCTTATAAGCCAAAACAAACTTGACATTTCCCCTAAGTCCTTTGTTTAGGATTGACATCATCTTGCGTCTAAGGCATAAGCCCAAATTGATTAAAACTAATCCTAGGGTTAGTCTGTTAATTTGCTTGTGCATCTTGCTTATTTTTTTTAGTTCTATTTCTCTGTCATACACTGTTTCTGTGATCACTTCAGAACAGTTTGGTAGGCCTACTAAGCAATGTTAACCCCAAATCAGCAACTTCCTATAGATTCTTACATTGGTCCTATTATACCGACATCGGTTAACTTACTGACGTCAACTACATCCTGACCAACATTAGTTACCTGACCGATATCAGTTATTGTCTTTCACAGTTCCCAAAACTAGCAACCCACCAATTCCAACATTTTGTTGCTGCTTATGTTCCTGATAGATTACATCCCTGTTGTGTACTCTTGTCCATGGTTGTTATCACTCAGAAACAAGCTGCAGCCATGGTTTCACATGCCTGCTCCATGCCTTTTCCTGAATCACCCCCTTCACATCCTGTGGGGAATCCTACGGACACCAGCGAGGTTCCCAAAATCCCTGTAGGAGATAAGGAATTTGTGAAATTTTTGGACGCTAATCCTAGCACTGTATAATACTATTTGTCTCATGCCCCTGACTGTACACCTGATGGTCAACTCCTTGTTGGCATGCCTATTAGTATAGCTACTCACTTAGCTCCTTCTGCATCCTTAGCCCCGTCTCCCAACTCAGTGGTTTCGGGGGTTCATACGGCACAGATTGGCTTTCCTTTGGTTAATCTAGGGCCCAACATATCATTACCACCAACTGCTCCTACCTCATCTTTCTCGCAGACTACTCCTTTCATAACTTTCTCTCTGCCACCTATCCACACAAGCTTCCCTTCTCAAGCTCCGCCTACCTTTTCATTTCCACACACGTACTCGGTGACTTCAACATCTTATATAGGACATCCCTATTCGGTCGCCTCAACATATTCGTCCTCAATACCTTATCAACATTCAACCCCACCATTGTCTAATGGTGGCCCTTGGCCCAATCCTCCTCCATTTACGGCAACCACACCATCATCTCATCCAACTACTGATTTAATCAAACAAATGATGGACAAGATGCAAAATATGGAGGCTTCTGTTTCAGGAAGCCGTAGCACCCTGACATACGAGCAAGTTTGTCAGGAGCCTATCCACCCTTCTGTCCCCCTTCATTCATATCCTCCTCAATGGGAATTACCAAAATTTACTCATTTTAATAGTAAGGAGGATCCTCAACAACACTTGCGATCATTTAGACATGCCTGCTATCTGATTGCTCATGATGATGCCTTACTACTCCACACCTTTCCCATGTCCTTATCAGGACCCGCCTTGGAGTGGTACAGTGCTTTAACCCAGCACTCAATCTTCTCTTTTAACCAATTAGCCCAATCTTTCTTGGATCATTTCTCCATTAACATTGCCAAGAAAGTATCTATCACCGACCTCTATGCCATCCAACAATTTGAAGACGAATCTATCACAGATTTCGTTGGACGATGGCGGGGCCTTATCAACCAACTTACGTATGCCTTGCCTCAGGCCGAACTTATCGAACTCTTTACGTGGGCCTGCGCTAAGCACATTTCTCCTACCCTCCAAATTCAAACTTTCTGCACATTTGATGAGGCCTTTACTATGGCTCGAAAACTAGAGATTCGAGCCTTAGAGGAAGAGAAATTGCGGTTGCGCAACAAAAACCCCAATTTCTGAACCCAAGACTCCACCAACAAACCTAACACCACCAATCCTCACACATCGACTGCTTCGAAATCAAAAGGAGTTGTACACACAGTGATGGTCAAATCCCAACCACCGTCTAATACCCCGCCAAAAACCACCTATAAGTATAAAGCTGAGCCCATCAATTACACTCCCTTGGGAGAAACTTATGGTGTGATATTGGAAAAATTGCTCAAAGTTGGAGCTATTACCTTACCTCCTGTTAAACCTCACTCCGGGTTTGATTCCACCCGCGCTATACCTTCTTGGTACAAAGAAAATGACTTCTGTAACTTCCACCGCGTGAAGGGACACAGTCATGAAAACTGCAAGATGTTGAAAAACATAGTGCAGGAAATGGTTGATGTAGGGGATATAGCCCTCGATAATCCTAACGCCCCTGCTAACCGAAATTTGAAAATTTTCAACAAACCATTCCCAAATCACTCTTCTAACAGTAACATAAACCAAGATATCTTAGTCGAGGAGAGTGTTCATGAAATCCATGCAGTCTTCGACTCCCAACCAAAAGCCTCTATCGAGGAAATTCTAAATCAAGCCCCTTCACTAACGCAGGGACCCGAAACCCCTTCACCACCATCAAGACAAGATGAAATCCTTGCCGTTCCTTTCCCCATAAAGGAATTAACTGCCCAGAGTTCTCTTCTCACAGATGAGCCTTCTTACACCACATCCTTGCAAGACTGTGAGCGGATGTTATCTAACTTATCTATTTCCCAAACATCTCCTTCTACCACTCTTGCTGCACAAGAGGAAGGCTCGCCACTTCTTTTGTCATCCTTAGACAAGAAACCCCTTGAACCGGCATCACCAAATTCTTTAATCATGACGGATCCTCTCAAACATGCCCTCCTACCTATTAGTTCTTCATCGCCTAAATATTTTCAGTGACCGGTTGACCTCTTAACGCCCATTGATACAGTGCCTCATTTACCCCCTGTATTACACCCACAGTGGACCGGAATCACAACCCACCTTTCTTCCATACAAAAGTTCCTATTCACACGTGAGGATTGTCATCCCTCAGAAGATAGACGAGTCCTATGGGAACGTTTGAGTACACCATATTCTACTCAAATGCAGATGACCGATCCAGACGCCTCTACCATATACCCGAAGTGTTTACAGAAGCTTAAAATTCCTATGTCCTCATCTTCACCCCCCTCATCTCTACCAAATACCTCATCCACCTCTATTGACCTAACCAAACCTTCCCCTACGCTTGGGACCTCACCAATACCCAGTCTAACACACCCACCTAAACGGTTAGATTTATCCAAAAGTAAAGCCGTCCATCCACTTAGGAGACAGACCCAATCTCCTCAAGCCCAACCTATGCCTCTATCACAACTAAAACCATCGCCGTCACACCTACCTTCCATATTGGGACCTCATCCCTCCACCTTGCATCAATATATCATACCTCCTGCGTTTTCTTTAAAATGACCTACGCCTTCTGCACCCATACAGAGATCCATGGGTGTATCAACACCGTCACCCCACGTATCCTGTCCACCTATCAACCCTAAACAAACTCCATCATCAAAGGATTTGTTTGTTGTCACTCCTCTTTCTCCGTGGTTGTTTCCTGATACCACATCATCTGTGGCCTCATCATCTAACCAGCTAAACATAACTTCTACGTCGAAGAAGCCACGTTTAGTTAAATCCAATTATCAAAACCCCTTGGCTAAACCGCCACCCATACAAATCAACCATACCCAGTCATTACCGAAACCTACCCAGTCAATAGCCTCATCTTCCTCTGAATTTGACCCGCTCAAAGGGTCTTACACCAAAATCCTTGCTATGTTGGTGGAGAATGCGACCATTTCCCTACCCCCACTTAGACCCTATGATCCATCTAAACCTCGACCTATAGGTTATGATGAGTCTAAAATCTGCGCTTACCACCGCACACCAGGACATGATGTAGAGGGATGCAAAGCTTTGAAAGCCATTCTTCGCCAGTCACCTCTCTCAGATAGAAAGGTTAAGAAAGAAAACTTACGAAGGGAGAGACCTTTAGCTTCAATCCCCTCTCCTATACCACCTATCCCCGCCTCACCAAGATCTATCATTATTACAACCCCACCGCTCGAAGACCATGACTTATCCCTACCGTCTTCCTCCTCTCGTTTTCACGAGATTAACATGATTAGTGTTGCTACTCGAGGGCAGAAAAACAATGGGAAAGCTAAAGAAAGCACACCTGCGGCCTCTCTTTCTCCATCCACCATCCCGATCGCACCACCACCTAAAGTGGTTATTCGTGGACCTGCCTACCCCGTCTCTAATGGAGTTGCCCACCGAACCATGATCAAATAGCTTCACCAATCACCTGTAAAAATGACACTGTATGATCTCATTCAGACCTCTGAATCTCATCGACAAGCTCTCGTTGAAATTCTTCAAGGGATAGAGGTCTTACCTAACGAAACCTTTCCTGTTGCCTCCATTTTAACACCCAATCACGTTGCTTCGCTCACCAAACAACCTATCTCCCCAACCACTTCTGTCTCTGTACAGCAAGCCGCTGCTGTCAGTTTCTCTGAAGACGAAATTGTCGACTTTGGTGCAGAAGATCCTGACCCCGCTCTTTTCATCTCAGCTTATGTCCGGGACATTCGGGTGCGTCATGTTATGATTGACGGGGGTGCTAGCCTAAACATCATCTCTTCAAAAGCCTTCCAACAAATGAATATCCCTTCTAGCTGCATGTGTGCCAACCCCATCATGTTGCGGTCATTCAATGATGCTATTACTTCTACCTTAGGCACCGTGATCCTTAACATTCGTGTAGGGCCACGTACTTTACCCAAACTCTTCTATGTCCTTGAGGGTGAATTCCAATACAATATGTTGTTAGGCCGCCCTTGGATCCGGGCTATGGGATGCATTCCCTCCACCTTACATAGATGCATAAAATTTGAGTATGAGGGGAAGTCCTACACCGTAAAAGCTGATCCTCCCCCCTTCAAAACCTGCAATATGTTATATCGCCCTAATGATGTGCTTGTACCAGTCAAGACACCCATTCATCCAACCCAACCATCCACTTCAACCACACCTCAACCATCCACCTCAACCGCACCTACACCTTCAACCAATGAAACCACCGTTGCAAATACCACTTCCTTTCCCGTGGACAACATCCCAACCTCAGACCCCTTAGTAGATGTTTTTCAACGCCTTACGCTGGGGGAGTATCACCTATATAATGTTAGCTCTTTCCATACTCCACAGGAGTACGGACAGTTACATGCGCATCCTACCTACGACCGTCGTGTGGGGGAGGTAATCTCCTACGGGCCACCTAATTGCCGCACCAACCTAACGTATGGGGGTGTCGACGCATCCTCCATTACCCCTGAACCTCCCCTTGGTGTGGTTCCCTTCCAATCTGATTTTCAATACCTGACAAATCATCGTTTCACTCTCACCTTCCTGACTCATTGTGCTTGGAAAGGTTTTGGTTTTGGTCTTTATGAACAAGGCCGACATACAATCATTCCCATGACTACACGCAAACACAAAGATCATAGTGGTCTTGGATTTCCTGAAACACTTACACCGGAGAAACCTCGTGTCAGTCTTCGAACCATCATCACCCATTTTGCCATCATCACCCACAGAGTCGATAGACCCTGAATCTATCCCTCCTAACTTTTTTTTTTCATAAACACTATCTTCCTGGGTCCTCTCACTTATCAACGCGATAATGAGGACCCATCTTCTCTTCCCCTTCTGTATCCAGACATGATCGAAGAGGATTCACCTTCCATTAATGTTGTTGAGTGCCATGATGACGACTCCATCCTCACTTACCTTGGTGCGGACGACTCTTATATTCAACGCGCCTTACCATCTGAAACTCAAACCATGTTGAATGAGTCGACTATAGAAATCAACATCCACACAGAGGAAGATCCTCACATTGTGAAGATCAGACAATCTCTTAACGCATCAGAACAAGCCACCTTTACTACCTTTCTCTGTGCCCGCAACCAAGCTTTCGCTTGGTCCTACGCTGACATGCCAGGAATTGATCCTGACATTGCTGTCCATAACATTACCCTGAAACCCGATTCCAAACCAGTTAAACAAAAACTAAGAAAAATGCATCCACGCATTGCCCTCTTGGTCAAAGAAGAGCTTCAATGACTCCTTTCCGTTTCCTTCATCTTGCCTATTGACTATCCTCAATGGATTTCTAACATTGTACCTGTCACTAAAGTGACAGGGGGACTTCGGATATGTACGGATTTCCGGGACCTTAACCTCGCTTGCCCGAAGGATGACTTCCCCCTCCCGAGTATTGATCAACTTGTTGATCTCACTGCGGGCCATGAGATGCTTTCTCTCATGGATGGCTTCTCGGGATACAATCAAATTTTGGTAGCCCCAGCCGATCAACATAAAACTACCTTCATAACTCCGTGGGGAACCTTCTGTTATCGTGTCATGCCGTTTGGCCTTAAGAATGCTGGTGCGACCTATCAGCGGGCTATGACTTACATTTTTCATGACATTATGCACACTATCCTTGAGGATTATGTTGATGATCTTCTTGGAAAATCTAAACATCGCAGTGAACATCTCGATATTTTAACCATTATTTTCGATCGCCTGTTACAATATTGTGTTCATCTTCAACCAAAGAAATGTGTCTTTGGTGTCCTTTCGGGAAAAATTATTGGTTTTATCGTCTCTTTGCATGGCATCGAGGTCAATCCATCTAAAGTCAAAGCTATCCTAGAAATGCCCCCACCTACTAACCTCAAACAATTGCGTAGTTTGCAAGGTAAACTCCAATCTATCCGGCGTTTCATCTCCCAACTCTCGGATCGATGTCAACCTTTCCATCACCTCCTTAAAAAGGACATTGCCTTTCAATGGAGCGAAGAGTGCCACCAAGCCTTTGAGGCTCTCAAAGCCTATCTCTTGCAGCCACCTATGCTTATCCCACCTCAGGACGATCGCCCTTTCTACCTTTACCTTTCTGCCACTGACCATGTTGTAGGAGCCATGCTCGCACATCGTGACTCTGAGCATCGAGAACAAGCCGTTTATTACATAAGTCGTACTCTCGTGGATTACGAGACTAGGTATACACATGTAGAAAAGTTGTGCCTAGCCCTTTCTTTCGTGGCCACCAAACTCCGACACTACCTCCTGAATCACAAAACTTTTGTCATCACCAACGCGGACCCCATTCATTATATGTACACCAAACCACATCTAAACCAACGCATCGCCCGATGGCTTATGCTCCTCGCTGATCTCGACCTTGAATTTATACACCAGAAGTCAATCAAAGGACAAACTATTGCAGACCAACTCGCGGAAGCCCCTTTACCTGGGGAACAATTTACCAATTTTAATTTCCCCGACGAACTCATCGCCACTCTTTCACTCAGTGAGGAGTCGTATCCAATGACCCTCTTCTTCGATGGATCCAAATGCCAGCGTGGCGGAGGAGCCGGCGTTGTTCTCATTCCTCTTGACGCTGAGCCTATGCCTCTTTCATTCCGGCTCGATTTCCCCTGCACTAATAATACAGCGGAATACGAGGCCCTTGTTTTGGGTCTCCAGGTTGCGTTACACTTAGGTGTCAAATCTATCAATGTTTTCGGTGACTCTCAATTGGTAGTCAATCAAGTTATGGGCATCTACCAATGTAAAAATGAGGAACTTCAAAAGTACAAACATTACGTGGATTCACTTTTGACCTTATTTACTCATTATTCTATCCAAACCATTCCCCGCTCCACTAACAAATTTGCGGATACTATGGCTTGCTTAGCCTCGCAAATTCCTGCCTCACCAACTGACTCTGACATTTTCGTCTTGGTCCAACAACTCTTTGCCCCATCTTACTCAGCCCCGGTTGTTTGTATGATAAATAATGTGTCTGCTAATTCACAGGATACCTGGTATCACCAATTTCACGACTATCTTACAACCTCTGTTCTCCCACCTGACCTTACTAGTAATGGCAAACGTGCTTTTCTTAAAATTGTTTCTCGTTATGTCGTCATGGGGGACTCCTTTATAAACATGGCTTTGATGGCATCCTCCTTCGATGTCTAACCGGCGCGGAGGTCACCTATACCATCCAACAAGTCCATGACGGTATTTGTGGTGGACATTTTAGTGGCCTTGCCGTGGCCAAACGAATCCTTCGCCTAGGTTATTATTGGCCTACTCTTAATAACGACTGCTACGAATATGTTAAGCGTTGTGTTATGTGTCAACAACATGCCAACCTTCAACATACTCCTAGCCATCCGCTACAGGTCGCACGAGATCTTTGGCCTTTCTCACAATGGGGTTTAGACCTTATTGGTGAGATTCACCCACCCTCTTCGCAACGTCACCATTGGATAATCACAGCAACCGAATATTACACTAAATGGGTGGAAGCCATTCCACTCATTTCAACCAAAAAATAAAAAATCATAGAATTCATTAACCATCACATTATCTGTCGTTTTGGCGTTCCTCATCGCCTGATAACAGATAATGGTAAATCTTTCAAAAATAAGTTGTTACAAGACCTTTGTGACAACTTTGGTATCAAACTTAGCTTCTCATCACCTTACTATCCACAAGCCAATGGTCAAGCCGAATCTTCTAATAAAACCCTAACCAAAATCCTCATGAAAGTTGTTAACGATTCTGGAAGCAATTGGCCTGATCACATCCCCTTTTCCCTTTGGGCTTATCGGACTAGCATTCGTACCTCCACTAATGCCACACCATTTTCGTTGGTATATGGTACCGAGGCTGTCTTGCCTCTCGAAATACAAATACCCTCCCTAAGAATATCTCTTCAGGATATTCTCACCAACGATGATTTCCGCCAAGAGCAGTTAGCCCAATTAGAGCTTCTTGACGAGCGTCATCTTACAGCTCTTGACCACCTTCAAATCTATCAAAAACGCATCAAGCGTGCTTATGATAAACGACTTCATGAGCGTACCTTTAAGGTTGGTGATCTTGTCCTCAAAGAGAATCAGCATGTAACCAAACTAGAAAAGAGCAAACGTGGAAAATTTGCTCCTAATTGGATTGGGCCCTACATTATCACTCATACTTACGGATCAGGCACTTATCATTTAGCTTCGCTTAATGGTAAACCCGAGCCTGAACCCCTTAATGCCTTGCATATCCGACCATTCTACTGTTGAATTTAGTGTTATATCACTTCTTATCTACCTTGCGCTCGTCCCTTGAGCTCATTTACCACCTCATACACTTTGTTTCATGCATCTCAAAATAGAATCAAGCTCACGTGGTTTGGTCATCACCTCCTCTTAAAGATGCCTTCCCCTTTTTAGTCTGGTCCATGACTTAAAAGTATCAAAATAACATGTTCTCAATTATACACTTATGGGATATTCTTGAGTCAAACTTCCTACAAAACTAGATGCTTCATGCCAAACGGACATCTAGACCTCTAAGTTATACATAGACTGCTCCCTCGAAGGACAGCTATGTGTAAAGCCACATCTCCTATTATAAATAGACTGCTCCCCCGAAGGACAGCTATACACAAAAGCCGCATCTGCTACTATAAATAGACTGCTCCCTTGAAGGACAGCTATACAAAGTCAGCCTTTATCAGAATCTTCTCGCATTGATCAGCTTCGTGAAGACCTCAAGAACAACAAAATACATATCCCATGTAGACTTCCCGCATCGATCAGTCTATATCCATGAAAAAAATAAAAGCAGTATTCAAAAGCACTTTTGAGTCATGGACTTGTCTATTTAGGTTTGGTTCTCTTTTGTCAGCATAATCACCTTCTAACAAATTCTCTGCACCCCAGCTTTATCAGCCACCTCACCTCACCATTCGTCAAAACAACAAAACTCAAGGGACGTGACGTATATCCGATATATTGTGATTATACAACTCTTTTCACCTATTGACTTCTCGCCTATGCAAGGTACCTCGGGATTCAAGCTCATCCTATGTTAATATGTGGTTTGTTTAGCTCTTCTCAACTACGGGACACTTTTGCCTCTTTTGCTCGACTCTAGGATTGTGTGTTGACCTTAATCAGGACACGATTCCCTACTACTTGGGTAAGCTAACTTTCACTTCACCTATACCTTACCAACACCAACAACATTACCCTACCAGCATCAAATTTTTACCAACCAACAAATTGCCTAACCACAACCAAATTGCCTGAATTCACCTCTCCCTGGTTCTAAGGGAGAACTACATCAGTCTGAGGCCCCTTCTTGCTTTGTGCAATGGGCTATGTAGGCAGCACTTAGGAGACATGGGGTCTCCCAAGGTTAGCTTGACCATCCCCTACCATAACCTATCATGTGTGGTATATATAAATCTATTTGTTTATTTCTATTCGCTCACATTCATCTTTATCCTTTTTCAAAACAAGACATTCAAAACACAACCATTCTTATTATTATCATAACTCAAATCAACATACATATTCAGTTTTATTTAGATGTTAAACAAATACATCTTCTCTATCATCGACGCACAGGTCGACATCCTTATTTATTCTTATATTCCTATGAAATTCACTTAGACCCTTGCGCCTCCTCCCGAATCAGGTGGTGATCGTGATCGTCGATGCCACTCACTTGGCCTCTCCATCCTCAAAGGTGCCACTGCTATTGGTTCCTCCCACTGATCCGCCAACATCTCCTGTAACATACGAATACGTCCTCTTGCGTGGAGGAATCTTGCCTCTAGTCTCTCCACTCGTGACTCTGCAACCGCTAACAATCCCATTGTCTCATTCACCCGCGTTTGGAGCTGATGAACTAAATCCTGCAGATGATCTCTCTCCGCTGTAATCACAGCTATGTCAGGACGATCACGTACACCTCGCAGCTCTGCTACCCACCATAATCTATAGGCCTCTGTCGCTCCTGCATCCATTACCCTGCGATCGGCTGCTATCTCCTCTGGCCCTTCTGGAGGTGTTGGCCGGGGAGGTGAGAATGCTACCTCGGCGTCGATCCTCATGTATGGTCTATAAGCCATAGGTATATCCTACACAAATCCAAATTGTCACCACACGTGATCTAGAGGAATCCTCTCGTATTCACCTGGCCTGTGCCCTGCGATCCACCTCAATCACTCTACACCCCTCAAATCCTCAGCTATGTTCTCTGTCACCATATAGTTCTCGTAAGGCCTCCAACAAATATCCGCAATTGTCACCATCTCCCATACCTACCTATAATACTCGATGTCATCTATCACGGCCTGGGATCTCGCCTCTTGTTCTGTCTGGACCCATCGTCTGAATCCCAACCTCTGCACTCCTGTCTCTCCCGACTGGATGGGTCGGCCTATCGGTCACACACAAACAATGTGCTCATAGGCCCAACAATGTAATAAGTATGAACAATCCAGTGTCGTCCTGTGTTTTCACCTGCAGGCCCATAAACCCCTGTATAACTCCGCCAGATATGCGGGTGCCCATGCGAAAGTCACGCTCCTTTCTATCATTTCCCAAATAACACTCATCAATGCTTTTGGAAATCTTCCCCCCTCCGCCCTCGGTAATGCATAATACCCCACCGCTATCATTAATACCACTGCCAACCTTGTTTCCTCAGGGTGTGTTGCATACATTGTACCATAAGTGAATGTCAAACCTCGCTGTGTCAACTCTCGTGCAGCTGCACCAAATACTGCTGTTATCACTCCCCGCCCCGCGCTAGGCAACGCCTGATACACTGGTCTTCCTGTAATTGGGAGCCTCAAAATTCTAAACACATCTTCCAACGTCACTGTCATCTCCCCTGTTGGTAGATAGAAGGTATTCTTTTCTAGGTTCCATATCTCAATCAGTGCCTGCAACATAGCATGATTGCATGTGATTCGTGAATAATAGCGGATTCCACTTAGCCCCACATGGTTTATCAATCCCCATTCAGCTGGTGCTACATCCGCTTGGATTCATGACAACAAAGCTGGCACAGTATCATTCATCCTTAACCCTGCCTTCGCCTGCATACATCAAAACGACACACAACCATTCAATAAATCAAATCCCCAAGGGTTTTTTCTCACATTCTGGAAATTCCTACAGTAACCGGTATCGGTTATAGATAACCGATACCGGTTTACTAACTGATACCAGTTATCTCTAAATGATACCGGTCACTGTCAAAAATATACAGCCTGCTTAAAAACATACACCTACGATAATTATTTTGCTCATTTACTCCTCTCTATACCTATAAACATACGTGAACACCCTGCTTACCTACCCCATAACACTCACTCTATCCCAAACCCTTGCCTATCACCTTTTCTTTCTCATCTCTACCCTCTTACCTTCTCTCATCCTATTCATCAAAACATGCAAGAATTAAAATACAACCAAACAGTTTACCTCTCGGGATGCAGCAGCTTGGGGTGGAACTTGTCTTCCCTCTCGTCCCTACCTGCTGGATGCTTCTCCTCGTTCAGCCATGTTCACCACCCTCTTCAAATATAATTTGCCTTTCTAACTTCTTAATCTCAGCCCACACTCACTTCACCTGTCTCTTTCCTCCTTATCACTCAATTCTTTCATGCAATTACCTGTATCAGTCGTCAAACAACGTCGCATTCGTGTATTTAACTTGTTGCATGACTCTAAAAATAAGAACTCTAAAAATAAGAACTTAAGTTGCCGCCCAAGCTTTTCTATTTTTAGAAAAGCTCGTTTTGGCATAACCGGTATCGGTTACCTAACCGATATCGGTCCATACTCTACCGACATTGGTTAGCTTACCGATATCGGTCACATGCCTCCTTTTTCTCTTAAACCTGGGCCTTTTCTTTATTTTTTGCAAATTTTTGTGGCGCCCGCCTCTTTTTCCTGCATAACAACACCATTATCAATATTTGTCATCAAAATCAATATCTCATCACAATTTCATCAACATCATCTACCTACAATAAAACAACCATCAAACAAAATACATACGACATTTTAATATATACACCATTTGGATCTAACTCATCATCTATACACATTACATTTCAAAAACCATCGACAAAATACATAAAACATTTTATACACAGCATATGGATCAAAATCATCATCTCTATATATATCAATGTTTCAAATATACAACTTTCCCTGCAAGGGGGCCTCTGTGATCTCAAAATAATACAAAGCCGGCACGCAGGCCGCAATCACTGTCAAAATCTCGACTCGGCTCGCAGGCCGGTCTCACATGTCAAAAATATACTCAACTCGCAGGCTAGTATCAACTATTCAACCTGTACTCAGTTCGCAGGCCGGTATATACAACAAGAATGAATAAATGAATCATATGTAGGCACACAGGCCTCTATATAAATAACCGGTTCGCAGACCGGTGCCTATATCCAATATACAAACAAAACACCTATCTCCGCTCCAGGGATATCTCAGCTCTCCCCACCACCCTCCGCCCCTCTCCCTGCTGGTCCCTGTGCTGGCTCTCACCGCCTCCCTGTCACCGACCCACCGGCTGTGGCTACACCCCCCTGGGATCTCTGGCTCCTAGAGGTCTCGGCTCGGTGCGCCGCATATGGCTGATAGTCAGCCCCGGTACCATCAAGGACATCCTGATAATACCGGGCCTCCGCTCTCGCCTCCATATAATGGGCCCGTGCCACCATGGCTGCTGGGGCTGGTCCCCCGACTCCTAATAATAGTGGCCCCTGCCTGCCGGTACACCCTGTGCCTGGTGGCCCCTGCCCTACCGGTACACCCTGTGCCTGTAGTGTGGTGGTGGTGCCTGTGGTGGCGCCTGTACCTGTGCCTGTGCCTGTGGCTGTGCAGGTGCCTGTGGGTACCTGTGGCTGCGCCTGGTGCCTATGGCTGTACCTGGTGCCTGTGCCTGCACCTGAGCCTGTGCCTGGGCTAACTGCCCCGGTAATACCCCGATCTGTGCCTGTGCAGCAGCAAGCTGCCCCTGTAATAACTGCACCTGTCCTAAGAGGTGGTCCCTCTCTGCTGTAACAGCTGCCAAATCTGGCTGTGCGGGCTGTGCTATCCTAGCTGCTCTCTGACCTACCCACCAAACCAAAAATGAACCTGTACACCTAGCGTCATCCACTGTATCGTCGGCCAGCCTCTCTGCTACCCAATCTGGGTCAACGGGCTGCGGAGCCGGCAGTGGGGCCTCTACATCATCCCTCCGGTACTGTGGGAAGGGAGGTGGCTCATCCTGTCGCAGCCCCAACTGCCGTCGTACCCTCTCTAAGGGTATCCGCTCATACTCTCCCGGCCTCCGTCCTGCTATCCAGAAAGTATACTGGATCCAGCGCATCTGTGCTCGGGCTCCTCCTCGGGGCTGATGGCCTCTGTAAGGCCTCCATACAATATCCAATGCGGTCAAGCCCTCTAGCATATGACGGTAGTAAGCTACATCCCGTCCTGCGAGCACCGCTCGTGGCTGGCCCACGACCCCCAACCACCTCTGAAAGCCATACCTGTATATAACCTGTGGCCCTGGTTGCTGGGACAGCCCTACTGGTTGAATACATATGATGTGCTCATATGCCCAGCAGTGTAACAAAAATGTGGAACAAATCCCAAATCACCTCATCCGGCGATAACCCCACAGCTCCCTGTATAGCTGCACCAGATATACTGGTGCCCAGGCATAACACGTATGCTCCTCTACCATCTCGTGCAGTACTCCCATCAAAGCCCGTGGGAAGCGGCCTCCCTCTGAGTCCAGGAGGGCGAAGCAGGTGATACCTATCATCATCAGCACGGCAAGCCGTGTCTCATGTCTGTGGGCGCGATACATGTCCCCATAGGCAATGCTCACGCTGTGATAAGTCAATAACGCGGCTGCATCCCCAAATACCTGCAGAATGTTGTCCATAGCCATCTCCGCATCTACCTGGAATACTGCCTCCCCTACGATCGGTAGTCTCAGGATGCGATACACATCCTCCAGGGTAATAGTCATCTCTCCAGTCGGGAGATGGAAAACATTGGTTGCCGGATCCCATCTCTCGATGAGGGCAACCATAAGGCTGTGGTCCCTCTCCACAGCCCTATACCGCTGGACTCCGTCGAGTCCCACCTCGCGCATAATGGCCCAATGCGTTGCGGACACATGTGGCCGCATCCGTCTCAATAGCGGGGGCATCCGATCCCGCATAGTCAGCTGCTGACATGCCTGCACAAATAACCCACTTCATTAGACCCACCCTTTACAACAACTACTACTTTAACCCTCTATACCCCCTTTTTACCCACCCGACCACACCTCGACTCTATAACACACATCTACACCCACCTATTTTACCCTAAAAACATCTACGATATCCCCTTTCCTTATCTCGCACCCTACCAATCACCCAGATCTACTCTCGCCATCTACCTATGCCCCTACCAATTTAACACCTCCTAATTCATACGCAACACTTAATCTATCCTAACCGAACCAACCACACAACCGCCCCATTTCCCCCCCCCCCCCACCAATCACCTTTCCTATCAAACTCTACCCCCTCCCTCTTCACCCCCAAAACACAACACCCAACAATAAACAAAACACAAAACACAACAAAAACACAACACCCAAAAAAAACACCAAACAATAAACAAACACACAAAACCCAAAACAACAACACCCAACAATAAACAACACACCACAAAACCCAAAACACACAACACCCAACAATAAACACAACACAAAACACAAATAACAACACAACAAAACAAAACAAAACCTGCCTACTGACTGGTACCGGTCACCCTCGACCACCACCGGTCCCCTCCCCAGCATTTCTCCACCGGCGCCGGTCGACATACGACTGACACCGGTCAACCAAAAACACAATTTGTGTGAAACATTCGGTGACCGATGCCGGTCGCCTAGTGACCGACATCGGTCACTGTACAATCGCGGAGCCGAACCCGACGCGGCCCCCCAAACTAGTTTTTGCCTATTTTTTACCCCTTTTACCCACTGGAAAACCCTAGAAACCTACCCACCCTACCGTTTTAGCCTAATTAACCTACCTACCCACTCCATTTTTCAAACAACTTCAATTTATTCATTATTTTATTAAAAACTTGGATTCCTACCCAAAACCCAAATCTAGCTTAAAAACATTAAATTCACATAATGAGAGGTTTAGAACCTACCGGTACGACTACACGTCGTCGTGGTGGGATAGGTGGTGGTGGTCCAGCTGGTCCAGCACCTCCTGCTCCTCCTGGGTGTGCCATGGCTATAAATCTCCTCTGCTGGGTCCTCCACCAATCAAATTCTGCCTCCTACTCACTGGGGTCTACCAACCACTCACTTCTCCACTCAAATAATGCCACCTCAGCCGACAATCTCAACAATACCACTAAAACACCTCAGACAACTAAATGTGGTTTTCAAATTGACAATGTGACAATGACAAGCCGTATTTTTCTTTTTATAGGTTTTTCACCTATAACCGATATCGGTTATATTATGCCCTAAAGAACCGGTATCGGTCATCTAACCGATACCGGTCATAGCTGATCGATATCGGTTTAATCCCTATTTTACCGCAATTTTTGCCCTTATTCACTAATCTCCCTTTCTCACCACATCGCCTATACCCTCCTTTGCTAAATAGCCTTTTTTGACTTCATTGGCCCAATTCAAGGCCGCACACCCAACCAATCAGGCCCGACCCAAGGCCGCACCCAACCAATCAGGCCCGACCCAAGGCCGCACCCAACCAATCTGGCCCAACCCAAGGCCGCACCAACCAATCAGGCCCGACCCAAGGCCGTAACCAACCAATTTGGCCCGACCCAAGGACCGTAACCCACCAATTGGCCCGACCCAAGGCCGTAACCAACCATTTGGCCCAACCCAAGGCCGTAACCAACCATTTGGCCCGACCCAAGGCCAACCCAACCAATTTGGCCCGACCCAAGGCCGCAACCAACCATTTGGCCCGACCCAAGGCCACACCCAACCAATTTGGCCCGACCCAAGGCCGCAACCAACCATTTGGCCCGACCCAAGGCCGCCACCAACCATTTGGCCCGACCCAAGGCCGCACCCAACCAATTTGGCCCAATTCAAGGCCGCAACCAACCATTTGGCCCGACCCAAGGCCGCAACCAACCAATCAGGCCCGACCCATGGCCCTCACCAATCAATCGCCCGACCCAAGGCTGCACCAATTAAATACCTCACCCAAAACCAACAAATTACAATTTTATCCACCCATCATGTAGCTTTTTGTTCAATCGAGCTCACCTGTTCGTGTTTTAGCATGATTACGGTACTTGACTTGATCAGTCGACCAACTTTGCCTAGACCAAGACCGTGATGTTTATCTCAACCAAACCAACTATTTGGTACTACCGAACATGCCTAAACGTTCTTGTACCTTACCCGTTAT
This sequence comes from Taxus chinensis, assembly GCA_019776745.2. Lineage (NCBI taxonomy): Eukaryota > Viridiplantae > Streptophyta > Pinopsida > Cupressales > Taxaceae > Taxus > Taxus chinensis. The sequence goes on along the minus strand of CM034155.1, from coordinate 64,858,756 downwards.
ATCCCCTGGAGCTACTTCCTATGCCTTGGATACCAGGATTATATCACCCTTGTTTGGATAAACTATCGACCTTTGCCTATGAATTGCTTGTTTGCTCTTCAAATCGAGTACCCCGATCACACTACTGCATTTCAACGTGCGTCTGCTTCCTTGAACTTAGCCCACCATCTTACCATCATCTCAACACCATTCACCCTTTATCAACCCTATCCCTGATTTCACGTCGCCTCAATCTGTGATAGATTTGAGGGGGATTACCTATACCCTTAACAGGAGTAACCACTTCTTATTATTGTCAGTGCAGCTTTACAAGACAAGCTACACGACAACAAGGGGCTAATGTAGACACCAAATTTGTGTCTTACGACCCCCCATGCCCCGCATCTTATTTCGCAACCTAGCCTCATCACCTAAACCTTACACAATTATTTATTAATTACCTTATAATTAATAAATCCACATCTCCAAACCTGCCACCTCATTTCACCACCTCATCATGACCTAGTCCTAACCCTAAACTAACCTAATTAAGACCTATAACTTGGTCTACATCCACACCCATGACTAATGACTCCTCACCCGCACCCAAAACCAACCTCATAATGACTTGACCAAGCCCACAACTAATCCCTCAGGAGAAAAGGAGGGAAAGTTGGCTATTTTACTAAAAATAGCCCACTTTGACTTAACCGACATCGGTTCCTACTCGACCGCCGTCGGTTACGTAACTGCCATCGGTTCCCTGTAAATGACCTCCCCCAACCAAAAACAGGGGGTGGGGATTTTCATTGATCCGAATCAGAAGTCATTGAAAGAATCAGGATTTCACTTGGCCGAGCAGAGACAAGTGAAGAAAAGAGAGGAGTTTACAGAGAAGGACATCAAGTCTGAGACTGCAACTGAGTAACCAGAGCCCAGTGACACTCATCCAAGCATTGGGAGAGAAGATAGCTCATCTTGGATTGTCAGACCATCCTGCCTGAACCCTGCCTTCGTCATCATAGTCCTTGAACCTGCATCTTCATCAGGAACTAGTAAGTACTGTCTTGTACATTCTTTTAATAATATTTCTTGGACTTCTGAATCACAGTAATTACAAGTCTACTCCCAGATCCACTACCCGGTAACACTCTCCATCTAACTTTCATTCCTCTACCCCTACATTGCCCCAAGAACAACCCCCATACTCTCTGAGTCTTCTCCATCACCTCATTACCTATCCCCAATCATTTACCAGCCTTACAAGCACCATAGCTATCATATAGCCATCTTATAGCCAACCTTCACCAAAGCCCCTAAATCACTGCCCCTACCGATATCGGTTATCAGCAACCGGTACCGGTGACAGTGACCGGCATCGGTCACTGTGATTCAAAACCAAGACCAGCCTTTTCTCTATTATTCTAACAAGGTAAATAAATTGTAATTGGACAATAGCTTATTTGTTAGAATTTGTGTTAATTCATATTAGCAGGGGAACTGACCACCTTCGAAAGGAAGTCTCATATTTCCTGGGCCCAAGGCAGTTCCCTCACTTATTATCTAATTAGAATCTGGTGGTCTTGTATTCTTATTTGCAGGTAGTCCTTCCCAGACAAAAAGGAGTTCTTTGCAATCGATCTGATCTCTCTCTACGGTACGTGCATACCCTCTCAACATTCAACAGGTATTCCTCCTAGCCCTAACCCTTATCTGTTTCTCAAAGGAATGAAAGGATAGAAGCAACTCTATTCCAGGAAAGGAAGCATTTCTGTGTGAAACAATAAAAGGAAATGGTTGCCATTACAATCTTAAAGAGGAGTCTTGAAAGTTATCTCAACATATAAAGACAACTTGCATAAGAGAGAGGACTCTTGAAAAATTTCACTTGCCTAAGATGTCTAACTTTCCAATCTATCTGACCTGTTGGAACCCTTTGGAAGAGTTTCCAACTTACATTTATGGAAGAATATGTGAGAGAGAAGATGAAAGGTTATAATTACCATCATAAATTGAAGGCACATGATGTATTTATTATAGTTTGTTGAGCCACTTGAGAAGGTTCCATCATGTATCATTAATACCCAGTTGACCTAGTTCTCCTTAATTAATTAAAAAAATATTTACATAATAATAATAAATATTATTATTAAAATATTTAAATAAAAAATATTAAATTAATTAAAAACTTATGTGGGACGCTGTTGACTAGTCTATACTGAAGGGGAAATTTATGAGGAAAAGGCCAAAAAATACCAACTCATTGGTTAGCTCAGCGAGCCAACTCATTAAGCTGGTTCCGAGCTCCTCTATGCCACACCACAAATGAGCTCACTTTGGATCGAGTTCTCTACTACGATCCTTTTCTATCGAGCTCCCATGAACCCACTCTAATATATATTCAATGTCTCCTCCTAAACATCTAAAGCTTATTTTCATTTTCCCTGGCCCCCTGACATTTGACTGAATCTACGTGCTCAACTCATCGAGCATCCTGACTAGAATGGTGAGTTCTTCATGTCTCTCATCTCTGGCGTTGTAGAATCATGTAAACTCGGTGATCTCAATGAGATTAGATCTCTCTTTTTTATTGTTCTTAGACAAAACTAATCTTGATTCAAGCATCCCACCACCTGGTCTCTCATTCCACATTATATTGGGCAACTGTTCCCGACTCCAACTACAAGTTCATTCAAAAAATCACCTCAGTTCACCTGTTTGTAGATTTTTCAAGCTCATATTTGTTTCATTGCATTTGACGGAGCTCACCACCCATACAAACATCCCTTATCTTCCTCTACATTGTGTTAGTTTGCCTTAGGTTACTTTACCTTATTTTGCGACCTCAATGTTTCATCGATCTCAACTCGGTTGATCGAGCTATTGTAATGGTTGGTACAAATTCTCTTTCACTGTCGAGTGACTCAACCTCATTCTACCTTCTTCACTCCACCCATCTTGGGCTCATTTGACACCATGAACACTCCATCGAATACGCCATCATTCAAACTCGACGCTAACTCACAAATGATCCGGCCGTGCTAAAATGTCTTGGACTTCATCAGTCATTGAGTAGTGAGTTATATATTCCCACGAGATCAATAAACATATTTTAATCCCACCTACATCGTCCAACTCAGACCGGATTCCCTCTTGGTGAGAATTACTATTTACTTCCTTGATATCCTTTTCACAAACTTTTTATGCATTGGCCAAACTATCATGTACATTGGGCTTCTTAAATTGAAACATTTTCAAATCATGCTTGATCAACTCATTTCGACTTATACAAAGCTCATGTAACCTATCTTGTACTTGCCATGAGCTCCTCTCCAAGTAACTCACTTGTCTTACCATCACCAAATAGCTTGACAATGCTCCACTACCAAGTTCATCATGCATTGAATGGACGATCTCCTTAAACTCCTCCCCGATGTCATGCATGTTTTATTTATCCTTTGTATCAATATCTTCTAAAAGTACATCGATACATGTTTTATGTGTATTGGTTGGCTTGGGTTTTCATTAACTTGACTCAATGGCCTACGCTCTTACTGAGCTTGACCTGCACTAAGACAAACACTCTTATATGAATCTATCCACCTGAGCTTGCCATAAATTGTTACACCGAGATATCTCTCGTTCTGCTACATCAAACCAAACCGACCCAGTTCCACATTATTGGTGGAACAAGCTCTCACCTGGACTCGAATGGTTTTCTACAACGTGACACATTTAATACATCACTTTTCATCTTGAGTACTAATTGTGGGAAATCTTATGGATCTCAGTGTAGGTGATTCATAGGAATTTTTCATAGAAAAACTTTATAACTATGATGAAGGACCCCTACGAGTGATTTCCATCATATAAAATAAATGTGATTGATCTTATTTTACTTGAGAATCTCAGAACTTGATCAAGACATGCATCCTTATGTATAGGATTGGCTCATTCCCACATCCAAGAGATTGTTACATTGAGGCTCCATGGCTCAACTTTATCACCCATCTTCTGTGTGTGGTAAAAAAAAATTTTAATCGGTGAGCTAGAATCAACCTTGTCAGATCTCGTATGCTTAGCTTAGACTTTCCAACATTGGTAATCCACAGTGTTCCACCGTAGATCCTTCTTACAACAAATTCGGTGCCACATTAACTGCTTCACACCACTCTCTCATGCATTCAATACTTCTGATGACTCTCCTATTGAATCAATAACTAACAGACTTCTTATTTGCATGGAAGCCTCATGATGGCTTGCCATTACAAAATTTCCACCATGGTGATTGGTTAAATTTCTCCCACCTTTCAGAAATATTGAATTAGCTTGACATCATCAAAATTCCCCCTGGCCATGCTGGCATGAACCCCCACATTATGGGACATTTTTCTTGGTTAGCCACATTCAAAGTCCCATTTGGCCATTTGGTAACTAATCTTCATAATTCCAAGCAACACAAGAATTTTACTTTTTTTTGCCACTACCAAAAAATCAAGTTGGTTCCAACTCAAACATTTCCCAATGAACCTATTTTCTATTATCGTTGGATAAGGATTTGTGAACTCTGAACTTAGCCCTATGTGAGCCCGAAATCATTTCTTGTGCCATATCGAAATGCCTAGGATGCTCACAATCCAAATTGATGTTGATGTTTTGACTGAGCTCCCCTTTAATACCCAAGTTGATTCACCTGAGGACACAATGAAACTCACCTAACTGAGCTATTACCACACGTTGAGTCATGCATGAGATCTCTTTGGATCATTTTCCCCACTCGGTTGACCGTGTTTTTAGCATGATTTGATACACCAATATCCTCGCATAAAAAAAAACAATATCAATCAAGTGAGCTCTGAACTTTTGACTCATCAGTTGCATTGGCTAAGCCATTGCATAGAGCTCGAGCTATGTCATTAAACTATGTATTGGGTGAGTCCATCTTTTCTACGAGCTTACTCACCTTTCAAGTGACTCACTCATCGAGTCATTGAGTCATTCCATTGTAATCATCAACCATCTCACATACCAACTCAATGAGCTGGTGGGTGAGGTGGTTAGGTCAATTTCCCATTTGACCCCTTTTTGTATAGTTTCTCCCATTTTTTAATTTCCTTATAATTTTTAGTGTTAGTGAGTCATGGGGGTTTGAATGTAATGTCTTTAGGCTGGTTACACCTTTTTTTGCATTTTTTTCCTATTTTAAGTGGATGTGTGCCCCTCAGGGCCAAAATTTTGTTCCAAGAAAACCTTAAATTCTCAGGCCTTGTGAATATTGTTTAAACAAAAATTTATCCTGAAACTCCCCATGAATGCCTCTCATGTTTTATGGGTCCAATTCACTCTCTTTTTCCATTTTTTCCCAAGGGGAAAAATGGATAACATTTTTGGATACCTCTCGGGGATGATTGTCTACTAAGAATGATTCTAGTAGCCTTAATTCATCCATTGGGCATGGAGTCAATGTTGGAATCTGTAAATTGATTTGATCTTCTGTGATATATCCCGAACTCTCCTTGATAATTTTCAATCTTGGACCTCCCAGAAATGCTAGGCATGAGGTATATTGAATTTGTTGAATGCTTGGCATCATGAACAATGTAGAATTTTGAATGAAGCTTACTATGAGAGTATTATGGAAACTTTAAAACTTCCTTCCTTTAACACCTCCAATGATGAAACAATGTGTAAGAGCAACAAAAAAATCACAATAAGAACGAAAGAAAAATAACAACACATAATAATGTGCATAAGAAATTGGAGGAAAACACCTAACTAACTATATAGCAGGTGGAATGATTCTCAAAAAACATATTTGAGATGTATCCTATTCACGTTAATTAGAATTTCTTCTCCATTGAGCCTGGATAGACAAAATGAATTCACCTCTTTGCAACTCGTGACGATGTATGGCCCACTCCAGAGAGCATCAAACTTAGCATGCCTACCTAGTTTTTCCTTGTCTTCATCCCATTTTAGGACTAAATATCCCTCTTGAAAAAACTGATGAGACACCTTCTTGTTAAAATATTTCTTAACCTAAGCTTGATGTTGCTCGAAATTCTTCATAGCCTTGTTTTGTACTTCATCTAACTCCTTTAGTTCAGCAAACCTTACTATCAGAGGATCACTCTCCATAATTTCAAGTTGATGAGCTAACTCCAAAGAAGGTAAATCTAAGGAGAGAGGAAGTTTTTCTTCCCTTCCATATAAAAGCATGAACAGAGAATTCCCTATGGCCCTTTTAGGTGTGATCTGATCTTCCCATAAGGTGGTCTTAAGCTGTGTATGCCAAGTCCTCTTGTTAGTTTCCATCACGGGCTTAGTAATCCTTATGAGGTTTTTGTTTTTAGACTAAGCCAATCCATTTTTTTGTAGATAATAATTGGATGAAGTCTTGAGGTTGACCCCATTTTTAACAACCCATTCACTCAACTTCATACTAAGAAAATCCATCACGTTTTATGAAATGACTATAAAAGGAACACCAAACCTTGTCATTATACCTTCTATGAAATCCAAAACTACCTTTTCATTTCTCTCTTTCAATGCTACCACCTTTTTCCATCGAGTAAAATATTCTGTTGTAGTAAGGATCCACTTATGTCCTTCATTGGATGGAGGATTAATCATTCTGATGAAGTCCAACCCCCATTGAACAAAGGGTTGATCTACTTGTATTGGATGCAGTGGAAGAGCTACCTACTTCTCCTTTCCTGTGAAAAAGGCACATTCCTTACATTTCCTTACCCAGAGATGGGCATATTTGAACAAATCCATCCAATAGTAACCAAATCGCATGATCTTGGTAGCAGTTATTTGTGCAGCGTAATGTCCTCCAGATAGACCATTACAAAAATCTTCTAGTATCCTACTCAATTGTTCTAGTCCTACACACCGAAGGAGGACACTGTTTAAATCCTTTTAAAATAGAACATTATCTACCAAAAAATATGGAATAAATTGAAGATGGAAATTCCATCTTGTGTTTTTATCCATGTTCATAGGATATACTTATAAGAAGATGAAATTCTTAGTTTTGGATAACTAGTCAACTTGTTTGTCACTCTCATCAATGTTTAGAAGCATCAAATCCTCATCACCTTTTGATTCCATGTCTGTAGTAAGTTTTTGACACAAACCCTTACCTATAACAAGTTTTTTAACCTTACTATGCACATCATACTCCATCACCTTCATGATCCATCCAACGCACTTCATGTTCATCTCTTTGTTCAACAAGAACTCCTTGACAACTTGATGAGACACCATCAGATGAATTTTGTTGTTGGAAAACATGTTCTTTATTTTATTCAAAGCTTGAATAACCACAAAGACTTATTTTTCAATGAATGAGTATTTGATCTCATAGTCATTGAGGGATTGACTAAAAAAAGTAATTGGTTGCTCCATCAGGTTGTTGTTTTGCTGAGTGAGGATCCTTGAAGTGATCTCTTGACCTATAAAAGCATAAAGGATAAATTATTTATCAAACCTAGGTTCACTAGATTGGGAGCTTGATAAATTGTCATTTTGATGGCTTCGAATATCTCTTGTCCTTCATTTGTCCATGAGAATGGCATGTTTTTCTTTAGCATGGTTGTCAGTGGTTTATCCAATGTCATGAATTGAGGGATGAATCTCCACGAGAAATTTATGGTTCCCAAAAAATTATAGAGTCCCTTCCTATGACTTGGGAGAGATTAGGACATAATCAAACGAATCCTGGATGGATCGATTAATAGTCCTTTTTCTAAAACAACATTCCCAAACAATTTTCCCTCTTGTAATAAAAATATACACTTCTTAGGATTAAGTGAAACCCCAAATTCCCTACATCTTTGGAAAACCTTCCTTATATGCATGATGTGATCATCTACATGCTTAGAATATATAGTTACTTCATCTAGGTAAACCAAGATGATATTGTTGATTATCCCTTTAAACGCCATGTCCATGGATATTTGTAAAGTATCCCTGGTGTTAGAAAACCCGAATGACATTTTGTTGTAGACATACGTGCCCCATTTGGTAGTGAAATCCATTTTGAATTGGTCAGATTCTTGGATGAGAATTTGATTGTAACCTAAATATCCATTGAGAAAAGCAAGTATTTGAGCTCGTGCCACTATTTTAAGAATTTTCTCCATTGATGAGAGAGGATAACGGTCTTTCAACGAGGCACAGTTCAAATCCCTGAAATCTATGCACAACCAAATCTCTCTATTATTCTTCCTTACAGGAACCAGATTGGCTACCTAAGAGGAGTGCTTGATGGGAAAAATAATACATTCTTCGATGAGTTTGGTTAGTTCCTTTCTCATTAGTGGCTCAATTTTGGGATTAATTGGCCTCTTCTTCTAATGAATTGGCTTGGAATTAGGATCATGTTCGATGGTATGTTATGCTAGACTTGGATTAAAACCACGCAGGTCTTTATAGCCACATGTAAAAATGTCATGATACTCTTGAAAAAGTTTGATGAAAGCTTCTTTCTCTTCAAAAGTACACACTTTGTCAATCTTTAGAAACTTATCATGCACTACCTGGACTTCCTTAAAACATTCTTCTTTGAACACCATGTTAAAGCTTTCTCTCTTCGCTTGATCATCTGAATTGAAAATGGATTTAAGAGTGACTAATAATTTTGGTATCTTTTTTTTTTTCAATTGTATAATTTGATCACCATACGACTCTTGCAACTTATCTTGATTTCTTACAGTAAACTTCACCTCTTCTTGTAGGAAAAGGATAACAATTTTGTCACTATTGAACACTTTCTAGCTAATCACATTATCAAGGACTGTGGGTCAAACCACCATTTAAAAAAATTTCTTCCCTTATTTCATGATATCAACATTATGTTGTATTGTGATCCAATCATAGCAAGCCTATCAACATCTTTATTTTGATTTCTAGGAACCGTATGGATTCCAAAAGCTTCAAAATCTTCAATCAAGTCCCACACTCGATTCTTGTATGATTTTAAAATATCATTCTTGGATGCACTACATGTCATCACTTGATGAAAAAATAACTCACTATCTCCTAAAATATTTAGGGCCTTGATTCCTTTCTTTTGGGATAGTTGAATTCCTTGCACAAAGGCCTCGTATTCAACAACATTGTTAGTGCAACTGAACTGCAACCAAAAATATGAGAAGTATTTATCTCCCTTGGGATAAATTAATATAACACTATCACCAGATCCATTCTTACTTCTTGAGCCATCGAAGAAAAATTGCCATAGTCCTTCCAAATCTCTTGGTGTTTTGAAAATTTGTACTATGATTGTATCTTCTTCACGAATGCAGTATGTACCCAATCCTATTTCTCCCAAAAGTAGAAAAACAGATTCTTCTTCTGCCAACACATCAATGTAGGGATCATACTAATGATCTCCACTTACTTCATCTAGCATAATATCGGGGACTTCTTCAACGAGAGTGGTCATTTCATGATCAACATCTTCTTCTTCTGGATCTCCGATTGTGTAATTCCCATTTATAGGACTAGCAGTGTAGGGTTCTACATGATTATGTCAGATTGGTTCCACCCTTATAGTCACTTTGGTTCCATATCGAGTCTTGAGAATCATATATGACCAATCGGTTGATAGATAACTTCCCATCTTAGCAGTGAAATCTCATGATAGGAAGATGGCAAAGAGAGGAGGAAGATCAATGACTGATATGTATTGGGTGAATGAAAAACTTGGGCATGCATTTATGGTAAGTTGAAGTCCTTTGATAACTCTAATAGTCTTAATATATATGAAATCCAATTGAATAACTCCTCCTACAACTAGCGCATATTGTATGCCTAGTACATTTGTAATTTGTTGTGTCATGACTGAGCTACTGACACCAGAATCAATCATGCAATTATGCACTAGATGGTTGTCAATGAACAAGGAAATAGAGAATGACGGTGGTTTTTTGGCTTTAAGAATAGTTTTCCCTTCTGATTGATAGAAAATCATAACATCTTCTATTCCATGACTTGATGATCCCTCGATTGTACCAAAACTATTTAGAGCTTCTCGCAAGAAATTTATTTGAGAAGGAATTGAGATTTTGTTCCACATAGTAATGATCATATTGGTTTTCTTCATTTTTTCTACTATACTAAAGGCAATAGCTCTAATTTTTCTGACACTTCATTGGGCATTGGGATCTTCCTTTAGAAAGTGCTTATTGGGTATCGTGATGCCTGAAGAACCTTCTATCCTTACATCTTGGCTAACAGGTATTTCTGGCGGTTTCTTTCCTGCATATTTATCAACCACCACTTGTGTTTGAGGTTATGAATTGGAAGCCTGATTATCTTTGGAATTTTGAGGTTCCATTGATCTCTTCTTGGAATGAGTGTTTTCTGCCACTGAAGAGGAATTTGTATTCAACCCGTAAATATATTTTTCTTTCTAGTTTAGAAAAGTTGTTTCTTTAGGTGCTTTTGGTTGATCTATTGTTTCTCACGTAGACGTGTTCTTTTTTAGATCAGAATGGGAATATACAATTTGAACCATAAGGGCCTGGCTAAGAACTCCATTGGGGTAAAGATTTTTATTGTGGGGTGGAGAACAAGGATAACACCATTCAAAGTCTTGAACTAGATTATTCTAGACAATTACTATGGATCTAGATGAGCTAGAAGAAAGAGGTATCTGAAATTTCAAGGGATTGACATTCACAACTTGATTTTTAGCTTGATTTTGTGGCTGATTGTTCCCTTAAAAAGGAGGATAGTTAGTCTGATACTACTTATTTTGTGGATTATATGGATGATTGTATTGAATTTTTTTCCTCTTGAGTGCAACAAGCTCATTTCCAAAATTTTGCATCAGTGAATTGAATTCAAATAGATCAATTGAAGAGGAAGGGGTAGACTGAGCTGGTTGATTATAAGTTGTTGGAATAAGAGTGATAATATGTTGATTATTCGTAAGATCCAGAGACAATGACATTGGCGGTCGTGGAGCTATCTTTCCAGCATGAATCAATGAATTTTCTGCTCTTATGGAAACATCGTCGGCATCAGATAATGTATCCTCTCCCATGGACTAGATCATAACTACTACATCAATATTCAAGGCTTACAAATATTACAAGAGTGTATTATATGGAGAAGGTTTTATAAGTGCCAGAATCCTATTCTAGGTCCTATGGAATGGGAAGTTGAAACCACTCTTGTATTCTTGGGAAGCTCTCTTCATGGTAGTGAGTTGTTCCAAAAGCGATAGGTGATCACTCTTGTCTTCAAATTGTTTAAAAATATTTTCTCCTAACTCATCCCAAGTGGTTATACTGCCAAAACTTAACCCTTAAAACCATTGAAGTTATTTTCCCTTGAAATAGGTAGTAAGAAGTCTAACCATAATGTTTTCCTCCGTAATATTATGTACAAATGTTGGCTACATCAGGAATATGTTCCACTAGAGTAATGTGAGTTTCCCATGTATATAAGGGTAAAATTTTGAGTGCCGCAATAGGTATAGGGTCACATTGAGCCAAAAAAAGAGGCATGCTTGCATTGAAAGGGGGGGAAACTTGGTTTCATGTCATAGCAATAAGAGATCGATTATTCATTAGTAGAGGTAACCTTACGTATGAAGGATTTTAATGACCCCTACGGGGTAGAGATGTAATTGGTGATGTTGAAACACATCTTCTTCTTCTTCTCTTTGGAGGAGATAATGAAAGTTTGATATGCTGATAATTTCCTTTCTTTGAATAAGCTCTTGTCTGAATTCTTTGAATAAGTTAATGCACTGAAATTTATAAATAGAGATATAGAGTCGACAAGTAATTTGACTTGTGTAAGTGAGAAGAGAATTACCAACTCTCTGTCCCACTAGCCATGTAAAAAATTGTTGTCACCAAATCACTGCACCCTCCAAATGGCCATAATGTGAATAGGACATTCGATGTGATTGGGATGCATGGTATCACCTCTAAATCTGTGGGACTTGGGCTTGAGGTGAACCTCTGGAGAAAGTCAGATTCCACTTCCTAAACTAAGTGTTGTACTACTGGTAGTGAAATAAAACAGTTATCTAGATGTATGCTAACATTTTCATGGGTTTTAGGGAAAGAGATTTGCATAAATGAAACTATACTAGGGATGGTGATGCACCAAATAAAGGGTGTTGCAAGAATAATGAAGGGTTAATTTGAAGAGGGTGTGTGCACTACAAGTTAAATTCACCTACTTCAACTTAGAGAGGGTACATAATACCACAGGCTAGGAAGAACACCTTCCTTTTGTTAAAATTGATCAGAAAAACATGTTATCGGTCTTCTAGTGAACAAGGATGAACTTGAGAAGGGTGAAAAAGCACCACAACTCAACTGCATCCAATACTCCACCACTCGATAAGCAAAAAACTCCAAGATGCTGCAATAGAAAAGTGAACTTGCACAATGTACCTGCAAGAATGAGAAAAGGCACAAATAAGTATAGAAGGATGAAAGGACTGAGATTAGTCACAATACACACACTTTTATTGCTTTAATAACGTTCTTTCATCTAGGTGATGTAAAAACAAATTTATTTCATCATTTTTCCTTTTGATCTATGTCATCAACCCTTATTAAAATGTACGTATACAAAAAACTGTAAGATGACATGAGAATACATAATACAAATATTTCTTCATTGTTAAAACAACAAATCGATGCAACATACATAACATAATGCAATATGAGAAAGTACACAAGGTAACTGTTATCACCAAATCACTACACCCTCTAAATGGCCAGAATGTGAACAAGATGTTCAATGTGATTGGGAAACATGGGATCACATATCAATATTTCGGACTTGGGATTGAGGTGAACCTCTAGAGAATGCCAACTTCCTCTTCCTAAAATAAGTGTTGTGCTACTCCTAGTGCAATAAAACATTTATCTAGACCTATGCTAACATTATCGTGGGTTTTAGGGAAAGAGATTTGCAGAAATGAAACTATACTAGGGATGGTGATGCACCAAATAAAGGGTGTTGCAAGAATCATGAAGGGTTAATTTGAAGAGGGTGTGTGCACTACAAGTTAACTTCACCTACTTCAACTTAGAGAGGGTACATAACACCACAGGATATGAAGAACACATTCCTTTTGTTAAACTTGATCAGAAAAACATGTTATCGTTCTTCTAGTGAACAAGGATGAACTTGAGAAGGATGAACAAGAAACACAACTCAACTGCATCCAATACTCCACCACTGGATAAGAATAAAACTCCAAGAACCTGTAATAGAAATGTGAACTTGCACAATGTACCTGCAAGAATGAGAAAAGGCACAAATAAGTATAGAAGGATGAAAGGACTGAGATTAGTCACAATACACACACTTTTATTGCTTTAATAACATGCTTTCATCTAGCCGATGTAAAAACAAATTTATTTCATCATTTTTCTTTTTGATCTATGTCATCAACCCTTATTAAAATGTACGCATACAAAAAAATGTAAGATGACATGAAAATACATAATACAAATATTTCTTCATTGTTAAAACACCAAATCAATGGAACATACATAACATAATGCAATATGAGAAAGTACACAAGGTAACTGTTATCGCCAAATCACTACACCCTCTGAATGGCCAGAATGTGAACAAGATGTTCAGTGTGATTGGGACACATGGCATCACCTCTCAAGCTGTTAGACTTGGGCTTGAGGTGAACCTCTAGAGAAGGCCAACTTCCTCTTCCTAAACTAAGTGTTTTACTACTCCTAGTGCAACAAAACATTTATCTAGACCTATGCTAACATTATCGTGGGTTTTAGGGAAAGAGATTTGCAGAAATGAAACTATACTAGGGATGGTGATGCACCAAATAAAGGGTGTTTCTAGACTCAGGAAGGGTTAGTTTAAATAGGGTGTGTGCACCACAAGTCAACATCACCTACTGCAACTTAGAGAGGGTACAAAATACCAAACGCTACTAAAAACATGTTCCCTTTGATAAAATCAATTAGAAAATCAAGTTATCAGTCTTCCAATGAAGAAGGATGAACTTGAGAAGGGTGAACAAGAACCAGAACTCAACTGCATGAAATTCCCTAGCACTCAATACGAACATACCACCATGAACCTACAATAGAAATGTGAACTTGCACAGTGTACTTGTAAGCATGAGAAAAGGCACAAATAAGTTCTCTGCTACGAGCCATTTCCACTGACCTCCCACAAACCCACTCTGAGCTATCTTCAATGTCACCTCCTAAATGTTGCGAGATTATTTTCATTTTCCCTAGCCCCCTCGCGTTTGACTAAATCTACATACTCAACTCACCGAGCACCCTGACTAGAACAAAGAGTCCTTCATGTCTCTCATCTCTAGCATTGTAGAATCATGTAAAATTGGTGAGCTCAATGAGATTAGAGCTCTCTCTTTTATTATTCTTATACAAAAATAATCTTGATTTGAGCATCCCATTACTTGGTCACTCATTCCACTGTATATTGAACAACTGTGCCTGGCTCCAATTGCAAGCTCATTCAAACAATCACCTCGGTGCCCCTGTTTGTAGATGCATCGAGTTCATCTTCATTTCACTAAGTTATTCCACATTGTGTTAGTTTTCCTCAGGTTACTTTACCTTGTTTTGTAATTGCAATGTTTCACTAAGCTCAAGTTTGTTGATCGAGCTATTGTAATGGTTGGTACAAATTCTCTTTCACCATCGAGCAACTCAGACTCATTCTACCTTCTTCAGTCCACCCATCATGGACTCATTTGAAACCATGAACACTCCACAGAATCAGCCATAATTCAAACTCTACATTAAATCACAAATGATTTGGCCATGCCAAAATGTCTTGGGCTTCATTGGGCATCGAGTTATGAGGTCTATATTCACACAAGCTCGATAAACATATTTTAATCCTACCTACTCGGGCCAACTCAGACTTAATTCCCTCTTAGTGATAATTAATATTTACTTCCATGATATCCATTTGACAAACTTTTCATGCATTTGACAAACTGTCTTGTGCATTGGGATTCTTCAATTAAAAAATTTTCAACTCATGCTTGGCCAAATAGTTTCAGTTTATACAAAGATCACATAACCTATCTTGCACTTGCCATGATATGCTCACCGAGTAACTCACTTCGATTACCGTCACCAAATAGCTCAAAATTGGTCCAGTACCAAGTTAATCATGCATTGAATGTTTGAGCTCGTTAAAATCCTCCCTGATGCCATGCATGCTTTCTTTGTCCTTTGTATTGAGCTATTTTGAAAGTACATAAAGACGGGTTTTATTTGTATTGGTTGGCTTAACTTTGGCTTAACTCGACTTGGTGGCTTTCACTCTTACCGAGATTTACCTGTACCAAGTTGAACACTCTTATACGAATCAATCCACCTAAGCTTGCCATGCATTATTACAAAGAGATATCTCTCGTTCTGCTACATCGAACCAAACTGACCCGGTTCCACATTACTGGTAGAATGATCTCTCACCTTGACTCGAATGGCTTTATACACTGTGACGAGTTTGATACAATGCTTTGCATCTTAAGTTCTAACTATGGGAAATATTTTAGATCTTAGTGTAGGTTATTCACATAACTTTGTGGTAGAAAAAATTGATAACTGTGATGAAGGACCCCTATGAGTGATTTACATCATATAAAATAGATGTGATTGATCTTCTTTTACTCGAGAAGCTCAGAACTTGATCAAGCCATGCATCCTTGTGTATAGAATTGGCTCATTCCCACATCTGTGAGATTATTACATTGAGTCTCCATGGCTTGGTTTTATAACCCATCTTCTGGGTGTGCTTAGAATTTGTTTTTTACTTTGTGAGGTTGAATTGACCTTGTCAAATACCATATGCTCAACTTAGACTTGCCAACATTGGTAATCCATAATGTTCCACCTTAGATCCTTCTTACAACAAATTTGGTGGCACCTTAACTGCTTCACACCACTCTCTTATGCATTCAATTATCCTGATGACACTCTTGGTGAATCAGTAACTAACTCAGACTTCTTCTTTATGTGGAAGCCCCATGACAGCTTGCCATTACAAAATTTCCACCATGGCAATTGGTTAAATTTCTCCCACCTTACGGAAATATCGACTTAGCTTTACATTTTCAAAACCCCCCTCAAACATTCTCGCATGAATCCCCACAATGTGGGACATTTTTCTTGGTTATCCGTAGTCAAATTTCCATTTGGCCATTTTTTCACTGATCTCCATAATTCCAAGGAGTGCGGGAATTTTAATTTTCTTTTTCACTGCCAAAAAATTGACCTGGTTCCAACTCAAACATTTTCCACTGAACTGATTTTGTATTCTCATTGGATTAGGCTTTATGAGCTTTAAACTTAGCCCCATGTGATCGTGGAATCATTCCTTATGCTGAATCAGAATGCATGGGATTCTTACAATCCAACTCGATGTTGATGTTATGACCTAGCTCCCCTTTACTGCTTGAGTTGATTCACCTAATGACATAATGAAACTTGCCTAACCGAGCTATTACCACACATTGAGTCATGCATGAGCTCATTTTGGATCAATTTCCTCACTCGGTTAACCAATTTTTTGGCATCATTCAATACACCAACATCCTCAAATCAAAAACAATGAGCTCATTCAAGTGAGCTCTGAACTTTTGACTAATCAGTTACATTGGCTAAGCCATCATGTAGAGCTTGAGCTATGTCACTGACCTGTGTATTGGCTGACTCCATCATTTCTATGATCTTACTCACCTTTCGAGTGAATCTCTCATCAATACATTGAGTCATTCCATTGTAATCATCAACCATCTCACATACTAGCTTTATTAGCTGGTGGGTGAGCTGGTTAGCTCAACTACCCATTTGATCCCTTTTTGTATAGTTTCTCCACTTTTTTATTTCCTTAGAATTTTAGGGGTTAGTGAGTGATGGGGTTTGAATGTAGTTTCTTCAGGCTAGTTACACATTTTTTTGCATTTTTTTCCTATTTTAAGTGGATGTGGGCCCATCAGGGAAAAAATTTTGTTCCAAGAAAACCTTAAATTCTCAGGCCCTGTGAATATTCTTTAAACACAAAATTATCCTGAAACATCCCATGAATGCCTCTCATGTTTTAAGGGTTGAATTCACTCATGTTGTCCATTTTTTCTTGAGGGGAAAAATGAATAACACTAACCTAACTAGGGAAACAAGTACAAACACACATACTCAAACAAACAACGTTCAAGATGGTTGAAAAAATGTTTTTGTTATCAAACTTCAATTCCCAAATGTTTGATTTAACGAAAAAGGGTTAAAATGGTGCCCTAATAAAGGATGCAATTTTTTTTATATTTTTTACCAATGTTTTGGGATTTTAGATTTTACCAATGTTTTGGATTTTCTAGGATTTTGTGAATGTTTTTACTTTTTTGAAAATTTTACCAATGTTTTTAGATTTTTGAACATTTTCCAAATCTATATAGAGAAAAATTAAAAATGTGGATGCCCCTAGTGTTAGATGGGAATGTACAAGGGAAAATGCCATGCGTATGTGCAAGAAAATGAAGATGCAAAGATACCCAAACCTTACATGGGAATGTACAAAGGAAAATATTGCATGTATATACAAGAGGAAGATAATCTATTTCAATGCCAAGATAAATAGTTTCAATTTTATGATGGACTCAAACCAAGTAAATACTAGGAAGGAGTGAGAATACCCCCAGTGCAAGATGGCCAAGAAATAGATGATACATAGAAGTGGAAAATTATTTATTGAAACAAGGGACAATTTCTCTCAAACATGGTAAAAATGCAATGGTATACACATGGATGTTTTGAGTAAAGAAAAACAACAAAAAATGTCATGGAAGGATATGGAAAATGTAGCTAGAATATTGGTGATGAAAATTTGATTAGCGCAAGGCACAAATTATGAGACAAAATATAGACTGTAGCAAGATTTTGAAAAAGGTCTAAAAAACACCTGGTAACATACTAATCCTTTTTTTCTTATCGAGAACCAGTGTGTGCATATGAAAATTAATTACCTCTTGCAGTGGAGAATTGATAGAAAACATGTGAAGACACACTAGCCAATGTGTAGGAATGACTTATTTTGAAAGGTGATTTGTGAATGGAGGGTGGAAGTATAGTCATACATTTCTCCCTTGCCAACCAGGCATCCATAGCCCAAATGAATATGTATTTTATTCTAGTTACAAAATTTCTCTATTACCAGCTATACATCCATAGCCCTGATAGAGATACTGGAAATACCCCAAGAAAGAGTTATATATTGATTTTATTTTAATTTTTGATGTTTTGATTGATTTTATTTGCTTTCTAAAAATTATTTCAGATCTCTCGATTATTTTGATAAGGGGTTAAGAATCACTGATGGCTTGATGGGAGGATGTGGAAGTGATTGTGATGATGACATTCACTATTGTCAACAAATACATTCACAAAGTATTTATAACAATTTTTTTAAATGTATGATAGTGATAGGATCTATAGAAGGTCATTAATTCTGTAATTTACGAAGGTGATGAAATACCAAGGTCAAACAAATACCATAGAGATAAATTTCAAAAAAAATTGTGAATAGACTAACCAAAATATCATCTAAAGGACGAAAATGGTAGATTACTGACAGAGGAATGACAAGAAAGGGAAGAAAGAACATCCATGTATATACAATACCTAATTGCAATGTTTGATCTTTGTACCTTTTATTTTTTGTAATATTTTAATGTTTTTCTCATTTTATTGTATTGTTGAATTTCTTGATTTTTTTAGAATTTAGGAAATTTGGGACCAACAATGCCACTCTGCGTGATAAGATCCCAAAACAATGTTTGTAATTTATTTTATAAGGGAGACTGGGAGTTTTTGCTTATTAAGAGTGATATTATCTCCAATCTTGATGACCATGGTGAGCTCATACTCAATAAGTGATTGTGGCTTATCTTTCAACATGGATTTTATATGTTGGATCTTGAGTTCCCTATCCATAGGTTTCTGATATTTTTTCCATACTTGATGGGTACGTTGGTGTGCATTCTTGAATCGTGTTTTATTTTTAAATTGTTTTACTAAGTGTTAGATTTTATTGGATCTTTAGAGATATTTGAATTTTTTATCTTATCTTGATGAAGAAAATGTTGGTGTTTCCTACAAGCTAATGTGTGATTTTGTTGATCCTAGGAAGTGGGAGAAGAAAGTGGATGTTTAGAATTGATTTGAGAAATGAAGGTGAACTTTCCACAATCATTAATAGAAGGATAATATGAGGGATGAAAATGATATGGTCCAATACTTGAAAAGGATACGATACCAGGAGGTGTCCCATAGAGTGAAGATGAAGGGCTACTAGGATGTGGCCCAAGTATAGAAGATGATGGGATACTCGGAGGTGTCCCATACATAGACATTGATGAAGAGATACTAAGACGTGGCCCAAGGATAGAAGGTAATGGGATACCAATAGGTGACCCAATAATAGATGATGAAGGGATACTAGGAGGTGACCTAAATATAGAAGAAGATAATGGGCTACTCGGCGGTGACCCAAGGTGATATTTTGATTAAGGAATCATGATAGATAAAGAATGAAGGATGAAAAGGATATAGGCCATAGATAAATGCAAGAACCATGCATTTCATCACACGATGAAGAATGCGAAGATGGAATATTAAGAGTTGGATCAATTTTAATGATCCTAATGTCTTCCTCTATTTCTTGAAAAAAGGAATAAACCTCTTCCCCACAATATGTGAATGTATCGAAGTATAAAGATAATCCTTTCTTGTAATCCCCTAGGGGAATGTCATCATGTAACCCCATGAATTATTTTATCACTTCTTCATTCTGAAATAAATTGATAAGAATAGGTTTTTCTTTTGACCATAGTGGGTTGATTAGAAGAAAGAGGTCCAAATGATGTGAAAGACTTAGAAGACAATGACTCAAGAGACGAAGTAGATTTGGATTTAGATGTCTCATGAGTAGAAGAAGATGAAGATTGTAAATTTTTTAGTATTGGATATACTAGAAGATGATGCGGTACCAGGAAACAAAGAGGATCACATAAAATTTTGGTAGATTATGATTTAAGAGTCAACTTAGATGATTTACTAGAGGGACTTTGAGTCACATTTATATTTGAAGAAGGAATACTTTATTGGGGTTATTAATAAAGGAGGCCCTACAAATAAAGGGAGGACTGCAACTCAAGAATCACATTAGCTATTTGATTGGGAGAACTTGGAGTCACCTAGATCTTCAAATGAGGAAGAATTTGCTAAGGTGACTAATAAAGGGGGTCCTACAAAAAAGGGAGGACCGTAGCGTAGGAGTCAAATCATAAGAATGGTGGGGACATTTTTTGGTGACACAACTCCTTGGAGGAGGAAAATGTTGTTTAGGTGATTGATTACTCCCTAGAAGAAATTTAGATGAGGCTCAAGAGTCTTACAGGAATCCAAAATATATTTTGGATTATAATCATCAAAAGATTTAGAGGATTCAAAAAAATAGTTTGGATTAGAATCATCATAATCATACCACCAACCATGAGATGAAGGTGCAGAAAGGGGTAACTGAATGGTTTCTCAAGCATAAAGAACTAAACAAATTTTATTTGTGATGGGCCTATTTTAATGTAAATTACTAAACCTAGGTTCCCTATTGTTGTAAGTGTGAGGAACCATGTGATAGTTAGTCATTGTTTGCATTGTTTGGTCCAAATTCCTAGACCTAGATAATGTGATTGAACTCCTTTATGGAAAAGGAATTTTTGTGTCAATTTGAGAAGCGCAATCATAGGTAACTAGACATTTTTGTAAAAAAATAGGGGATTCTTGTGTGATTTTAAAAAGGGGATCTAAGGAAAAAAAATATATTGATAACACAATTTTAACAATCCGACAAGGTTTGGATAACAAGTTGCAAGTGTAAATGTCAACGTGGTTGATCAAAATTTAGCATCATAATGACTGCAAAGGAAAAATTTCCAATGTTCAAATTGCCTCAAGAGTTTTTTAATAGGAAATGTTTTTTCTAAGCTTTGAAAAATGTGTACAAGTACTATAATGAACCTAGAAAAAATCAAGTAGTGTCATAGTCTACGAAGGTTTATATGAATGTCAAAAATCAAGGAAAAGAGTCCAAATAACAAGGAACCAAAGAATCAAAGACTCAAATGATTTTCCTTAAAAAAATTCTTCAAGGTGAGCGATCACAAGAAACAATCATGCAAGTTTGGAAAAAAATTCCAATCTACAAGAAACTACTCCTTATTTAAATCATATCTCAATGGTATTTCGATGTAAGATGATCAAAAAAATATCAACACTTAATACAAGTTTAAAATAAACAAGGCGTAAGTCTTAACAAGGGGTTGAAGTGATTTCTAATGCAAAGTATACTATAACCAATCTAGATACAAACAAGGCCTGAATCCCAAAAAGTGGAAGTTACAAATGCGAGCAATCTAATAATACCACTTAGATATGTTAATCAAGATTTGTGGAAAATAAAGATATTAGTATCAAAATGATATTGATATGATGCGAAAAACATAACAAATATTCTATCAATGTTGAGGCAATGTTTGGAAGGAGACAAGGTAAAATTATACCAAGGAGTTTTTAAGGTGCGAGTAACATAGTGGTACAATCTAAACACTTAAATCGAGTTTACAATTGTATCGAGGCAATGCGAGAAAAGTAACACATAAATGGAAGGTCAATGATGAAGCAAGGCCTAACAATGAAGAAACTTCTTGACGTTGGTATCAAGACAAGGCTACTCAAGATATGAGGATGTACCAACACACTTTCAATGCTTAATATCACAGTCACAATAAGGAAGGATGTAAATGAGTGTAAAAGTGGTGGATAACTTTCATAATATTACGTATGTATGATTTTTTTATCACAAAATGGTAACAAGAAAACAAAGGAGTAGACTAAGTGGTAATGAAAAATACTTGGAATCACTTTGGCAGAGTATTGCCTTATCTTAAGAAAAGTGAAAAACTAATAAAAAATAACACTTTACAAATTTCATGATCAATAACACTAGGATCAAAATTCAATGGACACTCCCCTTATTTGATTAACAAGGTTTTGAATCCAAAAATTTTCTTTCTTCGTGAGAAATTTTTGAAACATGATTTTTTTTGGTAAAGTTGGCTCCTATGTAAAATGGATTCCTAGTAGTTCACTCTCTAAGTGTCGTAAATTATCTCAGCAAGTGCGGTTTTCCAAGAAAATCACACTGAATAAATCAAGGATTATCCCATATTTACTTTACCCCCTTAAATACAATGAGAAATGAATTGCATTCAGTTGCACCTCACTAGGGTCGTGTGAAGATAATTTTGACGCCAATCTCAAAAAAGGTGTATTGGTCAAGTGGGTAAGTGGAGTGCTTCCCATTTTGTCCTCCAGTTCCCTCAAGGTGTGGACTACTTTAGGGTTCCTATGGTAATCCTCATATTTAGTTTTATGGATTATGCTAAGGCACTTCACCCAGTTTTAAGAAAATGATCTGTAACTCTTAACTGAACCTGTAAATACAATATTTTTGAATATGTGGTGGTTTTTTTATCATGTACATTAGCGTGGTTTTGTACACTGTTGGCAACCTACATCAAAATATATTAGTATTTTTTGATATCCTCATTATTTGATAAGTGAGTATTGTTCCTGAATGCAAAGGTTAATAATTTTCCATAAGATCAAAACATAATGAAAGAGGATTTCATGTTGTTTCTGATTCTCAAGGTTGTTCTAAGACACAAGAGAAGAGCATACAAAACAAGTAACCCAACCATATTAAAAAAATGGAAACTCTTTCAAATATTATGATTAGGAAACTTATTTTAACCAATTGTTATTCATTCCCTCAACCCTGAATTTAATGAAGTGTTTGTAAATTTAAGAAGGATTAGAGTTGTTTCTTATTCCCAAGATCACCTAAAAGGTGCAAGGGAATATCATACATAAATATATCCTAAGATATGAAAGCATAAAATTCATTGAATATCATCAAAAAAGTTATAAAAATATGATTTAAAACACCCTGCAAATAGAAGTTAGCATTAACAACCTACAAAATGTTAGAAATATCAAAGACCAAATTTTACAAAGCATTTAGACATGCTAGAAAATGACTAGTTTTATAATAAAGGAAACCATAAATTTCTTGTAAGTAACAATAATAATCTTATGTTTCCATTACATAGATCACTTTAATACCTTTCCAATGCAAAATAAATGGAGTCATTTCAAGTTTGATAGAAAAAGGTATGGCCTCTAGAAGATAGGTTATGCACAAGGTTAAATGGTAGTGCACTCAGATTCACACATACGCACCCAGATTTACACCTACATTCCCATATTGACACATACACACCTAGATTGACAAATACACACCAAGATTGACACATACACGCCCATATTGACACATACATTCCCAGATTCACACGTGTGCCTAGATTCACACCTATGTGACCATATTCACACATACATGTCAAGATTCACACATATGTGCCCAGTTTCAGACTTTCGTTCCTATATTCACACTTACGCGCCCCTGACACGTAATAACTGAAAGTAGTGTTACAGTAGCATGGCCAAAGAGACACTTATTCACCCCTCTTAACAGTTACATAGGGTAGGGGCACACTAACATGATTTTCCTATGTGACATCATACACATGTAGATCTGAAATCATCAAACTCAAAAAGGTCAATTTTTTGTCATCTTATCCCAAAATCAACAACAACCCATCTTCTTTTAACCTACAAAAGAGACAAAACAATTGAAAAATTAGTAAAATACATTAAGGAATTGAAGTTATTTAACATGTTCACAATAAGGGTTAGACAAAATTGAGAAAAAAATAAGAAAACTTGAAATCAAATGCTAAGGACAATGGAATGGTCCCATTGGGCATGCTAAATGTGAACATAATAAACTCACATTGCTAATCAAAAGAAACTAAATTATAATGGCTTCAAAGAAACATCAAATCTACTATATAACCATAAAGATAAGAGCTTATAGAAACTAACTTCTTCAATGCGTAAAAAACTAAATGCTAAGCTATTTACTACACACAAACCTAGTTAGATTATTTAGCAATCAAATTGGATGTTAGTGACCTCAAGAATTGAGGATGGAATCTCACCAAGAAATGGATACAATTCTATTTTTTAATCTTCCAATACTACTCAATTTTGAGTGAATGGATGTAAGATGAAGAGGCTAATACAAATCAATGGAGAATATTCAAAGAAAAATGCCTATAGTTTTCACTATTTAAAGCATGATGTGTCTTTAGAAGGAAGGAGGGGGGTTATTTATATAACCTTCCTATTTGAGAAATATTTACAAATTGGCACATGTGGGATAAGGGTAAAATAATATTATTAATGGATAAACATGCTTTGAAAATGGTAAGTTTGATTTAAAAGAGTTTAATTTTTCATTAGTAACTCATGGGAATTGGGGGATGTTTTAATTAATCAAGTGTGATTAATTAATAGGTAGATGTAAGCTTATATTATGTAATTAGAGGAAACTTATTATGATTAAAGGGATGTAAAAGATGAATTTGATACAATAAATGGTGAGTAATTGATTTAAAGGAGCAAGCATAATTATTTAATAATAATTAATTAACCTAAGTAGAAGTGAGAACTAATTAACAAAAGGTCGGTAATCGACATCCTGAGAGATAGGAAGGAGAACTAATTTGTGAAATCTAATTAATTAAAAATAATATAGGGAAAATGTTAGTTTATTGACAATTTTTTTTGTCAATTATCCAAATGATGAGAAAGAATATAGTTAGTACAATTTAAGTATTAAAACTGCATAAGCGGATTTTAGGTGTCTACAGTTTGAAGTATGAAACCTCATGAATATTTAGTGATAATATTGAAGTTCTTATAAGTCATTGGAATAATTACTCATAGGGTGTTGAATTTCCATCTAATGATAGATTTAATATTATCCTAATGAGCTTCATGTACCTAGTGACTAATGTGTTATGTTTATAAGAAGATAAATCTAAATTCATGGTCTACACATGACATTGATGATGTTGTATGGTAGAAAGTTACATGCATGTGTAATCAGGAGTAAAATAGTGTGTCGGTTAATTTTTCATTGAAATGGTTATGACATTATGAGAACAACATAGAACTATTTATCGTATTCTATTTTACACACACAACAATATTATTTAGTGAATAGTTTCCTGATATGCCGAGTTGACCATAGTTGACAAGACAAACATGGGTAGTGGTGCATCAGATGAGGTGACAAGACTCTCAAGATCCTTATTTCAAGGAATATCATATTTCCTTAGTTACCAGAGGGTAAGGCATCTCGACAACCAAAATCTTTAGAATAAATCATGGTAAGAGAGAGTGAATACATGGAATGTTTAAGAACAATGAACATACAAAGATTAATGGTATAATGGGTGGTCTATAAGGTTGAGTTAGCTTGAACAAAAAACCCTATCTATTTTCTCTCTCAATTAAATTTTGTTTAATCAAGTTGTACACTGTTCTTCTTATATCAACTCTTTATCCATATATCAGTTTCATTTGTGAAGTCTTCTAGAACAGAAGAGATACAAGTATATGATATTGATTATGAATGTAATTTCAGAGATCTAACTTTCTTGATGAAAGAGAGGAATGCATGGAGCTAGGTGGATTCTTGGGAATATGAATACATTATATAGACTTATAGGAAGAGCTAAGCTAAGAAGGTACATCAAATTTGTGGTATTAGAGCCTGTTGATACCTCTACATTTTCTTAGCTTTTTCTAATGTGGATGCGTGATTCAAGGTTAATAATAGTTTCTTAGATGCTTGTTGTTGTTAATGAGGATATTGAAGATGATATTTACATATCACAGGGAATTTTTAGAAGGGACAACTAAGACATTAAGTCTTAGGAAGAAGAGGAAGCCAAAAGAGGCTTCAGAGAGCTTGTGAAGCTCAAGAGAAGCATATAAGATATTCATAGCCATAAAATATCCAAGAAGAAATTAGTGTGATCTAATAAGTTGAGGTGAAAGAGACTCAAGAAAGGAAGATGGAGATAAAAATAGTGTTAAGAATGTCTAGACACAAATATTGTACATTAGACAATATTTAGCCCAGTCTTATACTACTATTTAGAAGGTTCTCGAGTGTACAAAGTACTAATTAATCCTACCTTTTGACCACCTTTTCAATATGTTTTATTTCATCTTTCCTGGATATTTTCCGATACCTATCAACCCATTTCATGACCATTCCGACATGTTATCTTGAAATCAAGGTGTCCCAGCCTATACTAGGGTACCCCGAGGTGCCTTGGTCCCATTCTAGGTGCCCCAATCTATACACAACCTCTTCTGCTTATTTTTGGGTCACTTTCAGTTGTTGGTCATCCTTATCTTCTTCTCAGTTGGCCTTGTTAGGATTAATTACAAAATTAAATTTGAGATCCCTATAAATATAAAGTTATAAGACAATAATAAGGGTTCTAGATCATTGCATCTTATCACTACTATCACTCCATCTAGGGCTATATCTATTACATCACTTCAATCCACATAGTGTCATGTGTTCAATCTAGAAGATCTGCATCACACACACTTCATAGGGGGATGGATTCCATTCTATTCTATGAACACATGCTACTTACATTTCTATAGCTATTATTTCTTGCTAGTTCACAAAGTGCAATTGATACGAGAGCACCTAGGACACAATGCATGCACATGTACTAGAACTACATCAGGGTCCATAATGTAGTGTAACACTCAATGATAATTCCACTAGGTTGGCGATTGAGGTCAGTATGACCCATTCATATGCATATTTTATTTTTCTTGGGTTGGATACTTATCTTTACATCGCAGGTATTTCTACAGTATATCTAACAAATCTAGGGTGACAGGAAGAGAGTATTCAGAGACACTTAGCAATAATACCATATTCAAATTATGAGGATTTACACTGTCCCTAGTGCCTAGAATGTAAACCAGGTCACCCTGGGGTGCCCCAGTACACTCTTAGGTGCCTGTGTCATCTTCATTAGCCCATATCCTCCCATCGTAAGGCCCTTGAGTGTTCATCTATACTATTGGTTTTTAGATCCAGATCTACGACAACCTGTGACAGTCTCCTCTTATCAGTTGAGTCTATTCCTTACTCTTCTCTTGCATATTAGGGTTTTATATGCTCTAGAATAGTTTATTTACATTTTTTCCCATACTAATTTTGTTAATTTGAAGAATTTTATTCTTCCTATTTATATTAACAATAATACGCTAGATATCCTTTAGGCCATCTAAGTACAAAAATGATCTATTTTTGTTAATCATTTTGGTGAACCCATCATTTATTTATCGCACTTTCTGAGGTGTAGTTTCCCCTTTTCCCATGGTTGAACCTCATGAGGAATTCACATAATCTCACCTTAAATCCATCAATGATCACCTTGTTGAACACTCACAAGATTTAGTTTTACTTTTGCATGTGGCTCATGAAGAGGCCACTAGCTTGGCTAAGCTCAACCCTTCTATAGCCTTGCCCACCCAACCTCTTTCTACTTCTGCTAGAATATTTTCTCACTCTTCTCTATTGCCTTTATTCTTTTCCCTGAAGTCCTTTAGCTCAGCCTCATCATTGGCAAGCAACATGCTTATCACCTTGTCCTGATCCATGCAATGGTCATAAGTGACCCTAGTGGTTTGTGCAGCTACTTTTACATCAGCAAGCACCTTGTTTTATTTAGCTACGAGCATGATTAATTTCAACTTGTCCTCTTGCTCCAAGAACGCAGCTACATCCTCTTCTGACTCCAAGGCCAAAGACTACCTTTCCATGGTGAGGATCTGAGTCAAGTCCTCAAGACACTCCAGGGAGGAACCATATTTTTGTGCGGGAGGGTTAAGGTTTGGGTGCTTCATGAAAATATCCTGAGAGATGAGCTCCACCTTCTTGGAAACTTCACACACTTTAGCTTTCTCCTCTTGTAATTCTTGCTGTAGTTG
The DNA here is from genome assembly GCA_019776745.2 of Taxus chinensis. Taxonomy (NCBI): domain Eukaryota; kingdom Viridiplantae; phylum Streptophyta; class Pinopsida; order Cupressales; family Taxaceae; genus Taxus; species Taxus chinensis. The sequence goes on along the minus strand of CM034155.1, from coordinate 64,830,719 downwards.
AGCGCTAATAAAATTTTCAAGGTTGAGTTCCTTTGTTAGCTTAACTATCTCTTCCTTCCTCTTCTCCATTAGGTCCTCCAAGACTTTAACCCTTTCATTTATGTAGAAGAGCCTTGCCTCTACTTCCATGGATACTTTGTTGAGTGCATTACATACTTGCTCATCCGATAGTTGTTGTGCGTTTATGATGGGGTTGACCCCCTTTGTCTTGGATAGCTCTAGTATCACCCATTGTTTAACCTCAAACTTGGGCTCATCAAGGTGGGAGTCGAATGCCCACGATAGCATATTTCTTGTGCGTGGGTATTCACCCTCAGGATCAAAGGAATCCATGAAGGTGAGCTCCTTGGTGGGCACGATACTTTGGAAGTGTTCTTGCAAAACTTTGCTAGGGTCATTAACATACCCCATCATTGATTTTCCTTCCTCCATGTGTTTACTTCCTGTGTGCATGCCCTTTGGAATAGTTACTAAAAGAGTTTGGCCTTTTGTGCTACCTACACTCTTCTCCCTTTTCTCTTCCTTGAATTCACCAAGCACGAGCTCCGTGCTACGCTCCAATTCCTCATTGACCAAGGTATTAATATCTTCTTTGCCTCCCTTGTCACTTTCTCATTCACCTCCTCTTGAGTGAGCTTGGGCATATTTGACTCCTTAGTACTTTCCCCCTCACTTCTTTCTTCACTCTGAATGCCTTCCTCCCCTTGGGTGCCCTTCCTCCTTACAAAGATGAAGGAATCATTTGCATCTTCTGCTTCCTCTTCCTCTGAATCGTGGACATCAATCAGCTCCCGATCTACCTCCAGCTCTTCCTCTTCATCATCATCCTTTTTTCCTATATAGGCGTTTATGTCATCTGTATCCTCAAACTTTAGTTCTTCCATCCCCTCTTCTTCTTCCTTTTCTGAAAACTCTAGAGTCAGGGATGTGGTCTTCTCTTCATTCGAGGGCTCCTCAGGGGATGGTGGCTTCGCAGGTTCAGGGGTCTTCTCCCTGACCACCATTCTCTTCTTCTTCCAGATGTAGGTACTTATCCCCACGGTACCTACATCCTGCTTCTCCACCACCATCTGTTCCTCTTTCTCTTCCCTCTCCTTACGCTTTGGCGTGGGCTTCCTTCTTCCAATGGGGTCGTCTGGAATGGATATCTCATTCTCCACATATGCACCCTTTTCGAACTTTGTCCTTATGCACAGGTAAATCCTTACGGGATTCCTCCCAACAATAGGTAAGATCAAAGGCCTTACAATAGGCACATCCTGTGACACATACCTCACAACATACGTGCGCTTATCTGGGTAGACCAACTTCTTCCTCATTTCCATGTGCTCTCTATCAAGCGTGGAAAACTCAAGGTCCAATTTCTTCGATTCCTTGTATCTGTTTACTCCCGCTTGGAAAATTTGGGGCAGTAAATGAGAATGGGAGTTTGCACCATGGACTCCAACTGCTATACGACCAAAATGAACCTGCAAATGCAGAAGTGTTGGTACACTGTGAACTGTGCTTCTCCTGTCGGTTGCCGCGGGGATTTGTTTAGGGATCCACCATTCAACCCCGAATGCATTCCTAAGGTGCTTATACCATTTGTCTAAGCATGCCTTATGTACCCCTGTCATTGATTCACATGTGTATTTCTGAAATTTCTCCGTAGGCGAGGGATCTTCAGTAGGGTACTCCCACACGAACTTGTCAGATGCATCTTGCACCCCAATTTATGAGAACACAATTGTCAACAAAATATTTCTAAATAGGATCTTTCCTCCCTTCTCCACACTACTTATGATTTCATCTGTTGTGTATTGGGATATGTTGTATACGATTCCTTTCGCGACCTTCTTGTAGACTTTCAGCCAGGGCTTGCTCACCTGGGTCCACCTCTCTTGTCCATTCAGCTTAGAGACAAGGTGTGCAGCCATCTTCATCACCAGATCGCTAATATTCAAGACGTCGTAGTACCTTGATCCCTTCTTCAATTCTTGGGATGTTATGGTTTCTCTGATTACCTCCTCGTCTAGGAGGTCATCTATGAGTGTGTCCCCTTACAATTTAGGCCTGTGAAGTGTGAAATTAGTTGGGGAGTTATGCGCATTTTGTGCCCTGTGAAGCAGAAGAAGTCTTCATGTATATGCATCATCAACCATTGGTACAAGCACTCAAGCTTCCTGAAATATGGCAACTCAAAAATTTGGAGAAGCTCTACCTTCTCCATTTTCACCTTGACCACGTCGCTATAGATTGGCAACCCATCAGGTGTTCATTTATTTGTGGGGCGCATCAGCTCCAGCACCATTTCCTTCGTGATTGTACTTGACCGGTGATTGTAGTCGATCACAGTCATATGTCTTATGTGGGACTCCCACTCTTGCCCTAGCAAAACCCCATCCGGGTATTGCATCTCCGAGTGTCATTCCTTGTTTGTATCCAAGGGTATTTCCTCTTATTTATTCTTTCCTTTTCCTTTACCATTTCCCTTCTTGGATTGTTCTATAGGTTTACCTACTGGTTTTGTGGCCATCATTGCACCCTTTGCTTTCATTCCTAGGTTATCTTGCGAGTTGTTTAAACTTTTTCCTCGTGCACCCCATGCCGTAGAACACAAACCCTAATATCTGATTTTTCTCCTTCAATCATGGTGCTTCTTCACAACATTCCTCACACCCGTGAATCACTTCTACTCTAGTTTGTAGATCTAATGGACTGATTGCACTTAAGTTATAGGGATTTTCCTTCACACAAATAAATTCTTGAAACCCTATCTCTTGAAAGAAAATCGACTCTTCTTATGTTCGTAAAGTAAAATACTGAACTGTCCCAGTCTTGTATTTATAGATTTTCCCGCTTTTACGCATTTAAGACTAGGCTACCTATCACCGTATGATAATGTTTAATGTGGTGTTCTCAAACAACACCTGACTTTAGTGCTTCTCCTTACACGCCCAATCCTTACGCGAAAACTTTTCCACCCGCACTCAATCCTTGCGCGAAAATTTTTTCACCCTCGCCCAATTCTTGCACGAAATTTTTTTCACCCCCGACAAATCCTTGCGTGAGAAATTTTCCACCCTTCTGGTGCACAAACAATCCATCTTGATAGAAGACTCTTGCGTGCATGTGTTACTAGACGCCCAAAGGCACCTCTTCCATCCTCATGATTATTGCTTTTGCCTACCTCGTGTTTTTGTGCTTTTTCTCCTTTGTACGTGGATTTCTAATGTAACCTTATTTTTCCACCCACCTAAATCCTCCTAGCCGAATAACTCCAAGTTTCTCTTCTATCATCTCACCCCACACTAAAACGATGCATGGTCCTCTGCGCATTCATAAGTCAAAAAGTAATAAGGTTACCGGCGCCCAAGGTGTAAAACAAAGAAACAATGCGAAAGGGAAATACAAGAAAGGAAAAGCATAAAAATAAATTCTAAACTAACTAGAAAAACTACCTTATTTACAAACACCAAGAAGCATTATTTATAATAGGGCTTCAGCCTACTCCCATTGAAGTGTCTAGGTAATTTTGTTCCATCTAGTCCTTGTAACTGGCATGCGCCTGAATCAAGGATGTATGAAATTACATAAGGACCCAACCAATGCACCTTCAACTTTCTAAGATGGCATAGAAATTTTGAATCATATAGCAATACCATCTGGCCAACCTCAAACTATTTGTTCTTAATATGGTGGTCATGTCATGCCTTTTGCTTTGCCTTCTCAGTTGTTTGGCTCCATCTTTCTAGTGAGCACTTTTCATCTAACTTTATCAATTCATCTATTCTTTCTTCTAGCACTTTCTAATTCATCCAACCCTCCTGCGTGCACGCTATACGCAGAGATGGTAGCATGAATTCGACCGGAAAAACTACTTCCACAGTTCCAAACACCAATCGAAATGGTGTGGCCTTGTTCAATCTTTTATACTTTGTTTTGTATGCCCAAAGAACTGCTGATACCTTGTCATCCCAATCCTGCCTACCCACATCACATATCTTAGTCAGTGTGTGACTAAGGATTTTGTTGAATACCTCTGTAGTCCCATTTTCTTGAGGGTGATAAGGAGTAGTCTTGTGATGGGCTACCATGAATTCTACCAATAGAATCCTGATGGTTTCATTTAAGAAGTGAGTGCCCCTATCACTTTTTAAACTTAATGGGCACCCATACCTGTTGATAATGTTTTCCCACAAAAATCTAGCAGCTCGTGGCTGCGGTGCAATCCTTAGTGGGTGCGGCCTTCTGCCCACCTTGTCAGATAATCAGTACAGGTACTAATATACCGCGAGTTAGTCCTTCACGCATAGTTGGTGAGATTGGTCTAACAAAATTCTATTACCCATTTCTCAGAAGGTTTCTCGCACTAGCAATTGGGGCGCAAGGGCATTTCATCCCTTCTTCCAAGTTTTCCAAGGAACTGGCAGTGATCATAGGCCTTGCAAAACTCAATGCAATCCTGGTGAATCGTCTCCCACCATAGTCCGGTGACTAAGATCTTACACACAGCTGCATTCCCCATATGGTGTGCCCCTAGACAATCCCACCATGGGCTTCTTCTATTATGGTCATGTGTTCATGTTCTAATAAACACCGGTGCAAAACCTCATCATGGCCCATTTTATATCAAATCCCCATTGATCAACATGAAGGGCGTAGCGCGTATGTCTAACCTTTTCCTTTCCAATGCATTCATCCCTTCAGGTGCACCATACCTTCCTTGAGAAAATTAGCAATGTCTTCTAACTGCTGAGGGTACACGCACTGTAACCTAAATAGTTACGCGTCTGGCATGGTTTCCTCGATACTTTTTGCGTCCTCTCCCGAATCAATCCTTGATAAATGATTCGACCCATAATTGTTCTTTCCAAGTTTTACCACCACTCTGAATTCAAATTCCTGAAATAAAAGTACCCAACGGAATATGCGCCATTGCAACACTACTTTTCTTACTAGATAATTCAAGGCCATATGGTCAGTGTAGAATATGAAGGGAGTCGCCAGCAGATATTGTCTAAATTTTTGGAGCGCGTAGATCATTGACAATGCCTTGCGCTCGGTCATTGTATAATTTTGTTCTGCTGGTGTCAACTTTCTACTTGTAAAACACAAGGGATGATCAACAATCCCCTCTCCTAGTTGGGAAAGAACAGTTCCCATTATTGCACCATAGGCATCCACATGAACATGGAAAGGTTTATCCCATGATGGGAATCATAGAATAGGTGTGGTGATAAGCCTTTCTTTTAGAGTGTCAAATGCCCTCTGCTATGCCTCTCCCCACTAAAATCCACTCTTACGTCTAAGAAATATTTCCAAAGGTGTAGAAATCTTGGCATATCCCTTAATAAACTTTCTGTAGTACACAGTGTGTCAAAGAAATTTGTGCAAGGCACTTTGGCTGGTGGGATTCCCTAATCCCACAATAACTGCAACTTTCGCGGGATCCACCAGTAAGCCCTCTTTGCATATGATATGCCCCAACAATGTTCCAAAAGGAGTTACAAAGGCACATTTCTTAATGTTGAGGGAAATCCTCAACTACTGACATATTTCAAACATCAATATAAAGCTATCACAATGGTCCCTGACCAATCCATACACTGTCTAATCATCCAAATATACTTGAAGGAACTTGTGGATGAAATCCTTAAATTCTTGTACCACTATGCGCAAACATAAAGTGGGCACATTCCTCAATCCAAAGGGCATGACTGTGTATGTAAAGCTTCCCCACTCAGTCGCGAAAGTTGTCTTTTCTTGGTCTTCCTTGGAAATCCTTACTTGGTGATATCCTGAGAATCCATCCATAAAGGAATAGACCTCACACCCAACAACTCCTTCCAAAATCTCTTTAGTGAAGGGGGTGGGAAAAGGGTCTATGATATAAATAACATTTAACTCCTTGTAATCCACACATATCATAATCTTTTCATCCTTCTTTGTGTTGATCACCATTAGACTTATCCATTCTGATTCCTCCATAGCCTCAATGATACTAGATGCTATCATTTTGTCTAGCTCTTCTTTAACCCTTACGCGCATGTTGGGATTCATCCTGTAAGGCCTCTTCCTGACCGGGCACGCACCATCTTTTAACTTTATCCTCATTTCCCCTAATGAATAGTGGATGCCTTTCAACTCATGGTATCCACATGGGAATAAATCCTCAAATGCATGCAAGAGATCGATGATCTTTGATACTTCCTTGTCCGACCAGTAGTCCCCAATGATAGCTTCCTTGGGCTCCTTCTCTGAGCCGATGTTAACTTTCTTGGTTTTTAGTGGTTCATGATACGCACACGCACATGCATATTCACTGTCAACTACCTCACGCATATTAACCAAATGGTCAACATTCAGGCTCTCCATCTCCTCTCCATTAATAACATATACCATCTTTCCTTTTTCCTTTTCAACACACATGTGCTTGAATTGTATGTCTTCTAGTTCCTCCTCTTTAAACCGTGATTCGAAGCTAGGTCCACAAATTAAATCTACTAATCTATCTTCTGCCATGGCCAAATCCCCCAGAGTGAGGTGCTTGATAACCTATAATGCCTCATCAACCGGTTTCTTGGTACTTTGGTACTCGAATGTGTGAACCAGGTCAACCACTAATTCCTACCAATTTCTCGTCTGGCAGGGAGTTTCAGAATGGATGTACCAAGCGCGTGCATAACCTTATAGTGTCGAATATAGTTTGTGCACCCAAAGGGAGGGTGTTAAAGCTTCTACAACTTCTCGCCAAACCCTCTCATATTCCTAGATGTGGGAAGAGGTGGGTTCAATACCATTGTAATCCTTGATAGCAGTGGGATTCATCCTGTAAGGCCTCTTCCTGACCGAGTCAGCACAGCAGTGCAATTCTAACTTTATCCTCATTTCCCCCAAGTGAATGGCTATGCGCACGCCTTTCAACTCACCTTGCTATCTGTGCCTATCGGGACATAAATCCTTGACATTCGTCGTAAGATATTGATGATCCCTCCATTGATACTTCCATTTCTCTCAAGAAAACCTCAGGGTATACATCCCTAGATGATAGCTTCCTTGGGCTCCTTTCCTCCGAGGCACGATGTTAACTTTACTTGGTTTTGAGTGGTTACCCTAGATCACAAATCGTTTCACGATGCATCTGCACTGTCAACTACATCACACGTCCCATGTTCCAAATGGTCAACATTTAGGCTCTCCTAGTAGTCCTCTACCGATCAGATTGAACATCATACCATCTTTCCTTTCTCCTTCTGTCAGGGTGGATGCGCATCTCTGAATCTATTATAGTCTTCACGGTATCCTCCTCTATCAAGGACCGTGCTCTCCAAGCTAGGTCCACCAAGTATAGTTTACTGGAATCTATCTATCTGCCAGTGGCACAATCACCCTCAGAGTAAGGCACTTGATAGTCTGCAACGCCTCATCAACCAGTTGCATGGTAAATTCGAGTACTCGACATGTGTGAACCAGTTTAGCTGCTACATTCACTACCAATTAATCCATTTGGTGAAATGAGTTGCCTCGAAAATGGATGTACCAAGCGCGTGCACAATCCTTGTAGTGTCAAATATAGCTTATGCACCTAAAGGGAGGGTGGTAACGCTTCACACGCCTTCTCCCCAGACACCTCTGGGCATCGCCTGGATGTGGGAAGAGGCGGGTCCATATGCAACTCATTTGTATATGGCTGTAATGCAGGTGGTGGGTATGTTGCTGCTTCGAGACATCAAACAGTGAGCGCAATTCTAACTTCCACGCCACTGTCAACAAGTTTGTTGCTATGTAGCGGCCCACCGCCACACTGTTGTGCCTATCAAAACATAACCTATCATACCTCGTCACTCATCCTCCCTCCATTGAGCTTCCAGGTTTCCCTGCAAAATCTACCTCAGGTGTATGCATCCCCAGAATACGTGTGGTTATTGCCTTTTCTCTCAACCAGGCGTCAAACTAGTACGTGCCATAACATTACCCTAGTCTACCGATCAGTTTACAGATGTCTCCTTAACCTCAATTCCTAAGTCCCATGCACCCAATTGGTCACATGCCATACTGGTAGTATCACTGACAGATTGAGCATCATTTCAAACTGGATGATTCCTTCTGTAGGCATTGGATGGTCTCCTGGTATCACTTTTAATGGACGTGCACATGGTATTCCTGGTCAAGGACCTCCTCCCCATTTTTGGTTCAGTATAGGGTTGTGATACTTTCCATCAGCAAGTGGTACTAATCACCCTCTCCTCGAAACTTGAGGTCTCAAAACTAGGTGTACTCCCTTGCGTAAATCGAAGACTCTACCCTTATTCTTATAGCACAACGGGCACCCAAGTAAAGTTGGGATTAATGTATCTACCTCGGCAAGAGCCATTATGCATCAGCCTTCTTAATACTCACCATAGCAGAACCCTTAGTCCTTCTGAATGGTAATGGTCGCATCCTGATCATACAACACCTATGGGCACTCTTCGTACTTATGTCTTATTTGCCATGTACATCACATTTGAAGAATGGCTATAATGCAGCTTTTCCCATTTGATGCCAGGCATCTAGAGTGAGAACATGTGATGTAGACACCAAATTTGTGTCTTACGACACCCTGTGCCCCGCATCTCATATTCGCAACCTAACCTCACCACCTAAACCTTACACAATTATTTATTAATTACCTTATAATTAATAAATCCACATCTCCAAACCTGCCACCTCAATTTCGCCACCTCATCATGACCTAGCCCTAACCCTAAACTAACCTAATTAAGAGCTATAACTTGGTCTACATCCACACCCATGACTAATTACTCCTCACCCGCACCAAAACCAACCTAATAATGACTTGACCAAGCCCACAACTAATCCCTCAGGAGAAAAGGAGGGAAAGTTGGTTATTTTACTAAAAATAGCCCACTTTGACTTAACCGACATCGGTTCCTACTCGACCGCCGTCGGTTACGTAACCACCATCGGTTCCCTGTAAATGACCTTCCCCAACCAAAAACAAGGGATCGGAATTCATTTGAAAGATCTAGAATTCACTTGGCAAGACAGAGATAAGTGAAGGAAAGAGAAGAGTTTCCAGAGAAGGACATCGAGCCCAAGACTGCAACTAAGTAACCAGAGCACAACGACACTCATCCAAGCATTGGGAGAGAAGATAAGCTCACTTTTGATTGTTGGATCATCCCACCTGAGCCTTGTCTTCGTCATCACAGTCCTTGGAGTTGTACCTTCATCAGGAACTAGTAAGTAGTGTCTTGTACGTTTTTAAATACCATTTCTTGAACTTCTGATTCATAGTAATTATAAGCTCACTCCTAGATCTACTACCCGGGTAGCATGCTACATCTAACTTTCATTCCTCTACCCTTGCATTGCCCCAAGAACAGCTCCCACACTCTCTGAGTCTTCTCCATCACCCTATTGCCTATCCCTTGATCATTTACCAACCTTATAAACACCATAACCGCCTTACAGCCAACCTTCATTAAAAGCCCCTAAATCACTGCCCCTACCAGATATCGGTTATCGGCAACCAGTACCTATGTTATAACCGCAGTCAGTTATACAGTGACCGGCATCGGTCACTGTGACTCAAACCAAAACCAGCCTTTCCTCTATTTCTTTTTAACAAGGTAACTAAATCATAATTTCGCAATAACTTCTTTGTTATCATTTGTGTTAATTTGTATTGAAGAGGGGAACTGACCACCTTTGAAAGGAAGTCTAATATTTCTTGGGCCCAAGGCAGTTCCCTCATTTATTGTCTAACTATAATCTGGTGGTCTTGCATTCTTACTTCACAGGTAGTCCTTTCCTAGACAAAAAGGAGTTCTTTGCTATCGATCTGATCTCTCTCTACGATACGCGCACACCCTCCCAACATCTCAACAAGTATTCCTCCTAGCCCTAACCCTTATCTGTTTCTCAAGAGAATGAAAAGATAGAAGCAACTTTATTATAAGAACGGAAACATTCTACGCGAAACATTTTGGCACACCTGGTGGGACCCTTTCTCGGGTTTCTTTCATTCTTGCTTGCTTTCATATAAGGAAGCATACTTGCTATTTTCTTCTTGTAAATATTCACAAGATATTTTGTCATTTTGGTAAATTAATTTGTCTTTCTTCCTCATCTTTGCATTAGTGAAATTCATATTCTTTGCTTCATCGAATATCATTTTCAATTTGGGTTTAAAACGCATGTACATCACATTCTTGCTTGTTGTTTTTAATTCTAGTGAACGTAGATTAAGTAACAAGTCGTACACTTGGGGGTGATATCCACAGTATTGACAAGAAATTAATCTTACTTTCACTACACAACACATACCAAATCACATCATAATCAACACAACAGCTCAAACATCCCCCCTTTTTCCGCGGTATTCCTCCGCCCGATTGAGGTAACCTTATAAGCCAAAACAAACTTGACATCTCCCTTAGGTCTTTTGTTTAGGATTGACATCATCTTGCATCTAAGGCATAAGCCCACAATAATTAAAACTAATCCTAGGGTTAGTCTCTTAATTTGCTTGTGCATCTTGCTTGTTTTTTTAGTTATGTTTCTCTGTCATACCCTGTATCAGTGATCACTTCAGAACAGTTTGGTGGGTATACTAAGCATTGTTAACCCCAAATCAGCAGCTTTTTACATCTTCTCTTTGCTAGTCACTATGCTGACCGACACCGGTTAACTGATTCTACGTCGACTATCAGTCTAACTGACCGATGCCGGCTACAGTCAGACCGACATCGGTTACTGTCTTTCACAGTTCCCGACAAACCAGCAACCTACCAATTCCAACATTTTTTTGTTGTTTCTGTTCCTGATAGATTGAATCCCTTTTGTGTTCTCTTGTCCATGGTTGTTATCACTCGAAAACAAGTTGTAGCCATGGTTTCACATTTATGTTCCATGCCTTTGCCTAAATCACCCCCTTCACATCCTATGGGGAATCCTACGGACACCAGTGATGTTCCCAAGATCCCTGTAGGAGATAAGGAATTTGTGAAATTTTTGGATGTTAATCCTAGCGTTGTATAGTACTATTTATCTCATACCCCTCACCATACACCCGACGGTCGACTCCTTATTGGTATGCCTATTAGTATAGCTACTCACTTAGCTCCTTCCCCACCTAATAACTCTACCTTACCTTCTTCATCCTTAGCCCCGTCTCGCAACTCAGTGCCTTCAGAAGTTCATACGGCACAGATTGGCTTTCCTTTGGTTAATCTAGGGCCCCACATATCATTATCGTCGACTCCTCCTACCTCGTCTCTCTCACAGACTGCCCCTTTCATAACTTGCTCTCTACCACCTATCCACACGAGATTTCCTTCTCAAGCTCTGCCCACCTTTTCATTTCCACACACTTATCCGGTGGCTTCAACATCTTATATAGGACATCCCTATTCAGTCACCTCAACATATTCATCCTCAATACCTTATCAACATTTAACCCCACCATTGTCTAGTGGTGGCTCTTGGCCAAATCCTCCTTTGTTTACAACAACCGTACCATCATCTCATCCAACCACTGATTTAATCAAACAAATTATGGACAAGATGTAAAATCTGGAGGCTTCTGTTTCAGGAATCCGCAGCACCCTGACATACGAACAAGTTTGTCAGGAGCCTATTCATCCTTCTTTCCCCCTTCATTCATATCCTCCTTAATGGGAATTACCAAAATTTACTCGTTTTAATAGTAAGGAGGATCCTCAACAACACTTGCAATCATTTATACATGCCTGCTATCTGATTGCTCATGACGATGCCTTACTACTCCGCACCTTTCCCATGTCATTATCAGGACCCACCTTAGAATGGTACAGTGCTTTAACCCAGCACTCAATTTTCTCTTTTAACCAATTAGCTCAATCTTTCTTGGATCATTTCTCCATTAATATTACCAAGAAATTATCCATCACCGACCTCTATGTCATCCGATAATTTGAAGACGAATCTATCGCATATTTCATTGGATGATGGCGAGGCCTTATCAACCAACTTACTTATGCCTTGCCTCAGGTTGAACTTATCAAACTCTTTACGTGGGCCTGCGCTAAGCACATTTCTCCTACCCTCCAAATTAAAACTTTCCACACCTTTGATGAGGCATTTACTATGGCTCAGAAACTAGAGATTCGAGCCTTAGAGGAAGAGAAATTGCGGTTACGCAAAAAAAACCCTAATTTCCAAACCTAAGACTCCACCAACAAACCCAACACCACCAATTCTCATGCATCGACTGCTTCGAAATCAAAAGGAGTTGTACATGCAATGATGGTCAAATCCCAAGCACCGTCTAATACCCCACCAAAAACCACCTATAAGTATAAATCCGAGCCCATTAATTACACTCCCTTGGGAGAAACTTATGGTGTCATCTTGGAAAAATTGCTCAAAGTGAGAGCTATCACCTTACGTCCTATTAAACCTCACTCCGGGTTTGATTCCACCCATGCTATACCTTCTTGGTAAAAAGAAAATGACTTCTGTAACTTCCACCGTGTGAAGGGACACAGTCACGTAAACTGTAAGATGTTGAAAAACATAGTGCAGGAAATGGTTGATGCAGGGGATATAACCCTTGATAATGCTAATGCTCGTGCTAACCGAAATTTGAAAATCTTCAACAAACCATTCCCAAACCACTCATCTAACAATAACATAAACCAAGATATCTTAGCTGAGGAGATTGTTCCTAAAATCCATGTAGTTTTCGACTCCCAACCAAAATCTTCTATCGAAGGAAATTTTAAATCAAGCCTCTTCACTAATGCAAGGATCTGCAAACCCCCTTCACCCCCCATCAAGACAAAACGATAATCTTGCCATTTCTTCACCCATAAAGAAATTAACTGCACCAAGAGTTATCTTCTCACAAATGAGTCTTCTTACACCACATCCCTGCAAGATTGTGAGTGGATGTTATCTAACTTATCTATTTCCCAAACATCTCCTTCCGTCACTCTTGCTATAAAAGAAGAAGGCTTACCATTTTTGCTGTCATCCTCAAAAGAGAAACCGATTGAACCAACATCACCAAATTCTTTAATCATGATGGATCCCCTTAAACATGCCCTGCTACCTATTAGTTCTTCATCACCTAAATCTTTTTTGTGACCCGGTTGACCTCTTAATGCCCATTGATACAATGCCTCATTTACCCCCTGTATCACACCCATAGTGGACTGGAATCACAACCCACCTCTCTTCCATACAAAATTTCCTATTCACACATGAAGATTTTCATCCCTCAGAAGATAGATGAGTCCTATGGGAGCGTTTGAGTACACCATGCTCTACTCAAATGCAGATGACCGATCCAGACACCTCTACCATATACCCGAGGTATTTACAAAATCTCAAAATTCCTATATCCTCATCTTCACCCCCCTCATCTCTACCGAATACCTCATCCACCTCTATTAACCTAACCAAACCTCCCCCTATGCTTGGGACTTCACCAATACCCAGCTTAACACACCCACCTAAACGGTTAGATTTATCCAAAAATAAAGCCGTCCATCCACCAAGGAGACAAACCCAATCCCCTCAAGTCCAATCTATGCCTCTGTCACAACTAAAACCCTCGCCGTCACACCTACCTTCTATATTGGGACCTCACCCCTCCACCTTGCCTCAATACATCATACCTCCTACGTTTTCTTTAAAACAACCTGCACCTTCTACACCCATACAAAGATCCATGGGTGTATCAACACTGTCACCCCAAGTATCCTGTCCACCTATCAACCCTAAACAAACTCCATCATCAAAGGATTTGTTTGCCGTCACTCGTCTTTCTCTGTGGTTGTCTCCTACCACCCACGTCATCTGTGGCCTCATCATGTAACCAACTAAACATAACTTCTGCGCTGAAGAAGCCAAGTTTAGTTAAATCCAATTATAAAAACCCCCTTGTCTAAACCACCACCCGTACGAATCAACAAGTACCCAATCATTACCAAAACCCACCCAGTCAATAGCCTCATCTTCCTCTGACTTTGACCCACTTAAAGGATCTTACACCAAAATCCTTGATATGTTGGTGGAGAATGCGACCATTTCCCTACCCCCACTTAAACCCTATGATCCATCTAAACCTTGACCTATAGGTTATGATGAGTCTAAAATATGCACTTACCACCACACACTAGGACATGATGTAGAGGGATGCAAAACTTTGAAATCCATCCTTCATCAATCACCTCTCTTGGATAGAAAGGTTAAGAAAGACAACTTACGAAGGGAGAAACCTTTAGCTTCAATCCCCTCTCCTATACCACCTTTCCCCACCTCACCAAGAAATATCATTATTGTAACCCCACCTCTCGAAGACAATGCCTTATCCCTACGATCTTCCTCCTCTCGTGTTCACGAGATCAACATGATTAGAATTGCTACTCGAGGGCAGAAAACTAATGGGAAAGCTAAAGAAAGCACACCTGTGGCCTCTCTTTCTCTGTCTGCCATCCCGATCGCACCACCACCTAAAGTGGTTATTCATGGACCTGTCTACCCCATCTCTAATGGATTTTCCCACCGTACCATGATCAAACAGCTTCACCAATCACATGTAAAAATGACACTGTATGATCTCATTCAAACCTCTAAATCTCATCGACAAGCTCTCATTGAAATCCTCCAAGAGATAGAGGTCCTACCTAACGAAACCTTTCCTGTTGCCTCCATTTTAACACTCAATCACGTTGCTTCTCTCACCAAACAACCTATCTCCCCAACCACTTCTGTCTCTGTACAGCACGCTACTGTTGTCAGTTTCTCCGAAGATGAAATTGTCGAATTTGGTGTAGAAGATCCTGACCCTGCTCTTTTCATCTTGGCTTACATCTGAGACATCCGAGTACGTCATGTTATGATTGACGGGGGTGCTAGCCTAAACATCATCTCTTCCAAAGCCTTCCAACAAATAAATATCCCTTCTAGCTGCATGTGTGCCAACCCCACCATGTTGCGTTCATTCAATGATTCTATTACTTCTACCTTAGGCACCGTGATCCTTAACATTCGTGTAGGGCCATGTACTTTACCCAAACTCTTCTATGTCCTTGAGGAAGAATTTCAATACAACATGTTGTTAGGCCGCCCTTGGATCCAGGCTATGGGATGCATTCCCTCCACCTTACATAGATGCATAAAATTTGAGTATGAGGGGAAGTCCTACACCATAAAAGCTGACGCTCCCCCCTTCAAAACCTGCAATATTTTATAACAGCCTAATGATGTGCTTGTACCAGTCAAGACACCCATTCATCCAACCCAACCATCTACTTTGACCACACGTCAACCATCCATCTCAACCACACCTACACCTTCAACCAATGAAATCGCCGCCACAAATACCACTTCCTTCCCCGCGGACAACATCCCAACCTCAGATCCCTTGGTAGATGTTTTTCAACGCCTTGTGCTGGGGGAGTATCACCTATATAACGTTAGCACTTTCCATACCCCACAGGAGTATGGACAGTTACATGCGCATCCTACCTACGACCGTCGTGTGGGGGAAGTAATCTCCTACGGACCACCTAATTTCCGCACCAACCTAACGTATGGGGGTGTCGATACATCCTCTGTCACCCTTGAACCTCCCATTGGTGTGGTTCCCTTCCAATCTGATTTTCAATATCTAACTAATCGTTGTTTCGCCCTCACCTTCCTGACGCGCTGTGCTTGGAAGGGCTTCGGTTTTGGTCTTTATGAACAAGGCCGACATATGATCATTACTGTAACTACATGCAAACACAAAGATCGTTGTGGTCTTGGATTCTCTGAACCACCTACACCAAAGACACCGCCTATCCATTGTATCTAGGAAGATGAAGAAGTCACCCCTTCCAAACCATCATCACCCATTTTGTCATTGTCACCCACAGAGTCAATAGACCCTGAATCTATCCCTCCTAACTTTTTTTTTTCATAAACACTATCTTCCTGGGTCCTCTCACTTACCAACGCGATAATGAGGACCTATCTTCTCTTCCCCTTCTGTATCCAGACATGATCGAAGAGGACTCGCCTTCAATTAATGTTGTTGACTGCCAGGATGATGACCCCATCCTCACTTACCTTGGTGCGGATGACTCTTATATTCAATGCGCCTTACCATCTGACACTCACACCATGTTGAATGAGTTGACTATAGAAATCAACATCCACACAGAGGATGATCCTTACATTTTGAAGATCGGACAATCTCTTAACACATCAGAAAAAACTACCTTCACTACCTTCCTCCATTCTTGCAACCAAGCTTTTGCTTGGTCCTACGCTGACATGCCAGGAATTGATCTTGACATTGTTTTCCATAACATTATCCTAAAACCCGATTCCAAACTAGTTAAATAGAAACTGAGAAAAATGCATCCACACATTGCCCTCTTGGTCAAATAAGAGCTTCAACGACTCCTTTCTGTTTCCTTCATCTTACCTATTGATTATCCTCAATGGATTTCTTACATCGTACCTGTTACTAAAGCAACGGGGGGACTTCGGATATGTACAGATTTCTGGGACCTTAACCTCGCTTGCCCAAAGGATGACTTCCCCCTACCAAGTATTGATCAACTTTTTGATCTCACTGCGGGCCATGAGATGCTTTCCCTCATGGATGGCTTCTCAGGATACAATCAAATTTTGGTAGCCCCGGCCGATCAACATAAAACCACCTTCATAACTCCTTGGGGAACCTTCTGTTATCGTGTCATGCCGTTTGGCCTTAAGAATGCTGGTGCAACCTATTAGCGGGCTATGACTTACATTTTTCATGACATTATGCACACTATCCTTGAGGATTATGTTGATGATCTTCTTGGCAAATCTAAACATCACAGTGAACATCTTGATGTTTTAACCATTATTTTCGATCACCTGTTACAATACTATGTTCGTCTTGAACCAAAGAAATGTTTCTTTGGTGTCCTTTTGGGAAAAATCCTTGGTTTTATTGTCTCTTTGCATGGCATCGAGGTCGATCTAGGTAAAGTCAAAGCTATCCTAGACATGCCCCCACCTACTAACCTCAAACAATTACATAATTTGGAAGGAAAACTCCAATCTATCTGGCAGTGTTTCATCTCACAACTCTCGGATCGATGTCAACCTTTCCATCATCTCCTTAAAAAGGACAGTTGTCTTTCAATGGAGTGAAGAGTTCCACCAAGCCTTTGAAGCTGTTAAAGCCTATCTCTTGCAACCACACGTGCTTATCCCACCTCAGGATGATCACCCTTTCTACCTTTACCTTTCCGCCACCAACCATGCTGTAGGAGCCATGCTTGCACATCATGACTCTGAGCATCAAGAACAAGACTGTTTATTATATAATTTGTACTCTAGTGGATTACGAGACTAGGTATACACATGTAGAAAAGGTTGTGCCTAGCCCTATCATTCGTGGCCACCAAACTCCAACACTACCTCCTGAATCACAAAATTTTTGTCATCACCAACATGCGTACCCCATCCATTATATGTATGCCAAACCTCATCTAAAAAAATGCATCATTGCCGAATGGCTTATGCTCCTCGCCGACCTCGACCTTGAGTTTGTACACCAGAAATCAATCAAAGAAAAAACTATTGCAAACTAACTCGGGGAACCCCCTTTACCTGGGGAACAATTTACCAATTTTACTTTCCCTGACGAACTCATTGCCACTCTTTCACTTAAGTGAGGAGTCATATCCAATGACCCTCTTCTTTGATGGATCCAAATGCCAGCGCGGTGGAGGGGCCAACATTGTTCTCATTCCTCTGGACACTGAACCTATGCCTCTTTCATTCCATGCTCAATTTCCCCTGCACTAATAATACAACGGAATACGAGGCCCTTGTTTTGGGTCTCCAGGTTGCGTCACACTTATGTGTAAAATCTATTAACATTTTCGGTGACTCTAAACTAGTTGTAAATCAAGTTACGGGCATATACCAATGTTAAAATGAGGAACTTCAAAAGTATAAACATTACGTGTATTCACTTTTGACCTTATTTACTCATTATTCTATCCAAACCATTCCCCACTCAACTAATAAATTTGTAGATATTATGGTTTGCTTAACCTCGTAAATTCCTACCTCACTAACTTACTCTGACATATTTGTCTTGGTCCAACAACTCTTTACCCCATCTTACTCAGCCCCGGATGTTGGTATGATAAATAATGTATCCACTGATTCGTAGGATACTTGGTATCACCAATTTCACAATTAACTTAAAACCTCTATTCTCCCATCTGACCTTATGAGTAATGGCAAACGTGCTTTTCTTAAAAGGGTCTCTCATTACATAGTTATGGGGGGAATCCTCTATAAATGTAGCTTTGATGGCATCCTCCTCCGATGTCTAACCAGTGCGGAGGTCACCTATATCATCCAACAAGTCTGTGATCGGCATTTGTGGTGGACATTTTAGTGGCCTTGTCGTAGCCAAACGAATCCTTTTCCTAGGCTATTATTGGCCTACTCTTAATCACGACTACTACGAATATGTTAAGCGTTGTATTATGTGTCAACAACATGCCAACCTTCAACATACCCCTAGCCATCCGCTACAGGTCACACGAGATCTTTGGCCTTTCTCACAATGGGGTTTAGACCTTATTGGTGAGATTCACCCGCCCTCTTCGCAACGTCACCATTGGATAATCACAGTAACCAAATATTACACTAAATGGGTGGAGGCCATTCCACTCATTTCAACCAAAAAAGAACAAATCGTAGAATTCATTAACCATCACATTATCTATCATTTTGGTGTTCCTCATCGCCTGATAACAAATAATGTAAAATCTTTCAAAAACAAGCTGTTACAAGACCTTTGTGACAAATTTGGTATCAAACTTAATTTCTCATCACCTTACTATCCACAAGCAAATGGTCAAGCGAAATCTTCTAACAAAACCCTAACCAAAATTCTCATGAAAGTCGTTAACGATTCTGGAAGCAATTGGCCTAATCACATCCCCTTTGCCCTTTGGGCTTATCGTACCAACATTCATACTTCCACTAATGCCACACCATTTTCTTTAGTATATGGTACCGAGGATGTCTTGCCTCTCGAAATACAAATACCCTCCCTAAGAATGTCTCATCCACGATATTCTCACCAATGATGATTTCCGCCAAGAGCGGTTAGCCCAATTGGAGCTTCTTGACGAACGTCGTCTTACCATCTCTTGACCACCTTCAAATCTATCAAAAGCGCATCAAGCGTGCTTATGATAAGCGACTTCATGAGCATACCTTTAAGGTTGGTGATCTTGTCCTCAAAGAGAATAAACATGTAACCAAACTAGAAAAGAGAAAACGTGGAAAATTTTCTCCTAATTGGATTGGGCCTTACGTTATCACTCACACTTACAGATCAGGCACTTACCGTTTAGCTTCGCTTAAAGGTAAACCTGAGCCTGAATCCACTTAATGCCTTGCATCTCTGACCATTCTACTATTGAATTTAGTGTTACATCACTTCTTATCTACCTTTCACTCATCCCTTGAGCTCATTTACCACCTCATACAATTTGTTTCATGTGCATCTCAAAGTAGAATCAACCTCACGTAGTTTGATCATCACCTCCTCTTAAAGATGCCTTCACCTTTTTATTCTGGTCCATGACTTAAAAGTATCAAAATAACACGTTCTCAATTATATGACTTATGGGATATCCTTGAGTTAAACTTCCTATGCAAAAACTAGATTCTTCATGCCAAATGGACATCTAAGACCTCTAAGTTATACATAGACTACTCCCTCGAAGGACAGCTATGTGCAAAGTCACATCTGCTATTATAAATAGACTGCTCCCCCGAAGGACAGCTATAAACAAAAGCTGCATCTGCTACTATAAGTAGATTGCTCCCTTGAAGGATAGCTATACAAATTCAGCCTCTATTAGAAGATTCTCACATTGATCAGCTTCGTGAAGACCTCAAGAACAAAAAAAATGCATATCCCATATAGTACTTTCCACATTGATCAGTCTATATCCAGAAAAATAAAAAATAGTATTCAAAAGAACTTTTGAGTCATGGACTTGTCTATTTAGGTTTGGTCCTCTTTCGTCAGGATAATCACTTTACAACAAGTTCTCTGCGCCCCCAACTCTACCAGCCACCTCACCTCACCATTCGTCAAAGCAACAAAACTCAAGGGGCGTGACGTATATCTGATATATTGCGATTATACAACTCTTTTCACTTATCGACTTCTCGCTTATGCAAGGTACCTAGGGATTCAAGCTCATCCTACGTTAATATGTGGTTTGTTTAGCTCTTTTCAACTATGGGAGACTTTTGCCTCTTTTACCCGACTCTAGGATTATGTGTTGACCTTAATCACAACACGGTTCCCTAATACTTGGGTAAGCTAACCTTCGCTTCACCTATACCTACACCAATATCGTCAATACCTTACCAACACCAACAACATTACCCTACCAATATCAATATTTTTACCAAACAACAAATTGCTTAACCACAACCAAATTGCCTGAATTCACCTCTCCTTGGTCCTAAGGGAGAACTACATCAGTCTAAGGCCCCTCCTTGCTTTATGCAAAGGGCTATGTAGGCAGCACTTAGGAGACATGGGGTCTCCCAAGGTTAGCTCGACCATCCCCCTACCATAACCTATCATGTGTTGTAAATATAAATATTTTTGTGTATTTCTATTTGATCACATTCATCTTTATCCTTTTTCAAAACAAAACATTCAAAACACAACCATTCTTATTTTTTTCATAACTCAAATCAAAAAACATATTCAGTTTTTTTTAGATGTTAAACAAATACATCTTCTCTATCATCGATGCATAGGTCGGCATCCTTATTTATTCTTCTACCCCTATAAAATTCACTTAGACCCTTGCGCCTCATCCCGAACTAGGTGATGATCATGATCGTCGACGCCGCTCACCTGGCCTCTCCATCCTCAAAGGTGCCACTGCTATTGGTTCCTCCCACTGATCTACCAATCTCTCCTGTAACATATGAATATTCTCTCTTACGTGGACGGAATCTCGCCTCTAGTCTCTCCACTTGTGACTGCGCAACCGCTAACAATCCCGTTGTCTCATTCACCCACGTTTGAAGCTGGTGAACCAAAGCTTGCAGGTGATCTCTCTCCGCTGTAATCACAGCTATGTCAGGATGATCGGCCCTCTTACGTGAATCTCACAGCTCTGTTACTGACCATAATCTATAAGTCTCTGTCACTCCTGCATCCATTACCCTGCGATTGGCTGCTATCTCTTCTGGTCCTTCTGGAGGTGTCATCCAGGGAGGTGAGAATGATTCCTTGAGTGTCAATCCTCATGTATGGTCTATAAGCCATGGGTATATCCTGAACAAATCTAAATTTTCACCGCACGCGATCTAGAGGAATCCTCTCGTACTCACCTGGCCTGTGCCCCGCGATCCACCTTAATCACTCTACACCCCCTCAAATCCTCAGCTATGTTCTCTATCACCATATAGTTCCCGTAAGGCCTCCAATAGATATCTGCAATCATCACCATCTCCTACACCTGCCTATAATACTCAATGTCATCTATCTAGGGTTCATTTTAAGAGGACCTAGAAATTGGAGGTGGAGAATACCTAGAAAATATCCTCGGAACCGGTTTCACGGGAAGGAAAATTTTTTGGGGGTTGTATGAAAAAATTTTGCCTGATTATCAAGCACTACGACAGAAGGCTGTAGACGCGCGATGGGAGATTTTGCTGTCGCGCGTCAAAAAAAATGCAGTGATGCGCATCACTACATCTGTAGCCTCTGACCTCTGCTTTCTCATCAAAAAATCTCCATGTCGTGCATTAACAAACTCTTTATCGTGCGTCTGTTATGTGTCAATATCTATTGTACCTCCTTGTCACGCGTCAAAAAAATGCAGTGACGCGCGTCACTAAGGCCTGTTGACGCACGTCACTGCATTTTTTTTGACGCACGACAGCAAATATCCTGTCGTGCGTCTGCAACCTCTGCCCTCTTCTTACTCATAAAAAAAAACTCCATGTCCCTCGTTAACAAAATATTTGTCATGCATCTACTATGCGTCAATATCTACAATATCTCCTTGTCTGCAAACCCTCCTTATCGTGCGTCAATAAATTACCCCCCTTGTCGCGCGTCTATAATATGGGATATATCATATTGTTGAAAAATGTGAAGTAGAAGTGTTCTACCTGGCGAATAATCTACATTTATATAGGGGATATTTTTCAAGGGTAGGCGAAGCCGACCCCTAAAAAAAATTAAAGTGTAATTTTTAGGCGAACAGGTCACTGACCCGTGCCAAAAGATTCACCATATTACGAATATTCACCACTAAAATTTTCCCTGCATCTGTCATGGCCTGAGATCTCACCTCTTGTTCTGTCTGGACCCATCGTCTGTATCCCAACCTCTGCACTCATGTCTCTTTTTCTTGGATTGGTCGACCTATTGGTCGCACACACATAATATGCTCATAAGCCCAACAATGTAATAAGTATGCACAATCCAGTGTCATCCTGTGATTTCACCTGCAGGCCCATAAACCCCTGTATAGCTCTGCCAGATATACGGGTGCCCATGTAAAATTCACGCTCCTTTCTATCATTTCCCAAATAACACACATCAATGATTTTGGAAATTTTCCCCCATCCTCCCTCGGTAATGCATAATACCCCACCGCTATCATTAATACCACTGTTAACCTTGTTGCCTCAGGGTGTGCTGCATACATTATACCATAAGTGAATGTCAAACCTCGCTGTGTCAAATCTCGTGCAGCTGAACCAAATACTGCTGTTATCACTCCCCGCACCATGCTAGGCCCTGCCTGATACACTGGTCTTCCTGTAATTGGGAGCCTCAAAATTCTAAACACATCATCCAACGTCAATGTCATCTCCCCTGTTGGTAGATAGAAGGTATTCTTTTCTAGATTCCATCTCTCAATAAACACCTGCAACATAGCATGATTGCGTGTGATTCGTGAATAATAGTGGATTCCACTTAACCCCACATGGTTTATCAGTGCCCATTCAGCTGGTGTTACATCCGCTCGGACTCGTGACAACAAAGCTGGCACACTATCATTCATCCTCAACCCTGCCTCTACCTGCATACATCAAATCAACACACAACCATTCAATAAATCAAATCCCCGAGTGTTTTTTCTCACATTTTGGGATTTCATACAGTAACCAATATCGGTTATAGATAACTGATACTAGTTACATAACCGATATCGGTTACATAACCGATACCGGTTATCTCTAAACAATATCGGTTACTGTCAATCCTATATAGCCTGCTTACCAACACCACCTATGATAATTATTTTCTCATTTACCCCTCTCTGTACCTACAAACATACCCGACACCCCTGCTTACCTACCCCATAACACTCACCCCATCCCAAACCATTGCCTATCACCTTTTCTTTTTCATCTCTACCCACTTACCTTCTCTCATCCTATTCATAAAATATGCAAGAATTGAATTACAACAAAAAAATTTACCTCTTGGGATGCACAGCTTAAGGTGGAACCTGTCTTCCCTCTCCTCTCTGCCCGCTGGATGCTTCTCCTTGTTCAGCCATGTTCAACACCCTCTTCAATATAACTTACCTTTATGCCTTCTTAATCTCAGCCCACAATCAATTTACCTGTCTCTTTCCTCCTTATCACTCAATTATCCCATGTAATTACCTATATCATTCATCAGACAACGTCACATTCTCGTATTTAACTTGTTACATGACTCTAAAAATAAGAACTTAATTTTCCGCCCATGCTTTTCTATTTTTAGAAAATCTTTTTTTAGCATAACCGATATCGGTTACCTAACCGGTATCGGTCATATATCTATCTGACATCGGTTAGCTAACTGATATCGGTCACATGTCTCCTTTTGCTTAAACCTAGGTATTTTCTTTAGTTTTTTACAAATTTTTGGTGGTGCCCGCCTCTTTTCCCTGCATAACGACATCGTTATCAATATTTTTCATCAGAATCCCATCACCACGAATATACATATCATCAAAATTTTATCAACATCATCTATATACATTAAATTTTAAAAACCATCGACAAAACACATGAGACATTTTAATATATACATCAAACCAATCATTATACACACCATGTGGATCAAACTCGTCATCTATATACATTAAATTTCAAAAACCATCGACAAAACACATGAGACATTTTAATCTATGCACATCAAACCCAATCATTGTACACACCATGTGGATCAAACTCATCATCTATATATATATATATATATATATATATATATATCAATGTCAAAGTACACAACTTGCCCTGTATGGGGCCTCTGTGATCTAAAAAAATACAAAGCCGGCACATAGGCCGCTGTCTCTGTCACAAATCTCGACTCGGCTCGCAGGCCGATCCCTCCTGTCAAAAATATACTCGGCTCGCAGGCCAGTATCAAATATACAAAATGTACTCGGCTCGCAGGCCAGTATATACAACAAAAATGAATAAATAAATCCTATGTGGGCACGCAGGCCTCTATATACATACTCAGTCCGTAGACCGGTGTCTATATCCAATAACAAAAATCCATCTCCACTCCTAGGATGTCTCAGCTCTCTCCACCACCCTTGGTCCATCCCCCTGCTGGTCTCTGTGCTGGCTCTCGCCTCCTCCATGTAACCAACCCACCGGCTGTGGCTGCGGCCCCCTATGATCTCTGACTCCGGGACGTCTCGGCCCTGTGCATGCATATGACTGATAGTCAGCCCCAACACCATCGAGCACGTCCTAATAATACCAGGCCTCCACTCTCACCTCCATACAGCGGGCCCATGCCACCATGGCTAGCTGGGCCTGGTCCCCCCGACTCCTAATAGCAGTGGCCCTTGCCCTGCCGGTACACCCTGTGCCTGTACCTGTGCCTGTGCCTGTACGGCGGTGCCTGTACCTGGTGCCTATTCCTGTGGCTGTGCCGGTGCCTACGGCTGTGCTTGAGCCTGTGCCTGGGGCTAACTACCCCTATAACACCCCAATCTGTGCCTGTGTAGCAGTAAGCTACCCCTGTAATAACTACACCTGTCCCAAGAGACATGGTCCCTCTCCACTATCACATAGCTGCCAAATCTGGCTGTGCGGGCTGTGCTCTCCTAGCTGCTCTCTGCCCTACACACCAAACCAAAAAGGCACCTATCACTCCGAGCATCATCTATTGTATCATCAGCCGGTCTCTCTGCTACCTAATCTGGGTCAACTGGCTGCGGTGCAGGCAGTGGTGTCTCTACATCATCCCTCCACTACTGTGGGAAGGGAGGTGGCTCATCCTGTCGTAAGCCCAACTGACCATCATACCCTCTCTAGGGGTATCTGTTCATACTCCTCAGGCCTCCGCTCCCGCTATCCAGAAACTATACTGGATCCAGCGTAGCTGTGCTCGAGCTCCTCCTCAAGGCTAATGGCCTCTGTAGGGCCTCCATATAATATCGAGAGTGCGTTCAGGCCCTCTAACATGTGCCGGTAGTATGCCACATCTCGTCCTTGTGATCACTGCTCGTGGCTAGCCCACGACCCCCCAACCACCTCTGAAATCCATATCCGTATACTATCTGTGGCCCTAGCTGCTGGGGCAACCCTACTAGGTCATATGCAGATGATATGCTCGTAATCCCAGCAGTGTAACAAAAATGTCGAGCATATACCAAATCACCTCATACGGTGATAACCCCAGATCTCTCTGTATAGCTGCACCAGATACACTGGTGCCTAGGCATAGCATGTATGCTCCTCTACCATCTCATGTAAAACTCCCATAAAATCCCATGGGAAGTGGCCTCCCTCTGAGTCAGGGAGGGCGAAGCAGGTGATACCAATCATCATTAACACGGTAAGCCGTGTCTCCTGTCGGTTTGCACGCGATACATATCGCCATAGGAAATGCTCGCGCTATGATAGGTAAGCAATGGGGCTGCATCCCCGAATACATGCAGGATGTTGTCCATCCCTGTCTCCACATCCACCTAGAACACTGCCTCACCTATGATCGGCAGTCTCAGGATGCGATACACATCCTCTAAAGTGATCGTCATCTCTCCAGTAGGGAGATGGAAGACATTGGTTGTCGGATCCCATCTCTCGATGAGGGCAACCATCAAGTTGTGGTCCCTATCCATAGCCCTATACCATTGGACTCCACCGAGTCCAACCTCTCGCATGATGGCCCACTGTGCTACGGTCACATGTGGCCGCATCCACCTCAATAGAGGGGGCATCTGATCCCGCATCGTGAGCTGCTGGCGTGCCTGCAAAAACAACCCACTTCATCAGGCCTACCCTTTACAAAAACAACTACCTTAACCCTCTATACCCACTTACCCACCCAACCACAACCCAACTCTATAACACACATCTACACCCACCTATCTTACCCTATACATCTATGATTTCCCCTTTACTTATCTCCCACCTTACCAATCACCCCCAATCTACTCTAGCCATCTAACTCTACCCCCACCAATTTAACACCTCCTACTTCATACACAACACATAATCTATCCTACCCGAACTAGCCCCCAACAACCCCATTCCCCCCCACCCAATCACCTTTCCTATCAACCCTACCTCCTCCCCCTTCACCCCCAACCAAACAAAAAAAACAAAACAAAACTCTAACAACAAACAACCACCACAAAGTTCACAAACCTAACTCCTACCCATGCTAACCGGTACCGGTCACCCTCGACCGCCATCAGTCCCCCAAGCACATTTTACTGTACCAACGCCGGTCGACATATGACCGACGCCGGTCTATCCACAAAGCAATTTTTACAAACTATTTGGTGACTGATGCCGGTCGCATAGTGACCGACATCGGTCACTGTCCCATTCCAGGGCCGAACCCAAAACGGCTCGCAAAACCTATTTTTTCCTATTTCTACCTATTTACCCATGAAAAATACCTAAAAACTTACCCACCCTACCGTTTTGGCCTAACTAACCTACCTACCCACTCCATTTTACAAATTACTTCCATTTATTCATTATTTTATTAAATTTGGGATTCCTACCCAAAACCCACATCTAAGTTAAAATCATTAAATTCACATAAGTAGGGGTTCAGAGCCTACCGGTACGACTACACGTCGTCGTGGTGGGATAGGTGGTGGTGGTCCAGCTCCTCCAGCACCTCCTGCTCCTCCTGGCTATGCCATGGCTCCAAATCTCCTCAGCTGGGTCCTCATCCAATCAAACTCTGCCTCCTAATCGTTGGGGCCTACCAATCACTCACTCCTCCACTCAACTAATGCCAACTCAGCCCACAAGCTCAACAAAATCAATTTAAAACCCAGACAAGCCATATTGGTTATCAAATTGACAATGTGACAATGACACGCCGTATTTTTATTTTTATAGGTTTTTGACCTATAACCGATATCGGTTAGTGCGTGCCCTAAAACACAAATATCAGTCTTCTAACCGATACCGGTCATAACTAACCGATATCGGTTACATGCCTACTTTACCAAAATTTCTACCCTTATCCACCAATCTTCCTGTCTCACTATGTCACCTCCCCCGGCTTTGCTAAATAGCATTATTTTGACTTCATTGGCCTGAATCACAGCCGTAGCAAACCAACCAATCAGGTCCAACCCAAGACCGCACCCAACCAATCAGGCCTGACCCAAGGCCACAACCAACCAATCCAGCCTAACCCAAGGCCGCACCCAATCAATCAAGACCGACCCAAGGCCGCAACCAACCAATCAGGCCCGACCCAAGGCCGCAACCAACCAATCCGGCCCGACCCAAGGCCACACCCAATCAATCATGCCCAACCCAAGGCCATAACCAACCAATCTGGCCTGACCCAAGGCCGCACCCAATTAATCAGGTCCGACCCAAGGCCGCAACCAACCAATCCGGCCCGACCCACGGCCACACCTAATCAATCGGCCCCACCCAAGGCCACACCCAACCAATCAGGCCTGACCCAAGGCCGCACCAATTAAGTACCTCACCCAAGACCCAAAAATTACGATTTTATCCACCCATCATGTAGCTTTTTGTTCAATCAAGCTCACCTGTTCATGTTCTAGCATGATTAGGATACTTGAATTAATCAGCCGACCAAATTTTCCTAGACTGAGACCGTGACATTTATCTCAACCAAACCAACCATTTGGTACTACTGAACATGCCTAAACGTTCCTGTACCTTACCTGTTATATCCGCTGGAGCTACTTCCTATGCCTTGGATACCAGGATTATATCACCCTTGTTTGGATAAACTATCAACCTTTTCCTATGAATTGCTTGTTTGCTCTTCACATCATGTACCCTGGTCGCACTACTACATTTCAACGTGCGTCTGCTTCCTTGAACTTACCCCACCATCTTACCATTAGCCCAACACCATTTATCCTTTATCAACCCTCTCCCTGATTTCACGTCGCCTCAATCTGTGATAGATTTGAGGGGGATTAACTATACCCTTAACTGGGGCAATCAATTCTTATTAATTGTCAGTGCAGCTTTACAAGACAAGCTACATGACAACAAGGGGCTAATGTAGACACCAAATTTTGTGTCTTACGACACCCTGTGCCCCGCATCTCATTTCGCAACCTAACCTCACCACTTAAACCTTACATAATTATTTATTAATTACCTTATAATCCACATATCCAAACCTACCACCTCATTTTGCCACCTCATCATGACCTAGCCCTAACCCTAAACTAACCTAATTAAGACCTATAACTTGGTCTACATCCACACTCATGACTAATTACTTCTCACCAGCACCAAAACCAACCTAATCATGACTTGACTAAGCCCACAACTAATCCCTTGGGAGAAAAGGAGGGAAGGTTGGCTATTTTACTAAAAATAGCCCACTTTGACTTAACCGACATCGGTTCCTACTCGACCGGTGTCGGTTACGTAACCGGCATCGATTCCTTGTAAATGAACTCCCCCAACCAAAAACAAAGGATCAGAATTCATTTTGAAAAATCTGGAATTCACTTGGTAGAGCAAAGACAAGTGAAGAAAAGAGAAGAGTTTGCAGAGAAGGAGATCGAGCCCAAGACTACAACTGAGTAACTAGAGCACAGTGACACTCATCTAAGCATTGGGAGAGAAGATGGCTCACTTTTTTTTGTCAGATCATCCCACCTGAGCCTTGCCTTGGTCATCACAATCCTTGGACCTGTATCTTCATCAGGAACTAGTAAGTAGTGTCTTATAAATTTTTAAATAACATTTCTTGAACTTCTGATTCATATTAATTATAGGTTCACTCCTAGATCTACTACCCAGCAACACCCTACATCTAACTGGCATTCCTCTACCCTTACATTGCCCCAAGAACATCCCCCACACTCTCTTAGTCTTCTCCATCACCCTATTGCCTACCCCTAATCATTTTCCAATCTTATAAACACCATAAGTCGCCTCATAGCCAACCTTCATTGAAAGCCCCTAAATCACCACCCCTACGAATATCGGTTATCAGCAACCGGTACCAGTGTATAACTACAATCAGTTATACAGTGACCGACATCGGTCACTATGACTCAAACCAAAACTAACCTTTCTTCTATTGCTTTTTAACAAGGTAATTAAAGTGTAATTTTGCAATAGCCTCTTTGCTATCATTTGTGTTAATTCGTATTAAAAGGGGAACTGACCACCTTCAAAAGGAAGTCTAATATTTCCTAGGCCCAAGGCAGTTCCCTCATTTATTGTCTAACTAAAATCTGGTGGTCTTGTATTCTTACTTGCAGGTAGTCCTTCCTAGACAAAAAGGATTTCTTCGTAGTCGATCTGATCTCTCTCTATGGTACGCGCGCCCTCCTAACACTCAACCGGTATTCCTCCTAGCCCTAACCCTCATCTGTTTCTCAAGGGAATGAAAGGATAGAAGCACCTCTATTTTAATAATGGAAACATTCTGTGTGAGACACTCACAATCATTGTAAAGCTTTCACAATGATCTTCTGCACTGATACCATTTAGGGTGTTCAGGGAACTTTTGAAAATTATCCCCTGATCAATGCAAAGCACACAATTTAGGGTGAGCATCAAAGTTCCAATTCAAGCTTGAAATAGCCTTTTTCTTGACCATGTTTAATCAAAACTAACATAACATGCAAAATACTCATCATAATCTACAATCCTTGGTGTCATTAGTGGTTAAGGTACATATCTTGCAATAACAAGATATGATTTTACGGATCACGCGCTGTAAAAGGGGGCACCTTCTTGCATCATGATCCCTGTGACATATCTTGTAATTTACCACTACGATGCGTACCACCTTCAGAGTACATATCCTGCCATTATCCTTTGTGTGCCCTTCTACATTACAATCTGTGCACCACATCCCACCGCGACTCTCTAGAATTGTGTTAGCAGATAATTTTTCCAACTACTTAGCCATGGAAGTGATCTAAACCTCTATAAATGGGCTAACACTAGAGTCAACACTACCAACTTCCTCAGTGCACAAAGTAACTTCTAATGCTTCGCACGGGTCCATGAATGTTTTATGAGACAAAGCCCTCCTAAAAGGTGTGATCAATCCTTTGACAAACCACTAAGCATGCTGTGAAGGGTGGATATCATAAGACAGTTTAGACAATAGATTTTTAAAGCACACATCATATTCCCAATGCTCTCTGCCATTCCCTACTGGATTTATTTGAGAGAGATGATGCTCTTCTGATCAAACTCAGGTATGTGGAATTCTGTCAAGAATGACATTTGTCAGTTCAGTATAATCCACAACATGTCTGATGAGGGTCATACTTTCTATACCAACTATGCATGCATCATTGCAAGGTTGTTGCAAATTGACTAGCCTTTCGATCCTAGGTCATGATCCCCTTCACATGTCATAGCATCTCACACTTATGCACATGCTCTGTAGCATCTTCTATCCCACTGTAATCTGGTAAGTGCAAAGATATCTCGAAAAATACTTGAGGAGGTGGTTGAGGCCCTTGTCACCTCAACCCAGTCCCTCGATTTCCTTCGGTGTTTCCTCCTCTTCCATGTTGACCCACTAGATCCTAAGCCACCAAATCCACCAAATCCACCATTTCCACCTCTAGATCCTCATGAATTAGGTACAGGCCTGTGTTTGTCATGCCTAAACACTCCCGCCATCCCACTGAATTACATGCAAAAATAGCTTTTGAAGTAGTGTCACTCCTAGTCATATTTCCTCCACCACTTCTTGACGCTCTTCAAAAACTAGGCTATATATAATTCTTGCCCAAACATTCCACCAAATACTATGCCGTGTGTGAAGCCATAGAAGTCACAAACGAGAAGTTGTATCTTCTGGGTGCTGATCAGTTGCTTCCACTGATATCAAATGGATCAACTATACTTTTCCCTCATTTTAAAAAACCAAGCACCAAGGTTTGGTCGCTAGGTGGGGTCAGATGTGCACCAACGACTCTTCTTTCTCCACACGATACCTCTCATCAGAAGCTGAGGGGTTAGATCTTCTGCACTTGCCAAGATGACTTAACATAGAAATCTTTCAGGAACATCCACATCACCTCCATGTGAGCCTCTTTCTCCCCTTGAAAAATCTGAGTCCATGGATCCATCATAAATGCAACCTAGCGCCGTCTCACAATCTCCCTCTCACTGCACTTCACCATACTTGATGTCGTCTCTCCTCCCTTTCATTTTCAGTCATTATATCAGCCATATTTCCCTAACTTGGCTTCCTCTCCAAGCACTCAGAGTAGTTTACCTGGCCATTGGGAATGCCTCTAAACTCATGGTTACCATCAAGATTCTAATTTCCAGGGGGATAGCCCGACAATACAATCCTTTGGGCTCCCATGAAAATTCAAACTCAGCAACTTCCTAACAAGAATACGTGGAAATTGGGTATTGTAGAGTGTATCTAGCCAATACTCCCTTCCACCAATGATCTATAGCATGGGTCCACATTAGATCAGCATCTTGTATGTTCTAGTATGTTTCTTGGGTCCAAGAGTGTGATTTATAATACCACCCCGACCTAGATGCATATGCCGAGAGCCACTCAAATAACTCTACTGGGAAACAACAAAAGAAGGTTTCATACAACTCATGATAGAGAGTGTCTTCCACCCATCTTCACGTATCAAACTCAGGTCCAGTACTGAATCTCTGAGAAAACTCATCCTCTGTGATTTTAAACCAATTTTCAACACCTTCAAGTGTTAAGCACTCTGTCATCACTTTTTTCATAGACCATGATGTATGCCATGTTCCACTACAACTTTGAAAACTAACAAGTCCTGAGAAACAGAACTGTGATGTAGTCATTTTTGCACCCACTAAGAACAAGGGAACCTCATGCACACTGACACTATCACCCAAATAAGGCACTGGGCACTCACCCGAGGTGTGTGAGAGGGAGCCGAGTCTGTCTTTTATGTGAGTTTAATGGAAGGAATCATTCATGATCTTTAATTAGTGATTTAAAGGACATGAAAAATCTCTAGAGATCAGAATGGCTTCTATACCCTTTCATTCATATCAAAAGTAAAGGCACTTAGACAGAATTAATAGAACTAGGAAGTTGTACCACAAATAGGCTTAACATTAAAATGTTTCATGATTATACAAGAACTAAAGCATAATATAAATATGCAAATAATACAGGGAGAAGATCATAATACAATTGTCATGGTAACCTTATCATTTTCATTCATAACATTACTATAGAATATCACAGAAGGGGAGATCGTATACTCATGCCCATATCTGGATCCATACATGAAGACCTTAGAAACAAAATTTACATTCCCCATTCCCTTATTACATCCTTCCTATAATCATCTACCCCTTTTATGCCATAGTTCTCATAGTAATTCTATAGAGCTCCGCTTCCTTCCTTGGGTTCTTCTTTTCTATGCTAAGGGCACATATATATATATATAGGCATCTGACCTCCAAAAAACTCCTCTGTAACCTCAGATCTGGCCCCAAGTGTCAAGGCATGGATCACCTTAGGCGCATGCCTCTCCATGTCATGTTATCTTTTTAGATCTTCTTATCGCAAGGTATATTCCTACCAGGACACCCTGTTGCACTGGAACCTTATCTAAATGAAACACTAGTTCTTCATGTGTTCTATCCAAAAGGTAGAAAAATGTGATAAGTCCTAATAGTGCTTTGTGGGCACACGTCCTTAGTTCTCCAAGAACCCTTTTTGAATCCTACCTTGCACACCTTAACTTACATGCTTCCTCTGGCCATTCATGCCTATGTGCCTTTAAGATTTGGTGGCTACATTAGGGTCCCAACAAATACCATATTCAAATTATGAGGATTTACACTGTTCTAAGTGCCTAGACTGTAGACCAAGTCACCCCAAGGTGCCCCAGTACACTCCCAGGAGCTTGTGTCATCTCAATTAGCCCATATCCTCCCTTCATAGGGCCCTTGAGTGTTCATCTGTACTACTAAGTTTCAGATCTAGATCTTTGACAACCTGTGATAGTCTCCTCTTATTAGTTGAGTCTATTCCTTACTCTTCTCTTGCATATTAGGGTTTTATTTTCTCTAGAATATTTTATTTACATTTGTTCCCATACTGATTTTGTTAATTTGAAGCATTTTATTCCTCCTATTTATATTAACAATAATACACTAGATATCCTTTAGGCCATCTAGGTAAAAAAATGATCTATTTTTGTTAATCATTTTGGTGAACCCATCATTTCTTTATCACACTTTATGAGGTGTAGTTTCCCCTTTTCCCATGGCTCAACCTCATGAGGAATTCACATAATCTAACCTTAAATCCATTAATGATCACCTTGCTAAACACTCACAAGATTTAGTTTTACTTCTGCATGTGGCTCATGAAGAGGCCACTAGCTTGGCTAAGCTCAACCCTTCTATATCCTTTCCCACCCAACCTCTTGCCTCTACACTTCCACCCATTTATATTGATATGGTTTTGGTTCCCACTCCCACTAAACACTTCACCTCTCCTTTGGTATCACATCAGTGAAAAAAATCCTCTTCTAGCAATTAGGATTTAACCTCCTTATATCACGATCTCTAGGCTCAAATTTTCAAGTTGCAATAGGCTACCACATCTCTCTCTTTAGATTCTACCTTGTTTTTGCATACCTCATTTTAAAATATTATTTCTACTTAACCTCTTCCTCCTAAATTTTTCACCTATACATTTCCCATTTTTAATAGGCAAGGTGACCCACAAGATTATCTTCATGTGTTTCATGTTGCTTGTCCCAATTTTACTGATGATCACCTCCTTTTAGTTAAATTTTTTCCTCGTGGTCTCCATGACTACGCCATGTGTTGGTTATACAATTTTACTATTCATTCCATCACCTCCTTTACCTATCTCACTAATTACTTTCTCACACAATTCTCCATCAACATCAGTTCTAAAATGACCTACACCCAATTATCACAACTTAAAAAGGGCCCCAATGAGAACTTCACTAATTATGTTTTTCACTACAAAAATAATCTTTCCAAAATGACTGATGGCCTTGTTGATTCTAAGTTGTAATATTTATTTATACAAAGCCTTTTACCACCTCTCTACAAAAGTGTTCTCTTTGAAACCTTTTCTTCTTTCAACCAAATGTGTCATTATCTTAATCTTTACAAATCTAATCTTCTCTCTATTGGAAAACTAAATTATCAGGAACAACATTCATCCTCCTCTCCTTTTTCAAAAAATACACCATTTAAACCCTCTACATCTAATCCTATCAACACTAAACTCATAGTAAAGAATGTTACACCTTCTAAGGAGGCACCATCCTAACTACCTCGGTGTAAATTTACCAACCTCCTTATGGCACCACACCTCATCTTTCAACAAATTCTTGATAGAAACCTCATAACCCTCCCACCACGACTCTAATTTGATCGATCACGACCCAAAGGACACAATTATAATGAAAACTTCATTTGTGATTACCATCACTATGTAGGTCACTATACTAACCGCTATCTAAATTTTTTTCCCAATTATTCAAGATCTAATTTAAAATGACCAACTTGAATTCCGTAAACCTACTAGCCCTCCTCCCACTAAGGACAAGGGTAAAGTCAAGCTACAAAATCTTCTGATAATCATGCATACCATGCCACACCCCTTCCCAATGTAGGATCACTAAAATTATTAGTCACTAGAGCTGATACAACCCCACATGTTATTTTTTTCTCTCACACTGACAATCACAATACATTCACATCTGACCATTTATAAATATAGGCCCTTATCATATCAACACCTATCAACAATACTAAAGTTGATCCATCTTCTCCTATTAGTACATGTTCCTTGTCTCTTTTACGATATATTGGATATCCTCCATAACAAATTAAATTTCTATTCAAGAGGCCTTATGGTGTCATTAAGTTACCTATCATATTTGGTCCTCTCACTCTTCTCCTCCCTTGCTTCATTAATCAATATTCCACCCACTCTAACCTGCATCTTGGCTTAAATTAGATCCTTAAATCCCAATATATTGTCCTCATCAAACACTTATGACTTAAGTTTATTTACGATAACCAAGTTGTCTCCATTGATGACATCCCTCATTCACCACCATCATCCTTGAATTTTAGTTCCACTTCTCCTGCAACTCCTCCTCTCCCTCACACAGCTCTCCTGAAATCACAAATAATGCATCCTCTTCCTACCCCATGATCTCAACCAATCCCTATGTGCCCACTCTATTCTATTAGTCATACACACTGCCATAGGCCTATTCCTAGGACTACTATTTCATCCCACTAATGTTCTCTTCCTCGCTTCATTCCAAATGGCTCATTTACTTCCACACGTATGATATCACCTCATTTTCCATCACCCACACACTTTACTACACCTATATATTGTTCTTAGGTACACCTATTGCATGCCTATCAGTTTAATTCTCTTGTGCAATGCTTGTCTCACATACCACCCTTGCTCGACCATTGTCCTAAGGTATCATCATCTCCATCACCAATTTTCAGACCTCCCTCACTAAATGTTCTTGGTTTACCCCCACTTCTCTCTTCTAAGCATACTCATATCATCCTACACCTATCATCACTCCTATCTGGTGCATCGTAGCACCCTCGCTACCTAATGATGCACCCTCATGCTTTAATTCACACTAGACTATTGACGAATTACCATTACATTGAACCCCACACACTACACTATAGGACCTACACATTTACATTCTATCATCCTACATTATATCTTCATGGCATACACCGCACTTGTCATCATTGTATACAAGCCTAGTTTTGCATTCCATCCTCTCATTTAACATTTACGCTAGGTCACGTTGTATATGAGACTAGCTTTTACCATCACATATTTTACCTACACCTATCGTTATATCTTCCACACTACATATACATCCTACACACCCACATTGCATTCATACACCTTATCTATCCTACACACTACACTTTATTACATTACACATGGGTCTAGTTCCACCTGTCACCGCTCCATCCTCCATTTCTATACATTACTATCATTAGATTCATACATCTTACCTATTCTACATTCTACACTAGATTTACTTATAATTTGGTCTAGTTTTATCTATCATCATTACAAATTCTATTTATATCTACACATATATTACATTACATTCCATACCAGCTACACATTCTACATTATATTTCCTACACCAAACATTCACATACCATGGTTGTCTACACTACATTTTTCTATGATCTACACTCACCACCCTATGACGCACTTTAGTTCCTCAAACCATACTCTACTTATAAGGGTTTACCAATCAAAAGGACCTTACCTACATGGGACATGTCATCCTACCACATTTATCAGACTCGTGACCAACGTTGTACCCTATATCATCACCTACAATCATCATCACACCCTATAGTGGTATACACCTTAGGTTAAATCACCACTCCCTTCGCCCATTATACATTATCTTATTACATCTTATCATCACACATTCTATTTATCCTATCCTACGTCATTATACTACACCATCGTTTATCCTACTCATCATGTAGTGGTCCATGCTTAGTTCTAAACCACCACCTTTTGTTATCTCTTGCCTACTCGTATACGCTTCATACGATCTCATCACCTATCTCATAGCGACATATGTTATTGGATACATTTTCACCTTCTTCTTCCATCATGTAGTGATATACGCTTAGGGATAAATCATATCTCATACCTCCCACATGTCTTGGTATACGCTTACACTATAGGGCCCACACACACCTTTTTATAGGATGCATTCCCATCCATTCATCTTATAGTGATATACGCTTATGCTATAGGTTCCATGGACATATTTCTATATATATCATTCCCATATACTCCTTCTATAGTGATATATACTTAGGGATAAATCATCACTCATACATTCATCAAGTGATGGTATACACTTAGGCTATAGGGTCCACTCAAATATATCTATATATCTCATTCCCACACACTCATTCTATAGTGATATATTCTTTGGGATAAATAATCACTCCTTCAATCAATAAAGTTGTGATATATGCTTCAGCTATAGGGTTCATGCACATCTTCTCCCCATGTCACATTACATCACCACTCCCCATACACACTCATCGCATCACGCAAGACAAAACCAACACTACTAAATTATTTCCCTATGATGCACTCTTGTTTATGGTTAATTATTGACTACTAAGGGGGAAAAACTGAACCTCTCTACATACACATTCCATCCACTTAGGGGGCACATTTCTCCTATCATTCCATTTTGCATTCCCTTCCATCCATCCACAACATACTACATTTTCTTCATAGCATTTACTCTTACTTACTAGTGTTTTACATGCTCATTTTACTACACATGTTAGATTGATTTTGTATATGTCATTAGCATACACACATGTGAATTCATGCCTTTGTTTAGTGTGATCTTAGATACAAGAAATTTACACGTGGAATGGATGTTCTCCTTCTACCCTTACTATATTGGTCGCTAGGGGCATCCACATTCATCCCATATAGGTGTTATTGTTTCATTTTTTCCTTAGCATCTTTTACTACTTGATTCTACATGCTTTGACATATTGGTTTTCACTCTAACATGCTAACATGTGTTTAGTGTGCAACACTTGTTTTATAGGATTGCATATTTCCATGACTACCTTTTTTTACTTTTCTTCTTTGTTTTCTATTGTCTCTAGGCTTTTCCCTTTGCTTGTCTGCACACTTGACTATTGCTTTTATCTTTGATGGTCTTGCATGTCTTGCGACATCGTGAGTGATGTCCCATGTTTTAAACCTACTTTGTGTGGTCTACTTGTTCTCTTGTGTGTTTACACTACTATACTTGGTAGATTTTCTATATTATCTGTGTCTTTTACATTTTTTTGCATACATGTTTTCAAACTAACACTTGTATTTTCTAGTCATCCCTTTTTATACGCACTTTGGTCTCTACCAAGCACTTTCCTTTTTGCCCTCCAAGGAATATTTCTATAGGCCATAGTGTATTTGGTCCTCTTTTGGGGCTACATTATCCTTCTAGGGTCATTGTATGTGCCCCCAAATAGGGGTGAATCATTGAGGGTTTATACTAACACAACATATCTACATCGATTCATGTACAATGAGTGAGTTTAGACCAGTCTACAAAATCCATAAAGAATCACCTCATTTTGACATGATGTCCTTCGGTAATTCTGTAGAGTAGTTAAAGGCTCAAGGGTTATAGTGGGTGGCCTCTCTACACTTCTCTAGTGGCATAGGATCATCTACTAAAATAGCGTAGTACAAACATATCTTTAATTTTTTTTTACAGAAGTACTTAGAGTTAGAGGAAACCGAGCATTTCCTCCCTACACTTCTTCATCTAGGGTGGCATAAGATCCCCTGAAAAAATTGTGACACTACAGGATATCCTTCTACACCCTTTTTTCTTGATATGGATTAGGTGCACATGTTCCATTTACACTTTTTCTATCATAATTTACATTTGCGTATTTTACACAACATTTTATTTACATACATACATACATATTTGACTACTTAATCATTTTTTCTTGTAGGTCTATCATATCAGAAACAAGTAGTCGAATTGTGGGAAACAACAACAAAAAGAACAATAACAATAACTATGACAATGAAAACACACCGTAACAGTACTTTCCATACTAACCATGTAGGTACACTACACACATACAACAATTACACATATGTTCTGCCCTAGTTTTACTCTCATATTTTTAATTCACATTTTTCATCTTTAGAATCCATGCTCCTGCACATTTTTCTTTTAGTCATTCCACACTTGATTCTAGTCCATCAACACATCTTTTTCTACACTCTACATGGTTATCAGGTATGCATCTTTGTCTATTCTATGTTTATGAGCTTTCCACTCACCAACATAAAATGGGGGAAAATGTTGACAAAAATATTACACATTAGACAATATTTAGGTCGGTCTTATAATAATATTTAGAAGGTTCTCAATTGTACAAAGTAATAATTAATGGCCACCTTTTTCTTATCTATTATTTCATCTTTCCTGTGTATTTCCCGATACCTATCAGCCCATTTCATGACTGTTCCAACATTATAGCCTAAAAATAAGGGCACCCCAACCTGTATTGGGGTGGCCCAAGGCAACCTGGTCCCATTTTGAGCACCGTGGTCTATACATAACCTCTTCCACTTATTTTTGGG
Organism: Taxus chinensis; assembly: GCA_019776745.2. NCBI lineage: Eukaryota > Viridiplantae > Streptophyta > Pinopsida > Cupressales > Taxaceae > Taxus > Taxus chinensis. Next base: position 64,790,986 of record CM034155.1, on the reverse strand, counting down.
TCAATTCTAGTTGTTGGTTATCCTTATCTTCTTCTCAGTTAGCCTTGTCAAGATTAATTACAAAATTAAGCTTAAGAGGCCTATAAATATAAAGTTATAAGACCATAATAAGGAAACTAGGTCATTCCATCTTATAACTGCTATCACTCCATCTAGGGTTGTATCCATTACATCACTTACATCCACATAGTGCCATGCATTAAAGCTAGGAGATTTACATCACACACACTTGATAGGGGGATGGATTCCATTCTATGTTATGCACACATGCTACTTACATTTATATAGTTATTATTGCTCACTACTTCACAAAGTATGATTGACACAAGATCACTTAGGGGACATCACACACACACACACATGCACCAGAACTACATCAGGGTCCACAATGTAGGGCAACTCTCATTGATAATTTCACTATTTTTTTTCAGTTGAGGTCAGTTTGAACCATTCATATGTATATTTTATTTTTATAGGGTTAGATATTACTCATTGCATCACATTTCATCCTACAGTACATCCAAAAAATCTAGCGTGATAAACAAAGAGTATTTATAAACACTTAAAGACCATACCAAATTCATATTATGTAGATTTTCATAGTTCTGAGTGCCCAGGCTGTAGACCAAGGTGCCCCACGGTTCCCCAGTACACTCCTAGGTGTGTGTGTAATCTCAGATAACCCTGATATGCCCTTCATAGGGCCCTTGAGTGTTCATCTATATTTTCAAGTTTTAGATCTAGATCTCTAACAACCTACAATAGTCTCCTCTTATCAATTGAGTGTCTTCCTTACTCTTTTCTTGCATATTAGGGTTATATTTTCTCTATAATGGTTTATTTACAGTTATTCTCATACTACTTTAGTTCACTTATAGCGTTTTAGTCCTCCTATTTAGATTAACATTAATACCCTATATATCCTTTAGGCCATCCAGATACCAAAATTCTCTATTTTTTTAATCACAATGATGAGAGAGATCTCTAAAGAAAAATATAGGAGAAAGGATAGAGAGGAAAATTATCAAAGAGAAGTGGAAAAAATAAGGAAGATAACAGAGAGAATTGAAGAACTAGAGACTATGATGGAAACCATGATAAAATTACTGTTATCCAAAATGTACCCCCCTGCTCATTTTGTGGCTAACTCCTCCCATTCTTCCCTCTCTTTTTCCTTAGTCACAAAATTTTGCTTTCAGGCACTCAAAACCTTCTGGAAGTGGCACCATTGGATAGAGCTCTTTCTCAACTTTCCAGAAAGGTAAAGTTTTCCTCCTAACTCCATGTATTTTTAAAGTTATGGCTCGGCGGAGTTTTTGTGGGAAATTTTCCCCTGAAAGGCCCGCAGCCAATCAAAACTTACCATGTGGCACCTAGACTTGTGGAGCATGGGAAAATTTTGGAAAATTTTCCAAACGACCAAAAAGGTAAAAATTCAAAAAAAATTCCCGCCGACCCGATTTGGTCCTGTTTTGACCTAAAACTTCAAATCGCCATATCTTTCGATCCAGAGCTCAGTTTTTCACGTTATTTATATCAATGGAAAGATGGTAAAATTCTCTACAAGATTTTGGGGTCAATTTTGCATTTTGGTGGATTTTTGAGAGAGAAAATAAATAAAATATTTTGGCACGTGGTCATGAACAGAAATGACATTTCAACCACCGATTTTAATGAAGAATGGCTCACATTCTCTCCCAGCATGGTTAAAAATGTCAGGGAATGGATATTTTAGGTCACCCATGCTATTTTTATGGAATTTTGGTCAATGGTTGAACCCCTTGCATGTTTTCCTGTGTTTCTCTCTCCTGGGCTCGTCCCTTGCACTGTAAAAGCCAGATTTGGCTCATTTTCAAAGGGTTGATCATTTTTTGTGTATTACAGGTCTCCTTTCTCACCTTGGAAGTGATTTTGGTGGAATATCAGACCTTTTCTAATAGCTACAACTTTATTTTGCCTCTCAGGTGTTGTAATGCAAGTGATTTTGATGTTAAAATAACAATACAGGCCCTGTGATTAGTTTTTATCCTCTACTGGTGTTGTTTGCCTAATTTCTAACACTTCATTACAGCTATCAGTTTGTGCATGTTGTTTTTGTTGCATTTTATGAACTGTGTCAATTTGCAGAAGAAAAAAATGCTCACCACTCCTTTGGTGCATCACCTACTAGCATTAGTTTTAGTTCTTTCTTTTGCATTTTCTATCCTTGTCCCTTTGGAATTTAGAGTAGATTTAGGAGTTTAAACCTCTACAATTGTGCAAGTAAAATAGCTGATCAGAGGAGTTGAGGAACCAGCCTCTAATCTAGAGATTTCTCTTCCATTTTTACATGTCCCACACTTGGGAAGAGGATTCAATGTTGTGCAATCACATTGGATGCTAGTATGATCAAACTAGAAATCTGATCAACATCCAGGGGGTGCTGCTGATTTGAAACAATAGTTTTGGCACACCCGGTAGGACCTTAGAGGTCTTCCACTTTATCTTTGACAGGTTGGTGTGTTCCTGTTAAAGATTCAGCCTTTTGGAGGCACTTTCAAAAGCACATCTGGCGACTCCATCTAGTAAACAACTCATTCTCTAAGTTGCAGACCTGTTTTCCATTCATTTCCATCCATTCTTCTTTCCATCATTTTCATTCTTTTCCATTCCATGAAGTTGTGCAATCATGACTTCATTTCCATCATGGAATTCACATTTACAACAGTAGTATATCACACCTCCAACATGTTTTACAAATCCTCCAAATCAGCATTTTGATCAAATTCAAAATCAGCATGTCTACCCATATGAGCAGCAGTGCCAAAGTCAGTTGGATATGAAGCATGTCAAGCACAAGGGTATGCTAGTTGTGAGAGAAGTCAAGAAGAAAATGCAGATCTGCTGGAACAAATCCAAAAGATGGAGGTAAACATGGTGCAATCCAGGGCTCAAGCACAAATGAAAGCATTTAGAATTGGTTGTAGAGCACCTTGTCCATGGGTGGGACCTTTTCCAAGGCATTACAACCCTCAAGAGAAGCTAGACTTCATGATTACAACACTACCATTGCTTGCAAAGTGGACTGAAGGAATAAAGGTGTATGAGAGGAGTATTCAATAACCTTGTCAATAGGTAAGCACACCATCTCATGCCTCTTCTCTCCTTCTTTCCCAATCTGTTTTATCTTGGCAGTGTCAAGTTTTAAACTCTCCATCTGCTGTCCCAAGTGTTGAATCCATTTCTCCATTCCCTATTCTTCCACCCCATCTCAATTCTTTTGTCCTTCTCCCTTCCAAACAGCCATTCCCTCCAAAGAAACAAGAGTTCCTACCTCCTCCACCACCACAAAAAATTGCAAAATCAATTGAGTTACAATCCACTTCTCCTCTTGCATTCCCAAATCCATGTTGGGAGGATAAAAATTAGAATTCCAATCAAGGAAAACAATAGTAGAAAGAAGAGCCAAACATGGATGAAGAAATTCAAAGTCTGAAGAGTTGGGCTCTTAAATTCAGGATTACAAAAATCCCCTTGATGGTGAAACCAATAGAGGATGTTGAAGTTGGAGAACAAGTGGAAAACAAGGCTGATTTTATAACAGCAGTGAAGTGAGAAAAACAACAGTTTGTTGGTGATGAGTTGGGTGTCCATGTTGGCACTTTTCCCAAAGAAAATGTTGATCTAGTTTGCACTGCAAAAGCAGCCATCGAGAAGGAAAACCATCTCAAAACCCCATCTTTGAGGAGCAAATGGATGAGGTCAAGTCAGTTTTTACAACAGTAGAAGAAGGAAGCATTATTGATACATTTTTGCTTTCATTTGAAGGGGCTGATTTGATTGATGAAGACATTATGGATGTGAACAAAACAGGTCCAAATTATGAGAAAAAGGCACAAGAAATTTCATGCTTCTCTCCCAATTCATCTCTCCAACAATCTGATTTTTGGGATGAGTTTGGATTGACAAGTTTCATGTTTGAAAATGAAGTTTTACAGGGTGAAGAAAATGCAGATTTGGAGGCCACCATACAAGAGGGAGAGACTTTGCTGAAGCAAGACATTCAAGAGTTTGATTTTCCATCAGACTTAGAAGAATGTTTAGATGAAGAGCTAGCTGAAATTACCATGTTTCCTTCTTCACCATTCATTCTCCAACAATGAGAACTTGCTGCCATGGACAAAAGAGTTCAAGGACAACAACCTACAGTTTGCAACATGCCTCTTGAATCAAAGCTGGAAGAATTTGATCTTCCAAAAGCTATAATGGAGGAGCTCCAAAGCCAACAATGTATTGCAATAGGTAACAACAATGCAAAATCAACTTCATTGGATGTTGCAATCAATAACGAGGAGTTGCACACTATAGAAGAGTTCCATGTTGCCATGAAGGAAGAGAAAGGGAAGAAAATTCCTACCATTGCTTCCACATCACCCACCCAAGAAGGTCTACAAGAAGACTCCATTTTTGGAGTTAAAAATCAGAGTTATGGGCATATCAAATGGATCATACCTTGCCCAATAAGGTATTTGACTTCATTGGAGTCAAAGGAGAAGTCAAAACCAGTCATGCTTTCTTTTAAGCATGAGGGTGAGCTACAAAGTACCAAGGATCAACTGTCATACCTCTTCAATCCAAATGTAGAGCAACTAAAAGAGATATTGGATCTGTTTTTAGTTGACACCTTGATGATTTGGGTAGAAGACCAGCTTCTTATTGATTTTCCACTCATCCAATCAGCCATGTTCAGTGCCAAATCAGCTGCATGGTTGCAACTTTTGAGAACGGGAATCTATTTCTCCCAACCAATTGCAGGGTTTGTTTAGCCAAAGTTAGAGTAGGATAGGTAGTTTTTCTTTCAGTAAAATAAGTGCTTGTGCACACTCTGCATGTTTCATTTTGGAGCATGTATGACCTTTATTTTTGTACATAGTTTTTGTGGTGCTGGTTTTTCTCTTGCACAGTCCATTTCAGTGGGTTTCCAAGTGGCTCAGAGAGGAGGTTTTCAAATCTCAGATCATTTTGCAAGCTACAACTCATGACTCCATGCCCAATAGATGCTTTAGGCAACTGGTAACTTCATCCAGCAAGCAGATGACCCCTCTGAGTCGCCAAAATTGTTATCCAAAATGTGTCCCCCTGCTAATTTTGTGGCTAACTCCTCCCATTCTTCACTCTATTTTGCCTCAGTCACAAAAATTTTCTTTCATGCACTCAAAACCTTCTAGAAGTGGCACCATTGGATAGAGCTCTTTCTCAACTTTCCAGAAAGGTAAAGTTTTCCTCCTAACTCCATGTATTTTTCAAGTTATGGCTCGGCGGAGTTTTTGTGGGAAATTTTCCCCTGAAAGGCCCGCAGCCAATGAAAACTTGCCATGTGGCACCTAGACTTGTGGAGCATGGGAAATTTTCAAAAAAAATTCCAAACGACCAAAAAGGTACAAATTCAAAAAAAATTCCCATTGACCCGATTTGGTCCTGTTTTGACCTAAAACTTCAAATCGCCATATCTTTCGATCCAAAGCTCAATTTTTCATGTTCTTAATATCAATGGAAAGTTGGTAAAATTCTCTACAAGATTCTGGGGTAAATTTTTTCATTTTGGTGGATTTTGGAGAGATAAAATCAAAAAATTCTTCTGGCACGTGGTCATGAATAGAAATGACGTTTGAACCACCAATTTTAATGAAGAATGGCTTGCATTCTCTCCCAGCATGGTTAAAAATGTCAGGGAATGGGTTTTTCAGGTCACCCATGCTATTTTGATGGCATTTTGGTCAATGGTTGAACCCCTTGCATGTTTTCTCGTGTTTCTCTCTCCTGGGCTCGTCCCTTGCACTGTAAAAGCCAGATTTGGCTCATTTTCAAAGGGTTGAACATTTTTTGTGTATTGCAAGTCCCCTTTTTCACCTTGAAAGTGATTTTGGTGGAATATTAGACTTTTTCTAAGAGCTGCAACTTTATTTTTCCTCTCAGGTGTTGTAATGCAAGTGATTTTGATGTTAAAATAACAATACAGGCCCTGTGATTAGTTTTTATCCTCTACTGGTGTTGTCTGCCTAATTTCTAACACTTCATTACAGCTATCAGTTTGTGCATGTTGTTTTTGTTACATTTTACGAACTGTGTCAATTTTCAGAAGTAAAAAATGCTCACCACTCCTTTGGTGCATCACCTATTAGCATTAGTTTTAGTTCCTTTTTTTGCATTTTCTATCCTTGTCCCTTTGGAATTTAGAGTAGATTTAGGAGTTTAAACCTCTGCAATTGTTCAAGTAAAATAGCTGATCAGAGGAGTTAAGGAACCAGCCTCTAATCTGGAGATTTCTCTTCCATTTTTGCAAGTCCCACACTAGGAAGAGGATTCAATGTTGTGCAATCACACTAGATGCTAGTATGATCAAACTAGAAATCTGATCAACATCAAGGGGGTGCTGCTGATTTGCAACAACAATTACCAATACAAGGAGTTAGATGGAGGATAAGGAAGAGGGTAAAGTGGCTAATTAAGATACTTATGAAGAAGAGGAGGCAAGACATGCTTTTCATACAGAGAGAGATGAAGAAAGGTTCTCATGAGGAGATGAAGAGAAGTGAGACACCTTGTGAAGATGAAGAGGTGATTAAGAAATGTATCATTATGGATAATAAGAAGAAGGAATAAGTGATAATATAAGTTGAAGTGCTAAGAGGAGCACTTGAAAATATGAAAATATCCATGAAGGTGGCATTCATGGAGACCTTATGATCTCTTATTTTTATTTCTAATGTTATATTTGAATGTGCAAATGCATGTATTAACAAAAATGTGAACAAGGTTAAGAGGAAAACCTTCCAAAATGATAAGATTGGTGTAAGAGAAGCAACCAAGAACACAAGTGAATGCACGAGAATGAAGAAAGAGATTATTGTTGTCTACCTAGAAGAAGAGACACATTATCCAATGCATGAGAAAGGTATTGAAGAATTTGTATCAGAAAATGATGAAAATGAGAATGAAGATGAATTACATGATGTCATAGAGCACTTAGATAAATAAAGTGAAAAACCATGCATGCAAGAGGAAGATATTAGAAACAAGAAATAAGAAAAGAAAAACAAAGAATCTATGAAGCAACATGTCAAGAACGTAAAAGTGAATGCAAGTGTAATTTTTTGTCATAAACATATAGTTTTTGATGGACATGTTAAGAATAAAATAGGATGATGGAGACATCAAGTAAATCAATTGATCATGGATTCCTTGTGTCTAAGTGGATAGTGAAGCATACACCCAAGCAACAGGTGATTGACAAGGTAGCTTTATTTCCTAAAACTATTTTTTCTCATACTTTTGATAAGTATACAAATGTACAATATGATGGAAGTGTAAACAAATTTGATCTCTTATTGTTCGTACAAGAACACGGTTATAAAATTCCTCAATGGCTTAAGAATTCATATGGTAAGATAAAAACAAAAGAGTGGATTCCTAAGAGCATAAGAAGAGGTGGAGAGACATCTCAACAAGATGTAGATTATGGTGAACATGAGAAGATGATAATAACACCTCGAATATTATCGAGAAGTGTTGAAGAAGGCTTAAAAAAACAAGAGAATGAAGGTGAAATAATGAGCATGGAAGAGGCATTCTATGAAGACACAAAACATGAGAGGTATACCAAGGAAATGAAAGGTAAAGAGATTTATTTTTATGATTTGAATGATCTAATAATTTTGATTATATTTCTGATTTATCTTCTCAAATAAATTTAAATGATGAGATGTGGAATGAGTGGGCCATAGTGACTAACATGCAACAAGGTAAAGACTATAGATTTACTAGTGGAAGAAATTATGGAAAGTGAAAGCTTATTGAATGAAGGAGATGATAACTTCTTGAAATAGGAAACAATGGAAGAATATATTGATCTAAAACAAGGTATGGAGGAAGGAAACATATATATATATAGTACCTAGATTTTAAGAAATCAATGATGAAATGGATTATGTATCCTTGAATGAAGAGTTGGAAAGGATATAATATTTGTTAAATCCTTCTAAGGGGTGGTGTTTAAACTCAAATCAAACTGAAAATTTCATTGATTAGCTCGAGGAAGAGACAAAGCAAGAAGAAAACAAAATGAAGAAGATAAATTTGAACATGATCAATGAAGAATATCAACGCCATGAAGAAACACAAGAGGTTGTATGGCCCAACATTTTTTCATCTAACTTTTCATTTATTGTTATGATTATAGGTTTAGAAGATATTAAGACAAATCAATCACCTAATTCAGGAAGAAAGTTCACCAATCAAGAAGAATAAGAACACATGGAAGACACATATGATGATGAAGATAGAGCATGGACTTGTGAAGATGAATAAGAGATGAGGGGGAGAATATACAAGAATATAAATAAAAGCAATAAAATTAGAGGCAAAGACCATTTCAAAGAGATACAACCACTAGCGTTAGAAACAAGACCTTGGGATCCAAGTATACAATGCAGACTAAAGGATGAAAGAGGTATTTAATTTGAACTGGAGTTCAAATATTTTCTAATAGGAGAGTATGATGGAGGATCATATTCATTGTGCATGGAGTACATGAACAATTTGAAATCAATCTTCTATATGCATGCAAATATGTATTAGGTTTTATTTTAGTTTTCCCTCCAAAATTCAAGTTTGAACATTTGATATTGTGATGGTTCTTACCATAGGGTAAAAGTGAAAGGTGAGTTGTTAGATGTCATGAGTGGATATGAGTTGTCTTATCCACGTAGTAGGAGAGTGAAATATTCTATGATCGGGTTATTTTTGTTGTAAGAGGTAAAAGTTAGAAATTATCTCTTATTCTCGAACATGTACAAAAATATCTCACAAAATATGGGAATTATAATAAGATAATAAAAAGAGATAAAAAAATATTCCAGCCTACTCAATATTAAATTAGGAACATGAGGCCTAATCCAACCAAGAGAGAGACAAGGAGATGGACTTTGGCATGGAGGAACAAAATAATGAATAAGTGTAAAAGAATTGTATGGAGAACTATGATGTAAGGTTGTGTTTTTATCATGAAATGTAATTGATCTGAATTCCATGGACACCAAATGATCTTAATCTTTCCTCTTTGCACACATTCAAAGGTCCATAGTATCAAATGGATGATTCTACTAGCTAATGAGGTTTGTTTTGCATATTTTGAAGGATTATGTGTATGAGGGTATGATTGTGCAATGAGGTAGAAACCCTCCATATGATTTAATTCATTAAAAAATTCCTTGAATGATAGAATAGATAGATTCCCCAAGTGAATATGAATCTAAGTATATTTATTTCGGTTTTTGATGATGGATTATAAGTGTTTTATAACTAAATGTGCACTCATAGGCCTAATTTAGGAAATCTTGTAACTTTTGATTCTACTAATAAAAAACTTTCAAAAATGGAATAAATATCTACCTTAGCATGAATAAGGATAACCCTAAATTTCAGAGAAAATGAACACTTGCATGAAAATTTATCCACAACAAAAATATACAGGTTTGTGATCGAGGCTATTTTGGTGTATAGTGGTCCATATCATAAGGTATAAATTCTACACAACAAATCCAATTGACGTGAATTTTTTAAAAATATAGATCTTGGGATGTTTTATGAGATATTTTTTTAATGATTTGAGCTTAAAGTGAATGTTTTTTGAGTTATTGATGATAGAATTTTCCAATTTTTAGGAGACTATGGAAAAGGTAAAGAGAGAGCTGGGAAAAACGAATATGTATCTAGGTCATGAAATTTTTTTAACACCTTATTTATGATAAAGGGTATCTGAAAACCACAATATTAGTGTTTTATAATCCTTTATTTTCATCTTGGTACTTGATTTATAATTAGGAAGGGTTATAAGGAGAACAAGGCATGGTATCAAGCAACAAGAAGAAAAAGAACTCATGCATGATCCAATCAAATTGGATCTATCCATCCCAAATAATTTCTTTACCATGAAAATATAAGTATGAATGATATAATGAACCTATATATTAGTATGACTACATTGGTGGGTCAAATGTGAGATCAAAGGCCTAAATTGCACGTATTGGTTTGAAGTATTAAACCTCGTGTATATTTAGTGATAATATTGAGGAGCTTAATAGTAATTATAATAAGAACACCTAGGGTGTTGAAGTTCCATATAATGATAGCTGTAATATGATTCTAATGAGCTTCATGTACCTGGTGACTAATGTGTTATGTTCCTAAGAAGATAAATCTAAATTCATGGTCTACAAAGGACATTGATGATGTTGTATGGTACTAAGTGATGACTCAAAATTACATGCATGTGTAATCATGATTACAAGAGTGTATTAGTTAATTTTCCATTGAAATGGTTATGAAATTAGGAGAACAAAATAGAACTCTTCATCATATTCTATTTGACACACACAACTCACACTTCATTGAATAGTGTTTTGATATGCAGACATGACCATATTTGACAAGACAAGCATGGGCAGTGGTGCATGAAATGTGGTAACAAGAATCTCAAAACCCCTATTTCAAGGAAGAATCTATTTCCTTAGTAACCATAGGGTAAGGTATCTTGACAAATAAGGTCTTTACAATAAATCAAGCTAAGTGAGACATGTGAATGTATGGAAGGTACAATAACAATGAGCATACAAAGATTAATGGTATAATGGGTGGTCTATAACATTGAGTTATCTTGTACGACAAATGCTATACATATTCTCTCTCAATGAAAAATCCTTACCTATTTGAGTCATGTTTGACATTGTGCTTATTATATTGAATCTTTATCCATATATCAATTTCATGTGTGAAGTCTTCCAGAACAAAAGAGATACAATTATTTGATATTGATTATGATTGTAATTTCAAAGAGATAACTTTCTTGATATCATAGATGAATGAATGGAGCTAGGTGGATTCTTGGGAATATTAATTCATGATCTAGACTTATGAGAAGAGCTGAGCTAAGAAGGTGATCCCACTAATACCTTTATATTTTCTTATTTTTTGCTAATGTGGTGTGTGATTCAAGAATAATAATAGTTTCTTAGATGAATTTTGTTGTTAATGAGGATATTATTGATGATATTCACATATCATAGGGAATTGTGAAAAGGGATGGCCAAGAGGAATCTAAGAGAGTATTAAGAGAGCTTGTGAATCTGAAGAGAAGCATAGGAGATCTCCATAGCCATAGAATATCCAAGAAGAAGTTAGTGTGATATAATAGATTGAGGTGAAAGAAACTAAAGAAAGGAAGATGGAGATACAATTTTAATAATGATGAGAGAGATCTCTAAAGAAAATGAGAAAAAGAGAAAGAAAAGAGAGGAAAAGTATCAAAGAGAAGTGGAAGAAATCAAGAATATAAGAGTGAGAATTTCATAATTAGATACTACGATTGAAACCATGATAAAATTACCAATCCAAGGAGTTGGATGGAGGATAAGGAAGTAGGTAAAGTGGCATGTTAATCTACTTATGAAGAAGAAAAGGCAAGAGATAATTTCCCTGAAGAGAGAGATGAAGAAAAGGTACTCATAAGGATAAGAAGAGAAGTGAACCACCTGATGAAGATTAAGAGGTGATTAAAAAAATTTCTCATTTTGGAGAACAAGAAGAATGAATAAGTGAAAATGTAAGGTGAAGTGTAAAGAGGAGAACTTGAAAAGATGAGAATTTCCATAAAGGATGAATTCATGGGGACCTTGTGGTCTCTTATTTTTATTTTTAATGTTGTCTTTGAATGGGTAAATACAGGTATGAACTTGTGAACAAGGTTAAGAGTAAGACTTGGAAAAATGAGAATATTGATGCAATAGAAGCAACCAATAACACAAGTGAATGTGCAATAATGAATAAAGAGATTGTTGTTGTCTACCTAGAAGAAGACACACATTATCCAATACATGAGAAAGGTATTGAATATTTTGTATCAAAAAATGATGAAAATGAGAATTGAGATGAATTCCATAATGTCATAGGGCACATATATGAATCAAGTGAAAAACCATGCATGTAATAGGAAGATAGTACAAATAAGCAAGAAATAAACCAAACTAAATAATCCATGGAGCATCATTTCAAGAAACTAATAGTGAATGTTTTAATTTTTCTCATAAACATATAATTGTTGATGTACAGATTAGAGATTAAAAGAGGATGATGGAGACATCAAGTAAGGAAATTAATCATGGATGCCTAATTTCTAAATGGATAATGAAGCATACAACCAAGCAACAAGTGATTGAGAAGGCAAGTTTGTTTGCTAAGATTGGTTTTTCTCATAGTTTTGATAAGAATACAAATGTCCTAGATGGTGGCAGGGTAAAAAAAATTGATCTCATAGTGTTGGCACAAGAACATGGTTATAAAATTATTAAATGGCTCAACAAGTTAGATGGTAAGAAAAAAACACAATTCTGGATTCCTAAGAGCATAAGAAGTGGTGTAGAAAAATCTCAAGAAGATGTAGATGATGGTGAACATGAGAAGATGATAATACCACCTAGAATCTTATGGAGAAGGGTTGAAGTAGATTCAAACAAACAAGATAATGAATGTGAAATGATGACCATGGATGAGGCATTCCATAAAGACATGGAACATGAGAGGTATACCAGAGAAATGAAAGGTAAATATATTTCTTATGACGATTTAAATTATAATGATTGTGAATACATTTCTCATTTATCTTCTCAAATCAGTTTAATTGATGAGATGTGGAATGAGTTGGCCATAGTGAATAACATGCAGAACATTAAAAACTATAGATTGAATGGTGAAGGTCATAGTCATGATCAATAAATTATGGAAAGTTAACTATTATTCAATGAAGGAGATGATAAATTCTTATAACAAGAAACAATGGAAGAATATACTGATATAAAACAGGGTATGGAGGAAGGAAACAAAGATATAATACCTATATTTGATGAAATCAATGATGACATGGATGATGTAGCCTTGAATGAAGAGTTGGAAATGAGAGAATAGTTGTTAAATCCTTCTAAGGGGTGGTGTTTAAGCTTAAATAAGACATATAATTTCATTTATCAACTCGAGGAAGAGACAAAGAAAGAAGAAACCAAAGAGAAGATGACCAATTTAAAAATGGTCAATGAATAAACAAGAATAAATTAATAAGATCAATGCCATGAAAATGCTCAAGAGGATGTATGGACCAACATTTTTGCATCTAAATTTTCCTTTGTTGTTGTGAGTACAGGTTTAGAAGATACTGAGACAAATCAAGCACCTAATTTAGTAATAAAGTTCAAAAATCAAGAAGAACATGAAGACATGGAAGAAACATATGATGATGAAGATAGAGAATGGAATTATGAAGATGAAAAATAGATGGGGAGGAGAATATACAAGAAGAGAAAGAAAAGAAATAAAATGAGAGGCAAAGACCATTTCAAAGAGATACAAGCACTAGCATTGATAACAAGACCTTTGGATACAGGTATATAGTGAAGACTAAAGGATGAAGAAGGTATTTCATTTGAGCTTGAGTTCAAATATTTTCTAATAGTATAGTATAATACAAGATCATATTCATAGCGCATGGAGGAAATTAACAAGTTAAAATCAACCTTATATATATGCATGCAAATATGTATTAGGTGTTGTTTTAGTTTTCCCTCTGAAATTCAAGTTCAAAAATTTGAGATTGTGATGGTTCTTACCATAGGGTGAAATTGAATGGTGTGTTGTTAGATTTCATGAGTTGATATGATTTTTTTTTATCCATGTAGTAGGAGATTGAAATATTCTATGATTAGGTTGTTATTGTTGTAAGAGGTCAAAGTTAGTAATTAGCTCCTATTCTCAAGCATGTAAAAAAATATCTCATAAAATATGGGAACTAGACTAAGATAATAAAAAGAGATAACAAAAATTCTAGCATATTCAAGAGAAAAATTAGGAGCTTGAGGTCGAATCCTACTAGGATAGAGACAAGGAGGTGGACCTTGGTATGGAGGAACAAAATAGTGAATAAGTGTGAAAGAATTGTATGTAGAACTATAATGTAAGGTTTTTTTAATCAAGAAATGTAATTCATCTGAGTTCGATGGAAACCAAATGATCTTAATATTTCCTCCTTGCATGTATTCAAAGGTCCATAGTATGAAATTCATGATTCTAATAACTAATGAGGTTTGTTTTGCATGTTTTGAAGGACTGTGTGTATGAGGGTTTGAGTAGGAAGTGAGGTATAAACCCTCCATATAATTTAATTCACACCAAATCCCTTGACTGGTAGAATAGAAATATTCCCCAAGTGATTAGGGATCGATTCATATTTTTTTTAGTTCTTGATGATGCATTATAAGGGTTTTATAGTTAAATGTGTGCTCACAGTCCTAGTTTAGTGCATCGCGTAAGTTTTTATTTAACTGGTCAAAAATTTAAAAATTGAAAAAAAAAAATTCTTAGCATGAATAATGATAACCCCAAGTTTCAGATAAAATTAACACGTGCATGAAAAGATATCAATAGCAGAAATCTCCAGGTTTTTTCCCAAGGTTGTTTTGATGTACATTGGTCCATATCAAAATGTATACATTCTGAAAAAAGAATCCAATTGACCTGAAATTTTATAGGAAAGGTCTTGATACATTTTATGAGATGGAATTTTAATGGTTTGAGCTTAAAGTGAATATCTTTTGACTTATCGATGAGAGAAGTTTCCAATTTTTAGGAGACTATGGAAAAGGTAAAGAGAGAGCTAGGAAAAAAGTATATGGATCTAGGTCATGAAAGTTTGTTAAAACCTTATTCCTGATAGAGGGTATCTAAAAAACACAATATTAGTGTTTTATAATCCTTTATTTTCATATTGGTACTTGATTTGTAATTAGGAAGGGTTATAAGTATTACAAGAAAGGGTATAAAGAATCAAGAAGTATAACTCATGCATGATCCAATCAAAGAGGATCTATCCTTCTCAAATTATTTCTCTACCATGAAAAAACATGTATGAATGGTATAATTAACCTCTATATCAGTATGAATACATTGGTTGGTCAAATGTGAGAACAAAACCCTAAATTGTATGTATTGGTTTGAAGTGTGAAACTTTACGAATATTTAGTTATAAGATTGAAGTGCTTATAAGTAATTGGAATAAGTAATCCTTAGGTGTTAAACTTCCATATAATGATAAGTTTAATATGATCCTAATGAGCTTCATATACCTAGTAACTAATGTGCTACGTTCCTAAGAAGATAAATCTTAATTCATGGTTTACGCAAGACATTGATGATGTTGTATAGTACCAAGTGATGACTCAAAATTGTATACATGCGTAATCAGGAGTACAAGAGTGTATTGGTTCCTTTTTCATTGAAATGGTTACGAAATTAGGAGAAAAAAATAGAACTCTTCATCATATTCAATTTAACACACACAATGCATACTTAAATGAATAGTATCCTGATATGCAGAGATGACCATAGTTGACAACACAATCATGGGTAGTGGTGCATCAGATGAGGTGAAAAGACTCTCAAGACCCCTATTTCAAGGAAGAACCTATTTCCTTAGTAATGAGATGGTAAGGAATCTTGACAACTAATTTATTTAGAATAAATCAAGGCAAGTGAGACATGTGAATGTATGGAAGGTGCAGGAACAATGAACATACATAGATTAAGAGTATAATATGTGGTCTATAATGTTGAGTTATCTTATACAAAAAACCCTATCTATGTTCTCTCTCAATGACACCACCTTACCTAGTCGAGTCAAGTTTGAAATTTTGTTTTTTATATTGACTCTTTATCTATATATTAGTTTCATGTGTGAATTCTTCTAGAATAAAAGAGATACAAGTACATGATATTGATTATGACTGTAATTTTAGAGAGCTAACTTGCTTAATGATAGAGAAGAATGAATGGATCTAGGTGGATTATTGTGAATATGAATGCATGGTCTATACTTATAGAAAGATCTAAGCTAATAAGGTATATATCTTTAAAACATTACTTTTATCAATGTCTCCTTGATTTACAACTACATATTGTCTACAATGTTTCATTGATTTACTACTACAGACTGACTACTTACATTGAAATAAATTTTTTTTGGCTTCAACATAATCTTAAGAATAACTACATACAATTTGATCCCACTTGTAGGTGTGCAAATAATTACTTGTCTAGCCTCGTTAAAGGTTGTTCAATGAAGTGTAGTTCATCTAATGATGACATAGCCTAGCAGTCGCAAATCCTCATTAATAGCTGGGGACTGTTTTCCACCAAAGGGTGGTTAGGAAAATATAAGTGTAACCTAGTGGTAGATAAATTTGAAACATAGGGTAGAGAATAAATAATATTTTACTTACCATATCACCATAGAAACCACTATGTTTTCCAAATAAAGCTTTCATTTTCCACAACATGAAATCAATTGTGAATTGATTAATGTTTATTTCAAATACTTATGCTTGCATTTTCAATAGAAAGAAATAGATTATGAATTGATTAATGTTTTTTTGAAATATATATTTCATCAACAGATCCAACAGTTTGTAAATGCAGTGTAATCCAATCCACAATCTCAATCAATAACTTGTAGCTGTAACCTAAAATGTTGTTTATTTCAATTGGTTATAATTGATATGTAGCCAATCAAAATATTTTTTTTTTACTTCTATGCAGGTAGCTATAATAGTTATTTACATATTTTAGATATGGAGGACTTGTTATATGGAATAAACAAAACATATAATTGGAATATGTCATTCAGGTTCACTATGAAAGCTATCAACGTGTGAGGTGGCCTATCAGAATTTATAAACTTATTATCACCATACTGTGAACTAGGAGTTTGGTCTGATAATCTCATTTCTTTTGATTTTAAAATGATATCAATGGGCTTCGATAAAAAAATATCAACCGGATTGAATCCAAAGTTCACTTGGGGAAAGGAACATTGTAATATAGTCAAGGGAATAACAATAAGAGACCTAGAAAAGGTTTGGATTAGAAATGATTTTTCCTACAATTCTAAAAATATTATGTGTATTATATGACATGCAAAGGGAAACCCTCCTGAAAATGTTATGGTGGGGATGAAAAGTAGATGCAAAGAACGTAAAAAAGATAAATGGTTGATAACTGATTTTTACAAAAAATATTCGCAAATAATGTCTTTGTAATTGAATGTGGTAGAGGGCATCAAATATTTAGAGCAAGAAAATGCTAAATAACTATTTATCATTTCAAAATGTTGTTGTGATGGTACTGATTAATGTTTTAAATAATATATACATTCATATGCTATTATGAAGGTACTGCTTAACTGAATTATAATATGCTAAGATTGTACAAATATAAGTTGGGAGTATTTACATTTTCACTAATTATAATATGACAATATCATTTAATAACCTGTGTGGTGAATTATCAGAAAAAATTACCCTTCAAGAAATTTTAAAATAGTATTATTTTTACATTGTTTATAAAATAAATATAAATTTAGACTGTATATAATTAAATAATTTCAATATTTTTAATATAATTAATATATAAATAAATATCTAGAAACATTAATGGTCATATCTAAGAAATATCCAAGTCGTATTTGACGGTTATTTCAAAGATTTGTAACTATTTTATAGCTAAAAGATGTTTAAAACGTCTAAACGGGCATTAAATATAACATCTGGTTGTGGCCTTTGTTGTAACCATTGAAGGACATGGAAGATGTTCTGAATGTTATGTGATCAAAAACCTAATTGGAGGGAACTTATTTTTGGAGCTTTACTATGATTTTTTTTTTAATTTGGGATCCCAGATCTTTGGGAATAGTGTTATAATAAAATTCAAGTAATTAACACTTATTTCACTAAATATGAAATTATTCTCGTCTAAGTGACTAAAAAATATAGCCAATATTGGAATCCAATATTGCTATTTTTAGATTCCAAAATGTTGAATATTGGAATTATTTGCATTCCAAAATCACATATATTGGCTTCTAATATCGCATTTATTGGAATCTAAAATCACATATATTGGAATCCAAAATCACACATATTGGAATCCAAAATCACATATATTGGAATCCATAAATTCTCCTTTTGGAGTCCAATATACTTGATCACGAATTAAATTAATGAATCTGTGATTTTTTTTTTAATGATTTTAAGGAATCCATCATTGATATGAGAAACAATACCTAGTAGCGGCTAGCCCATATGAAATAGATACATGTTTTTTTTATAAGGGCTAGCGAGTGATAGGCTTAATGTTTTCTTTGGAATAATGCTCTTATTAGTTTTGAGATGCATTTAAGATTAAACTATGCAAATTTGAATATTTAAAATTACATTTTCCAAGAGGCTACTAGGATAATGACATTCACAAGATGCGGGACATTTTCATATTCAATTACTATGGTGCGATTGAACCTAGGGGCATTTTGAGAGAACTACCAAAGATGTTATGAGGAAACATAAAGAGGGTGATGATTCAATTGAGAGGCATGTAAGTAACTGTAAAACCATTCTATATATTTTCATATTTAAAGTTAGATATCAAATTAACTTCATTTATTATGTTGTGATTGAACCTCAGTACGACTAGAGAATTTTTGAAGATGCTATGAAGAAATCAGCATTGGGCGATGATCTAGTGTAGGAGAATGTAATTAATTGTAAAACCATACTAGATATATTTTCATATTTAAATTTAGATATAAAATTAACTGTAAGAAACATGGCATAAAAGTTTTCATATTCAAATATGGATATGAACTTATTTAAAATAAATTGTAAAACCATCCCAGATATATGTTAGTATTTAAATATAGCTACAAAATAAATTAAAATTCCTTCACTAAAGGTATAATTATAGTAAAAAATTTGAATAATAATTTGAATTTATAATGTAACACTATTCCCGAAGATAGGCTTCCAAATCAACAATACAAAACATAGTAAAGCTTCAATAAAAAAATCCCTATAATTGTTTTTGTGATCTAATATAATCTTGAACATCTTTGATATCTTTCAATGGTTGCAAAAAAGGTCATAATACATCTAACAAGTATTTTTTTTCTCACTTAGAATCTATGTTAAATGTTTCATAAATTATATTGTTCGTAACATCATTGAACTTGTTTTTCTCTAAAGAGTCATCTATGAACACTATACTTTTACAATAATACAATGCATTGAACCACGAACAAATGGAGGTAAGATTATTGAGATATAATTTTTGATTCTCAGAACCTTCATAATCATATCATTTGGTCTTGACTCAATCTTCCTGTGTAAATATGAACTCGAAGCTTGCAACCTCTAAACCAATGTTTTGAAGGAATGAAGGAATCATGCCATCAATATTTGAATTGTTTTTGTACCATTATAAGAACTCTTTCATATAAGTTCTGATAAAATTATTTATTTGAGTTTGATGCTGCAATTTTTTTTAACTGTTTGAATGTTGAATCATCCTTGTGGAGGGCATGTTCCAAAACACCGTTTATATCAAATATGATTAGTTTCATGTTGCATGTGTTTGTATCTTCAAATGAAAAAAAAATTAAATGGTTGGTGGTAGTGAATCAATTAAAAAATTAAAAATAAGTCCCTTTTAATATTGTTACATAAAAAATGAAATGGTTGTAGGTGGTGATGAAGGTAAAAATTCTAAGGGCATTCCTCATTTCTTATTGTTATACTAGGAATATTATTTCTATGCATAATTTTTTTCAATAGAATGTAATGTTTCAATGTGATGAGTCTTTACATATCATATTGTAGTTATTTCATTGCATTGGAAATTGGTTTATGATTTCTATTACCTAAGAAAAAACTAGTATTTAAGCATGCTCAAAATAAATTTAGGAATACATATTTCATTAATAAAAACTGATCAAATATGTGTTAAAATAAATATTATCTATTAATTCGCATTTGCAACTTATACACTCACACTCTGAACCTAAGAAAAACCATCATAAAAACATATGAATGTATTATACTTACAATGTTAAGTTGTATCATTATAATAACATTTTGAAATGATAACTTTTTTATTTAACATTTACTCACTCCAAATATTTGATTCCCTCTACCACATTCAATCCCTTAGAGACTATCAGTGATAAGTATTTATACAAATCATTCATCAACCACACATCTTTTGAATAATATTCTCCTCTACTTGTCATCCCAACCATAAAATTTGTTGGAGGTTTTCCCTTTGCACCTAATGTAATACACACTGTGTCTTTAGAACTATAGGTAACATCATTTGTACTCCAAACCTTTTCTAGATCCTTTATTGAAATTTCATCAACTATATTGTAATTTTCTTTTCCTCAGGTGATTACTGGATTCAATTCAAAAGATAATTTTTTATTGAATGTCTTTGTAAGCTTTGCAACATCAATAGAAGTAATTTTGTTTGAACAAAATCCCATTTCAATTTTTTTGATAAAGACTTCATACACTCTTTCAAGCCACCTCGAAGGTCGATAGTCTCCTTGTTGAATTTGAATGGCATCTCCCTAGCGGATGATTGGTTTTTATCATACAACAAGCCCTCAAAATCTAAAATAAGAAATTAATTCTTATGGCTAACTGCATAGAAGTAAATAATTATTTTTAATCGGTCTCATATTAATTATAACCAATGGAAATAATCAACATTTTAGCTTGCATATACCACTTACGATGGGGCTTGCGTGTAGGATTGCATCTTCTTTACCCATAGTTGTATCCTTTAATAAAAGATATATTTCAAAAAAATATTAATCTATTCATAATATAACTATTGCTATGGAAAATGAAAGTGTATTTGAAAAAAATTATCGATCTACGTGGTAAAATTGTAAATTAAATATCAAAACTTTAGGAAGCTACCACTTACCGACTGAGATTTTATACTGGATTGAATAGAACTTAATCATTGCTTGTTATTTGATGCAAGATGTATTGCAAACAACATTAATATATGCATAATTTATTTGATGTTATGGAAAATGAAAGCATAAATGAAAATCATACTACTCTCCATGGTAACATGGTACATAGAAATAAAATTGTTCTATGTCTTTTGAATGAATATTAGCATCCTCTAGGGTTCATTTATATCCATTGAACTACCTATTAGAGGAAAAATTTTCTGAGATATTGACGTGGATTAGCGATCACTAGGATATGCCATCATTGGTTGGACTAAGCATTGATACTAATGTATGTATCATTAGATCAATACTAATGGTTTATGCAAGAAACCAACAACATGATAACTAAAAACTATGTTGCATTGGAAGCCACCAAGAACTTTTGAAATAGGTTATTGGTAATTCCTTATTTAAAAATGGTTCCTCTTCTAGAAGTAGCTGATATCATTTTCTATAACTTTGTGAGCCTTACAAATGGTTTTGTTTAAAACTACATATGGATAACATACCTAGTTTTGACTATATATTTGTGTTGGTTATCATCGTCGACTCCACTATTGCTTTCTTCAGTTGTTGGTTATCTACATAAACCATTAATTGTCTTATAAATTTGTGGGGATTACTAGCAGTTTTTATTTATAAATGCACATGAATAACATACTAGGATTTGATTTCATATTCATGCATGATGTGGCTAAGTTCTCCTCTTCTCTCATCAGAGATGGTGAACATAGAGTATTGTCAAAAATATGAAAACAACAATAATTGAAAATAGAGATAATTAAAAATATTTATAAAATGATTTAAGGTCAATCATAATGTTGAGTTGGTTGTTAGCGTCAATTTGAGAGTTTTGTACATCAAATCCTATTTTTCTTTGGTTTTCTATGTAAATAAGAAATGTGTAAGTAGATTTTTTTGATTGAAATACATTTAACATAATCACATGTTCAAGTTGTATTCTAGTAAAAACCTTTTTTCATATGAGAATAGTAATATTTCAAAAACATTTCCTGACTATGTGTCTCAACAATAAAAACAATAGATAGAATGGATTCAACTAATGCACGCAGTGTGACACTACCATCGTAAAGCACTAATACTAAATAATTCTAGGAACAACATCAAGTGAACATCTCAAGCCCGAATTCATATGATCGCTCGCAAGGAAACATATGTTTATTTCCTTTTACGCTAATTTCACTTGCAGTTATCAATTGTTGTGGCAGTTTTTCCATCCAATTCTTAGTGAATTATTCTCTTCATCATTATTATAGTTAAAATTGTGTACTCCATTTATTATGTACATAAGACACAAAATTTTAAATTTCCCACTACTATCAAAGAGTCTATAGCATCCATCTAGAATTGATTCTCCAATGTATTTAACCTTTTCCACATATTTTTTACTGTTTCTCTCAACAATTTTGAATATTCAATTTGTATGAGAATAATAATAATATAATCTAGCACACTGGTTCCAATAACTCTTAACAACTCCATTATTACTTTAGAAGAAATATCATTAGACAAATTGTAAAAATTGGTGATATCACATTCTACATTGAAAGGATTGGTGGCAGAAATAGCTGATAAATTTTAAGAGGGAATAGGTATGCACATTGACAAGTAAAGTCTCTTGTGTCCTCCATCCTTGCGAGTATATTTTCTTCCATTGACATCACATAATTGTCTAATATTGTCTAAGCCTCGATGAGAAGGACTTCTTCCACCACTTGGTCCTTTTTTCATTTTATTGTTTCTCCTCCTAATTGGAAATCATATTTTATCTTTCCTTTTCTCTCTTCACCCAATAGTATGGAAAAAAAGAGGTAGTGTGATTCATGCAATTTAAATTTTTCAATTACATTAGATTCACTACAGGATGTCAATAGATTATTATCTAGATTTTTTTCTTTAAAATATTGTAGAACTTTTTCTCTCATTTTTATGTCTCCTTTTATTCTCCTATAGTAAGAATAATGTCTTTGCTATAACACCTTCCTGAACAGGGCCAGTTAACTAGTTATCCCCTAATTTTACTTTATCTACTAGTACTGATAGTTCTTCATCGTTCATTCCTCTAACAACCCTAAATGAATTGGCTATGAATCTTGCCAATGAATTTGGCTTAAATTGATCCTGATTATATTTAATAGGTGAACAATAAAGGACACCACATATAAACAACTGAAATGTTGTACTCCATTTATTCCATATATCATCCAAGAATAATAGAAAAGTCCATTTGTTGTATAGATTTTTAGTTCTGTCCATTTTGAAAATAAAAAGGCATTGATTCTCAAATTTCTGCAATCAAAGGAAAACCATATGTTTTTATTTTCTTATATAAGGAAGATAAATGTTAATAACAAATGCAAGAAAATTATAACACATTACCTTCCACTCTTCTATTTTAGTTTTTTTCAATCCGGGACGTTGACAACATCCAAGCGATTTCCAAATCAATCTATCCAAGTTTTTTTCACTTAATTATGTTGTTTTAAAATATTATTAATGGCTTCATTAGTCACATTTTAGGAAATAATGTGTGAACTTTGAAGCCATAGCCTCTTATGTAAAGACTTGTAAGTATATGAGCCCAAAATATTTTTTTGTGCACATATTATATGTTGGACGTCAAGTATATAAATTTTAATGTCATCCCTTTCAAGGTATTTTGGATCTTGGAGATCCATAACCTTATTCATATACTGTAAGAAGGGAAGAAGAATTATATCCCCTTGCATAGGAATAACATTTATCAACATGGAGTGCATAAGAATGTTAACATTATCATCATCTATAAGACGATACTGATACTCTAGAGGTGCTACATGGCACCTTAAAACATCAATTGAAAATAATTCACCACTGAACAAAAGTAATAAAATTGGTGAGTAGTTAAAGGTTCATGTTTCATGAATACAGTGGTTTCTTTTTTCAGTAATGCAACTGCTTTTGTATTCTTTTTCAACCACTATAACTTTAATTTGGATGGATAGATCTCCAATTTATCCAAATATGTTATCCTCAACATAGTAAACAAATTGGCATGTTTCGGTTGTGAAGGAGAACCTATTTTCTTCAAAAAATGACAAATGGAAGAGGTTTTATCATCTCTATACAATTTTTTGAGTACTACACGCATGCCACAGTGAATGTCTTCTACATTTGAACAACTCATTTTTTCATTATCTACTAAAAACTCCAAATCCCAACCAAATATTGAACATGAATATTGTGATTTGTATTCTAGGGCCTTCATTTCCTGAATAAAGAAACATCCAGCTCCATATCAAGAATAAGAGACTTATTATTTTCATAATCAATGCGGACATGAACACAAAGTGTACTCGAATGAACAACTGCTGAAGATATAACCATACCGACTTCCACATGTTTGTCATATATAACAGAAAACAACCACAGGTTAGCATAGTAGTTCGCAAGGTTATGTATTTCAAAAAAACATTCTTCATCTCTTTTCTTCTAGCACTCAGCTCCTTCACTGAATGGAATTGTCAAGAATGGAGTGCGAACAATGGAAGACATTTTACCTACAATTGGAGTAGAATATATTAATATTTTCTTCACATATGGAGTAATTTTTTTTGCATTGTATGATAATAAATGTAGGTATTAGAATTTGCGATCACCAATCTCTATAGTACATTACTTTTTATCATTGGAGAGTAATCATTGTAAATGTTAGAGACAACTAGACTTTGACTAGACATGATATCTAACCTTCAATGTAAAGTCTTGATTTTTATAAGCTATTATGATGACCTCTTTTCATGAAGTTGTAACTGTAGAAATGAGGATAATGATATATCTTTTAATCTTAAAAGGAATGTGTTACTAATCTGGACCCTTGTTTACTGTAATTTGTTTACTTGGGACGGAGGTTATTATAGCTTGTGTTTTACAAGAGTGAGACAACAGACTTGTTTATATGTTTGATGAACTCTTATCGTTGATTGACAGCACACCTTGAATCAATTCCCTTGATCCAAGGTATGATGTGGCCTCCTTGTGATCGCTTTGTCAATTTACTTATAAACGGAATGAAGTCTAAAACCAGACTGAAGGTTGTTATAAATATTATAGCACTAGATTACAGGTATGAATATCTGGTAACTTGATTCCGATGGAAAAGGTTTGATTCCCGAACCAAAAACACATTGTAATGCAAAAAATCTTAAGACAATAAGAGCTTGGATGCAAGCAACACAGGTATGTGTCAAACCTAGGATGAAATGTCCTACACTGTGCTGAGTGTGAAAGTAAGTTGTAAGACTTACTAAGGAAACTGTTAAGTAGATGATATGGGATTAAATCCTAACCTATAACCTAACTACTACCCGACGTGGATTTTAAATTACATGGGATGCAAATTGTTGCAAGTCCTAATGACTTGTAACCTAGGTGAAAAACCTAAACTATTACTAACCTATGGAAGGGACCTATGGACACATGCTGGTGAATGGATAAGAAGGGAAGGTTAGAAATTGATTAAGGACAATAAATGATGTCCTTGTAGTTTTCAACACCAAGTTTGGCGGGAACATGGAAAAGTTGGAGGGAATCCAATCAGTTAAGTAGCTAAGAAGGAATTACATTCAAAATTTGATAAAGGAAACTCGCCAAACTTGAGTCGGTGGTGGCATGGAAATTAATGAAAAAGAAATGCATTCAATGCATTTAATAATCTTGGTCTTAGTAACTAGCTCACCTTGGAAAGAGGATAGAGGAAATTTTGATGGTTATTGTGTTCTTACGGGTTTTGAAATTGCTCTACATTTCCTTCATGGTATTTTGAACCTGCTACTATTTTGGTTATTGTTACTGTTGTTTGGAGTAGCCACGGTTATTTTTGAGCCTGTGGAAGTTAAGAGATTGTTGGGAAAACTTTACTGTGGATGCCATGGAGAAAAATAGCTCATGTGGACGTGGTTTTCTTCAAACCACAAGAAAAATTTGCAGGCATGTTGAGCCCTTCTCTTTAAACCGTTTTGCTCTTGTTTAAGCATTTCACTAAAAAAAATCTGCTTTTATGATGGGTGTTTTAGTTAAATAAAGTTGTTGATTGTTTGAAGTGATTTTTTGGGTGGAATTGTGTTTTTATTTTGATGAATATGATTGCATTTTTCCTTTACAAAATGAGTAAAACAAATGAATCTATCCTTGCTGTATGAGTTCTTATTTTAACAGTGTTGGGGTTTCCTTTACAAAATGAGTAAAAAAAATGAAGCTGTCCTTGCTGTATGAGTTCTTATTTTGACAGTGTTGGGGTTTCCTTTACAAATTGAGTAAAACAAATGAAGCTTTCCTTGCTGTATGAGTTTTGTTTCAACTGTGTTTGGTATTCTCTTCTATTACCCAATCTGGGTTTGAATTGATGAATGTATTATCTATGCAAGTATTGTTTTTTGAGTTATGTGCATGAAAACAATTTGGGAAAAAAAATCGTGATAATGTTGATGAACTGTTGTGTGAGTTATTTCTCCTAGTTGCTTTACATTGCATAGAATACGATTTTACCTGGGACAGAGAATTCATTTCATTGTCTTACCCTTGCTGGTTAAAAACGTTTCAATATTTTCTTGTGGAATGAAGGTTGTGACTGGGATTTTGGAGAAAATAAATTGTTTAAGCACTAAACTTGAATATTTAAGGAGTGCGTAAAATGTATTATTATCTTTCTTGAATCTTTTTAAAAGTATAAATATAAGTAACAGAGATGCTTATTTGGACTCCTTCAATGTGTTCGATTGGAACTGAACTTGAGTGGATTCTCGTTCTTAAAAAAATGGGGGGGAAGTTCTTCACTTATTACGGTGAAATTGTGGTAATGTATCATGCTGTACTTTTTACTCATTTCAGACCAAGATGGGAATGACTGTTTTTAGAAAAAATGTGTGTTTATATATATATGTACATATCCAATTCGCTATCTAAACTTCTTGTTGTTGCATTAAAACTGAATCGAAAGTGGAATTCTTCCTGGGTGTTTGGGAAATGAATCCTTTTTATTATTACGATGAAAACATGAATTTTTGTTACCGTACACTCTTATTTGTTTTATCTGGATAAGAATGTTCATTGGGTAAAAAGTTTAAAAGGAAATGATTTTATTAGGGTGCATACAACTTGGAATGAAAGTTAGTCATTTTTTAATGTTGAAATATATTATTCCGAATGAATCATACTATTGGATCAGGTCTTCTCTAATTAGTTGATATTCAGTTAGGCAGTGAGAAGAGGTATATGATCCTTCTCCCTTTTATTCGATTATTGACTTTAGATGCTCTCTTTATGGCTGTTATCATTGATTGATATCATTTCTTGTTTAATTCATCTAGTGTAGTTGTGATGAAATGAAAGGGATTATTGGATGGGTAATTGGAAGTAATAATTATTTCTTCTCTTATTCAGTTGAGATTCTATATTTGATATTGAAGGAATTTCTTACTGCCATAGGCATGAGCATCTACATTTAATTGTTGTTTTCCTTCTTTTCTGATTTGAAAAAATTATTATACTGTTTGAAGAATTTTGAGGAATGACACCAGTGTTTCCATGGTGAATGACTACTTTTCCTTCTGCATTTGTTTTTTTAAAGTAAATGAGTAGTACAGAAAGGAAGTAGTTTTGTTTGAATTCTTAGATAAAATTCATCTCTTGAAATTTCAACTATTATAAGGGAATGGAATTGATAGCAATTGCATTAGAACAACATTATATACATATGTGTATTAAGTTCTTACAGATTTTTTATTCTGGAAATGTTTAGAGGAAGGTACTTCTTGTAGTAATTATTGGGAGAAACTTAGTAAATCTTTTTGTCTGATTGTGATGGTAATTAGATGATTGAGTTGTTAAGCTATTCATCCTTATCAGCACATAATTCTTGGATGAGGTCCATCTTGATTTTTGAACATTTCATAAAAGTAGATTTATTTTATTGAAAAAATTAATTAAGAGCACCTCATTTTAATGATAAGTGCTTAACATGCTCAGTTCAATGAACTGACCCGTGCAAGTAAATATTGCAGATTGTTCCTTGAGTAAAAATGAAGACATGGTTGTTTTCTGATGCTTCTTCTAAGTAGTGAAGGATGGATCGTATTCGATAGTTTATTATTCCCCTACGAGGAAATGGGGAAAGAAGAAGTTGCATTCTTCTTCCCTTATGTGTTGTAATGTTGTTTGATGTATTTGAAGTCCAGTTGTTTGGACTGGTAATTGTATAGATTATAAATCTTATGGATTGAATACAAGGAAAGGTTTGATATTTTAATGACTGTAACACTTTGAAATTGATTGAATAATATTGAGAATATCATATTATTCATTGATTTGGAATTATTCAAATGAAAGTGGATAGATTTTAAAAGGACATAATCTCTATTCTTTACTTGAATAAAACTTTTAAGTTAGAATGTACAATTAGTTCATACTTGGGTTAATATGAATTTTAAATTGACACGAAAAAGGGTTTAAATAAATATGAACTCTTAATTGAATGATATTCGGGATTAGTTTATAAGCTAAGGAATATCAAATAACAAAAGGGGTAGTTGAACCTTGCATTCGAACTTCGTTAATATCCTCGTAATGTTTAAATTCAGAGGCTATTAGATATGAGGAAACATATCTATTCGTAACAAACCTTAACTGAAGTAAGGTTAAGGAGAATAATTGAATACCTTCTTTTAGAATAGACCTCGTATAAATGATGTCTAATAAGATGGAATTCTGAATTTAAATACAGTTGTGGATAAAACTTGGTTAATTTTAGTAGGTTGAACTTACTACGTTCAGCTGTAGTGGACTGTTAGTCCGAAGCTTGTAGTAAAGAACCAAGATGGAAATATGTAATCCTTCGGTATGGAGGAGTAAATGTATATTAAGCTATAAGACAATTTAAGTCTTTCTTAGCTATGCAACTGTAATGAACAGTGAGGTTAGAGGATCAACACGGTCGCTGAAACCTATTCTTAAAATACTAAAGATAAGAATCCAATCACTCAGGCTGAATGTGTATTCCTTGATGAGAGGATTCCGTAGGACCTTGACACATGCCAACTGCAATTTGGTGTCTTAATGAAGGTGGTGCCTTCATGATGACACAATGTTGTAGCTGACATGTTACAACGCCCTCCCGAATCAAATCATCAAATTTACATAAGCTGGGACCAAGTTACTAGGATGGTGATAAGAATGTGATTGCATATATGGAGTGACTCCAGAGGGCTATAGGTAACCAGACACATGTAGTCATCTAGGGCCAACATAGTATGTTTGTGTACCTTTAGTTACCATGAGTGCCTTCCTATACTCGTTCATATTGCTAGTTGGGGTTAGAGTTTGACCTTGGACGGAAGGACTGATAGAGATCATGAAAGACCATTCTAGATAATAGATGAAGTGAGGTGAAGAACGTATTCCATTGATGAGTATAACATCTAGGAATATGATCATGCAAAGCATGTGAAAATCTTTGGCCAAAGTATCGCAAGTTGCTAGTTGAGTTGTCCTAATCACCTAGTTTAAGAAGCAGGATATCAGATGAATATCAATAACATATATTCAGATAGGCCTCCTAAATGGATCACTTCAATAACTGGAAATGGTAAGAGAACCCTGTATACTTAGTATACAATGCATGGATTAACATGAAGGATCGGTAAGTCACAGAGTCATGAAATGAGAGATCACTAAAACTCTGAGAAATAAAATGGGAGATCGGTAATTCTTTGAGTCATTTACAGCAGCATATGGTATCTGTTATATGATTGAATGGCATTGAATGTGTGTTCCATATTGTAAATATGTGAACATAGAACATTGGTTTTAAACAGAAATTGTGTGATCTAAATTACATTAATTGGACAGAGAAAAATTATTAAAACTTGAACGTGTGTTTTGAATTACATAATTTAGAACAGATAACGTTGTATAAAAAAGTAAAAAAAATTCCCTTGTTCTAGTATCTTAAAATGAGGATGTTACATCTTGGTATCAGAGCTAAAGGTTGCAGCTCTTGGACCTAATGAGTCCACAATTTAATAAGGTTTACATTTTCTTATTGAACAGAAAATGGTCAGAACAAGAGGAAAGGCTGCGAATAACCCATTACTGGGTGGAGAAGCAGCTACTGCTCAAAAGCTAGATGAAATCCTTGCTGCCCTACTGGATATGAGATATCGTCTGACTGTTTTGGAATAGAAATCAATGGGAAATGAGGAGGAGGAAGAAGAAGCTGATATAAATGATCAGCCACCTCCTATGGACAACACCAATGGAGGGAATCTGGGTGTTGATAATAGTAATGAGAACGCTCCTAATCATCCTGAAAATAAAAGGGCGAGATTAGCAGCTAAACTTACCAATGATATAAAGAGAATAAGTCCTCCAAATTTTTATGAAACAACACTTGGGGATGGGGCCAAAAATTGGCTCAGTGAAATGGAGAAGTACTTTGTAATAAGAAACTTCTCCGAGGAGACCAAAGCGATATGGGGAGCATATCAGCTTTCTCATGAAGCATCATCATGGTGGGACAACCGTAAGGTTGAGTTGAATATTGTCGAAATAGACATAACTTGGGATCAATTTAAGGGTTATTTTAGGCAACGGTGGCTGCCTCAACTCTATTTTGATAGGAAAATGACTGAATTTTAGAACTAGTTGCAAGGAAGGCTGATGGTGACAGAATACTGGGAAGGGTTTACTAAACTCCATAAGTACCAAACTGATGAGAAGTTCAGAATACGAAAGTTCATAATGGGACTGAATCCCATCATTAGTGGTGAAGTGAATGTCCATGGTCCAACCACTTTGGAAGGAGTTGTCGAAAAGGCAATAAGACAGGAACATAAATTGAGAGAAATCTCTTCTCATAGAGAGGAGATTAGGAAGAAGATTACCAACTCTTCTGCATCTCTCGCACTCAAAAAGGGACCCTGGAAAAGGTTTGGTATGAGAAACAAGATTTTTGTGGATAGCGACAAGAAATTAGCAATGAACAAACCTGTTAATAGTGTGAGGAGCAGGTTTGCAAAAGTTAGTGGCAATGGACAAAAGTCCTATGCAAGCTATAGTGATAACTTCAAGGCTGGTAGCAAATTCAAGCCTAGGAAGGGACCAGTCGGAGGATGCTTCAACTGTGGAAAATACCATTACATGAGTCACTGTCCTCTGAAGAAGGATGATCGCAATCAGCAGTATAGGATACATGCTGTGGTGGCTAACAAATAAGCTGAAAAGTAAGTTACACCCATAGAAGTTCCGGGTAAGTTATTCGGTACACCTGTAGTCATACTTTTTGATACTAGAGCTACTGAATGCTTTATTTCTACTAAAATTGTAATGAAATTAAAAAGGAAAGTTGAAAGAATGGATAAGACATGGACAGTGCATTATGGGA
Source organism: Taxus chinensis (assembly GCA_019776745.2). NCBI lineage: Eukaryota > Viridiplantae > Streptophyta > Pinopsida > Cupressales > Taxaceae > Taxus > Taxus chinensis. The sequence goes on along the minus strand of CM034155.1, from coordinate 64,759,619 downwards.
ATAATGTTGTCCATACAGTCAAAATGTGCCTTTTTGGGGTAATTCTTGACTTTCCCAGTTTCTCCACTGAAGTTGACCTATATGTCACTCCTTTAGGGTCATATGATGTCATTATAGGAGTTAATTGGTTGGCGGAACATAAGGCAAAGGTTGACTGTTATGAAAAATAGATTTGTTGTTTTGATGACCTACAGAAAGCAACAATCATTCAAGGAGTAAAGCATGAGGTTGCAATTAGGAAGCTAACAACTATGTAATTGAAAAGGGATAAAAATAGAGGCAGCACCTTACATGCCATAAAAATGATAGAAAATGCTGAGGAAGATAATGATTTCATGGAAAGGTATCCATTATTAAGGGATTTCAGTGATGTATTTCTGAAAGAATTACCAGGTCTTTTGCCCAAACGAGAGTTTGAGTTTGCAATAGAGATCAAGCCAGGAACTGAACCCCTATCTAAGGCACCCTACAGAATGACCACCCTCGAGTTGGTGGAGCTTAAGGATCAATTACAGGAACTTTTGACTAAGGGGCTGATAAGACCGAGCGTCTCACCATGGGGAGTGCCAGTAATTTTTGTAAAGAAGAAGGATGGCACACTAAGACTGTGCATTGATTACATAATGTTGAATAAGGAAACTATTAAGAATCGATATCCACTTCCTAGGATTGATGATCTGTTCGACCAGATGCGTGGAGAATCAGTGTATTCAAAAATAGATCTTCGATCCGGATATCATCAGCTGAGAATAAAGGAAGAATATATTCATAAAACAACTTTTAGAACAAGGTACATGCATTGTGAATTCACGGTATTACGTTTTTGGTTGACGAATGCACCTGCCACCTTCATGAATTTGATGAATAATATTTTTCAAGGATACCTAGAAAATTTTGTGCTTGTATTCTTAGATGACATTTGTATATACTCTAAAAATGTTGAAGAGCACCAAGAGCATTTAAGGATAATGCTGGAAGTTTTGAGAAAGAGAAGGTTGTATGGTAAATTGTCCAAATGTTCCTTTTATGATGCAGAGGTGCATTATTTGGGGCATGTTATAAACAAGAACGGGATAGTTGTAGACCCTTCAAAGATCACAGATATAACCAAGTGGCCTGCGCCTAAGAATGTGCATGAGGTAAGAAGCTTCATGGGCTTGACAGGGTATTATAGAAAGTTCGTTAAGGACTTTTCAAAAATTTCTGCCCCAATCACTTCCTTGCAAAAGAAAGATAAGAAATTTGTCTGGACTGACAAATGTGAATCTGCCTTTAAAATTTTAAAGGAACAGTTAACTAGAACACCTATTTTGACTGTACCTGACCCAAAAGGAAATTTTACGATCATAACGGATGCATCTGGAGAGGGTCTCAGAGGCATTCTGTTACAAAATAACCATGTCATAGCTTATGAAAGTAGAAATCTTAAGTTACATGAACAAAATTATGCTCCACATGACCTAGAGATCGCTGCCATTGTACATGCACTTCAAATGTGGAGGCATTACCTTCTTGGCAAACCTTTCGAGTTAAAAACTGACCATCTGGGGTTGAAGTATATTTTTACTCAACCAAACGTGAATGCAAGACATCAAAGATGGTTAGAATTTCTATCTCAGTATGATTTTGATATAAGCTACATAAAAGGAAACGAAAATAGAGTGGCAGATTCTCTATGTCGTAGGAAGCACATCTCTGCTCTTATAACATTGAGAACTTAGTTTAAGGATGAGGTGAAAGATGTCATGGAGTCTGACTCTTATTTCCAGCAAGTTAAAACAACACTTGCTGCAGATCCAAAGGATGTGAAGTATAAGGGATTTCGTTTTGATAATGAAGGAATTATGAGGTTTGAAAATAGGGTACATATACCCTTGGCAAATGATTTAAGAAGGAAATTGTTAACTGAATTTCATAATTCACCTTTTTCTAGACACCCTGGCATTACAAAAATGCTTGCTGATCGCAAGCAGCAATACTTCTGGAAGGGAATGAAAAAGGATGTAGTGGAATTTGTAACACATTGCTTGGAATGTCAGCGTGTTAAGGTGGAACATATGCATCCCGCTGGATTACTGTATCCCCATAGCATTCCATAGTATAAATGGCAAGTGATAACGATGGATTTCGTTCAAGGATTTCCTATGTCAAGGAATAAGCATGATATCATCCTGGTTGTCGTCGACAAATTAACCAAAGTGGCACACTTCATTGCTGGTAATTTAAAAGATGATGCACCAGTGTTAGCAAGAAGATTTGTACATGAAATTTTTAGATTGCATGGAATACCCAAATTGATCATATCGGACAGAGATCCGAGGATGACATCAAGGTTTTGGAAAATGCTTAATGTGGCCTTGGGAACTAAATTAAACTTTAGTTCTGCATATCATCTGGAAACAGATGGACAGACCGAAAGAGTCAATCAAGTCCTAGAGGACATGTTAAGAATGTATTGCATGGAATGAAAGTATAAATGGGAGGAATACCTTCTGCTGGTTGAATTTTCCTACAATAATACATACCACGGCCTCTTTAAAAATGGCACCTTTTGAAGCATTGTATGGAAGAAAATGCAGAACCCCTGTTAGCTGGGACAGCGTAGAGGACAGAGAGGTAATTGGGCCAGAAATCCTCACGGAAATGGAACAACAAATTAAAATGATTCGGGAACATCTAAAGGAGGCTGCCAATAGGCAAAAGAGTTATGCAGACTTAAAGCGGGTTGATAGGAATTATAAAGTTGGTGAGAAGGTCTTTCTTCAGGGTTAAGCTCGAAAAAGAGCTCAATAACCTTTGGCAAGGTTGCCAAGTTATCGTCTCGTTACGTGGGACCTTTTGAAATTGTTGAAATAATCAACCTTGTAGCTTTCGTCTAGCATTACCTCCTGCTTTATCACAAATGCATGATGTTTTTCATATTTCTTTGCTTAATAAATACGTAACAGATTTATTACATGTGCTGAATTGGAATTCCTTGTAGGTCCGAAGACCCACGAATAATTGTGGTTAAGCCCATTTGAGTGCTGGGAACTCACCAGTTTTACTTAAGAAATCACAAAGTGAATCAATGCAAGGTCCAATGGGACCATTTTAGCAAAGAAAGTGCAACTTGGGAAAATCTTGAAGAAATGAGAACTACTTTTCCATACTTGTTTGATCGAAATTGAATTTGAAAAAAAATGATAATTCTACCAAATTTAGATAATTACTGGTCTATTTTACAGTTATCTTAAAACACTGTTTTAATGATTAAATCTGTTTTTGGTATGAACTTATGAATGGAAGGACGATAATTGAATTTTGTCCTAGAAACTCTTTGAATTGGTTAATTTGATCATCGGGACGATGATTCTTTAAGAAGGGAGGAATGTAACGTCTTGATTTTTATAAGCTATTATGATGACCTCTTTTCATGAAGTTGTAACTCTAGAAATGAGGATAATTATGTTAAGATATATATTTTAATCTTAAAAGGAATGTGTTACTAATCTGGACCCTTGTTTACTATAATTTGTTTACTTGGGATGGAGGTTATTATAGCTTGTGTTTTGCAAGAGTGAGACAGCAGACTTGTTTATATGTTTGATGAACTCTTATCGTTGATTGACAGCACACCTTGAATCAATTCCATTGATCCAAGGTATGATGTGGCCTTCTTGTGATCGCTTTGTCGATTTACTTCTAAACGGAATGAAGTCTGAAACCAGACTGAAGGTTGTTATAAATGTTACAGCACCAGATTACAGGTATGAATATCTGGTACCTTGATGCCAATGGAAAAGGTTCGATTCCCAAACCACAAACACATTGTAACGCCAGACAGCGTAAGACAATAAGAGCTTGGATGCAAGCGACACAGGTATGTGTCGAACCTAGGACGAAATGTCCTGCATTGTGCTGAGTGTGAACGTAAGTTGTAAGACTTACTAAGGAAACTATTAAGTAGATGCTATGGGATTAAATCCTAACCTATAACCTAACTACTACCCTACGTGGATTTTAAATTACATGGGATGCAAATTGTTGCAAGTCCTAATGACTTGCGACCTAGGTGAAAAACCTAAACTATTACTAACCTATGGAAGGGACCTATGGACACATGTTGGTGAACGGATAAGAAGGGAAGGTTAGAAATTGATTAAGGACAGTAAATGATGTCCTTGCAGTTTTCAACATCAAGTTTGGTGGGAACATGGAAAAGTTGGAGGCATCCAACTAGCTAAGTAGCTAAGAAGGAATTACATGCAAAATTTTAAAAAAATGAACTCGCCAAACCTGAGTCGGTGGTGGCATGGAAATTAAGGAAAAAGCAATGCATTCAATGCATTTAATGATCTTGGTCTTAGTGACCAGCTCGCCTTGGAAAGAGGATAGAGGAAATTTTGATGGTCATTGTGTTCATTATGGGTTTTGAAGTTGCTCTGCGTTTCCTTCATGGTTATTTCGAACCTGCTACTATTTTGGTAACTGTTGCTGTTATTTGGAGTAGCCATGACCATTTTTGAGCCTGTGGAAGTTAAGAGATTGTTGGGAAAACTTTGTTGTGGACGCCGTGGAGAAAAATAGCTCATGTGGGCGCGGTTTTCTTCAAACCACAAGAAAAATTTGCAGGCATGTTGAGCCCTTCTCTTTAAACCGTTTTGCTCTTGTTTAAGCGTTTCATTAAAACAACTCTACTTTTATGATGGGTGTTTTAGTTAAATAAAGTTGTTGATTGTTTGAAGTGATTTTCTGGGTGGAATCGTTTTTCTTTTTGATGAATACAATTTGGGTTTTTCTTGTAAAAAAGAGTAAACGGAATGGGATGAGTTCTGCCCTTGCTGTATGAGTTCTTATTTTGATAGTTGTTGGGGTTTCCTTTACAAAATGAGTAAAACAAATGAAGTTGTCCTTGTTGTATGAGTTTTGTTTTGACAGTGTTGGGCATTCGCTTCTATTACCCTATATGGGTTTGAGTTGATGAATGTATTAGCTATGCGAGTATTGTTTTCTAAGTTATGTGCATGAAAATGATTTGGGAAAACAAATTCGTGATAATGTTGATGAACTGTTGTGTGAGTTATTTCTCCTAGTTGCTTTACATTGCATAGAATACGATTTTACCTGGGACAGAGAATTCATTTCATTGTCTTACCCTTGCTGGTTAAAAACGTTTCAATATTTTCTTGTGGAATGAAGGCCGTGACTGGGTTTTTGGAGAAAATAAATTGTTTAAGCACTGAACTTGAATATTTGAGTGAGAAAAAGGTATTGTTATCTTGCTTTGAATCTCTTTTGACAAGTGTGTATATAAATAACAGAGATGCTTATTTGAACTTCTTCAATACATTCGATTGGAACTGAACTTGAATAGATTCTTGTTCTAAAAAAAGGGGGGGGGGGGAGGGGTTCTTCACTTATTATAGTGAAATTGTGGTAATGTATCATGATGTACTTTTTACTCGTTTCAAACCAAGCTGGGAACGGCTGTTTTTAGCAAACATGTGTGTTTTTATATATGTATGTATATATATATATATAATATATCCAATTCGCAGTCTAAACTTCTTGTTGTTGCATTAAAACTGAATCGAAATTGGAATTCTTCCTGGGTGTTTGGGAAATGAATCCTTTTTATTATTACGATGAAAACATGAATTGTTGTTGCTGTACACTCTTATTTGTTTTATCTGGATAAGAATGTCCGTTGGGTAAAAAGTTAAAAAGGAAATGATTTTATTAGAGGTGTTGTTGATACTGATACTTACGGACCAGATGCAAACGAATTCTAGCATACTCCTTGGAATGGAAGTTAGTAATTTTTGAATGCTGAAATATATTATTCCGAATGAATCATACTATTGGATCAGGTCTGCTCTAATTAGTTGATATTCGGTTAGGCAGTGAGAAGAGGTAATATGATTCTTCTCCCTTTTATTCGATTATTGACTTTATTTGCTCTCTTTATGGCTGTTATCATTGATTGATATCATTTCTTGTTTAATTCATCCAGTGTAGTTGTGATGAAAAGAAAGGGATTATTGGATGGGTAATTGGAAGTAATAATTATTTCTTCTCTTATTCAGTTGAGATTCTATATTTGATATTAAAGGAATTTCTTACTGCCATAGGCGTGAGCATCTGCATTTAATTGTTGTTTTCCTTCTTTTCTGATTTGAAAGAAGTATTATGCTGTTTGATGAATTTTGAGGAATGACACCAGTGTTTCCATGGTGAATGACTACTTTTCTCTTCTGCATTTGTTTTTTTGAAAGTAAATGAGTAGTACGGAAAGGAAGTAGTTCTGTTTGAATTCTTAGATAAAATTCATCTCTTGAAATTTCAACTATTATAAGGGAATGGAATTGATAGCAATTGCATTAGAACAACATTATATACATATGTGTATTAAGTTCTTACAGATGTTTTATTCTGGAACTATTTAGAGGAAAGTACTTCTTGTAGTAATTATTTGGGAGAAACTTAGTAAATCTTTTTATCTGATTGTGATGGTAATTAGATGATTGAGTTGTTAAGTTGTTCATCCTTATCAGCACTTAATTCTTGGATGAGGTCCAACTTGATTTTTGAACGTTTCATAAAAGTAGAGTTCTTTTATTGAAACAGTTAATTAAGAGCACCTCATTTTAATGACAAGTGCTTAATATGCTCAGTTCAATGAACTGACCCGTACAAGTAAATTTTACAGATTGTTCCTTGAGTAAAAATGAAGACATGGCTGTTTTCTGATGCTTCTTCTGAGTAGCTAAGGATGGATCGTATTTGATAGTTTATTATTCCTCTACGAGGAAATGGGAAAAGAAGAAGTTGCATTCTTCTTCCCTTATGTGTTGTAATGTTGTTTGATATAAACGAAGTCCAGTTGTTTGGACTGGCAATTGGATAGATTGTAAATCTTATGGATTGAATACAAGGAAAGGTGTGATATTTTAATGGTTGTATCACTTTGAAACTGTTTGAATAAGATTGAGAATATAATATTATTCATTGATTTGGAATTATTCAAATGATAGTGGATAGATTTTAAAAGGACATAATATCTATTCTTTACTTGAATACAACTTTTAAGTTGGAATGTACAATTAGTTCATACTTGGGTTAATATGAAGTTTAAATTGACATTGAAAAGGGTTTAAATGAATATGAACTCTTAATTGGATGATATTCAGAATTAGTTTATAAGCTAAGTGAATATAAATAACAAAAGGGGTATTGAACCTTGTATTCTGACTTCGTTAATATCCTCGTAGTGTTTAAATTCAAAGGATATTAGATATGAGGAAACATATCTATTCGTAACAAACCTTAATTGAAGTAAGGTTAAGGAGAATAAATTGAATACCTTCTTTTAGAATAGACCTCATATAAATGATGTCTAATAAGATGGAATTCTAAATTTAAATACAGTTGTGGATAAGACTTGGTTAAGTTTAATAGGTTGAACTTACTACGTTCAGTTGTAGTGGACTGTTAGTCTAAAGCTTGTAGTAAAGAACCAAGATGGAAATATGCGATCCTTCGGTATGGAGGAATAAACGTATATTAAGCTATAAGACAAATTGAGTCTTTCTTAGCTATATAAACTGTAATGAACAATGAGGTTAAAGGATCAGCACGGTTGCTGAAACCTATGATCTTAAAATATTTAAGATTAGAATCCAATCACACTCAAGCTGCATGTGTATTCTTTGATGAGAGGATTCCATAGGACCTTGACATAAGTCAACTGCAATATGGTGTCTTCATGAAGGCAGGGCCTTCATGACGACACAATGTTGTAGCTGACATGTTACAACGCCCTCCCGAATCGAATCATCAAGTTTACATAAGCTGGGACTAAGTTACTTAGACGAGGATAGGAATGTGATCGCGTATACGGAGTGACTCTGGAGGGCTAAAGGTAACTAGACACACGTAGTCACCTAGGGACCGACACAGTATGTCTGCGTACCTTTAGTTACCATGAGTGCCTTCCTATACTCGTTCATATTGCTAGTTGGGGTTAGAGCTTGACCTTGGACGGAAGGACTGACAGAGATCAGGAAATACCATTCTAGATAACAGACGAAGTGAGGTGAAGGACATATTCCATTGATGTGTATAACATCTGGGAATATGATCATGTAAAGCATGTGAAAATCTTTGGCCAAAATATCGCAAGTTGCTAGTTGCATTGTCCTAATCACCTAGTTTAAGAAGCAGGATATCAGATGAATATCAGTAACAGATATTCAGATAGGCCTCTTAAATGGATCACTTCGATAACCGGAAACGGTAATAGAACCCTGTATACTTAGTATACAATGCGTGGATTAACATGAAGGATCGGTAAGTCGTCGAGTCATGAAATGAGAGATCGCTGAAACTCCGAGCCATAAAATGGGAGATCGGTAGTTCTTCGAGTCATTTACAGCAGCATATGGTATCTGTTATATGATTGAATGGCATTGAATGTGTGTTCCATATTGTAAATATGCGAACAGAGAACATTGGTTTTAAAAAGAAATTGTGTGATCCGAATTACATTAATTGGACAGAGAACAATTATTAAAACTTGAACGTGTGTTTTGAATTACATAATTCAGAATAGAGAACGTTGTATAAAAAAAAAAAAAAAAAATTTTCCCTTGTTCTAGTATCTTAATTTTAAATAGTACTTGTTGGAAATTTACACCAATTGAATGGAATAGCGTAGAGGCCATTAAGATTTAATTTTTCATATTTTGAGTAGAGTGTGTGAGAAAAAAATCACAATAACAAGATCAGCGGTTGCTAAGTAGTATTTTTTAAACATTAAAATGTTTAGTTGTTCCATAACACATATTGAAATGAAAAATGTTTTATTTTCTACGAACTAATGAGTTTTATTCATAATCAATCATTGGATTATGTCATAATTCACATCCTTTTATATCAAATAAAATGCTTTCCGACCTGGAAGCTCCATTACTAATCAAAATGAATGACATAAATACCACTAGTATTTTCACATTCCTTATTTACAAAGAGTGATATAATAGAAAATCATTTTCTAGCATAGATACCCATCATTACTTCTTGTGGTTGTAAACACTAACTCTACTAAATTGATATTGTTTTTCACTGATTATAAGTTTATGATTTTTCTTAACTATTCCTGATGGAGCCAAATGTTGTACTACATACCCTTGGGAGGGATGAAGCCTTATATTATTCTCATAAGATATATTATTTATGTCATATAATTTAGTTAGGTTCTTGTATTATAAAATTCTTAAATACTGCTAACTTGCATTACTAATTGTAAGGAGTGACATAGTGGTGGCTAGGCTCAATGGTTTCTTAATTTGAGAAAAGGTACCTCTAAGCTCCATTACTAGTTAAAAATAATAACGTAGCTTCCGCTAGGCTCAACATTTTCTTAATTTGAATGTAGCTATATAATAACAAACAATGGTCTAGCTTAGCGGCCACTAGCCTCCTATCATAACTGTTTGTCAGTCACTGCACTACATTCCATGTAGAGGGATCAATACTTTATTTATTTCACATAAGATATATCTATGTAAATTATAATCCATATTTTTTTGTATCAAAGGAAAATCCTAGCGACCAGTAGGCTCAATAATTTCTTAATTTCAAGATACCTATTGAATAAAAATTCATGGTAGGATCGTAGTGACCGCTAGGATCCTATCTTTTCCTCCTATCATAGTAATAACTATCTTTACAACTTTAGGTCAATTATAATTGTCAATGATTATAATTATATCAAATTATCCACATGTTACCTGGTGGTGCTTATCACTGCACTAATTTTTGTTGAGATGGATCAATACATTCTCTTCATATCAAATAAAAGGCTTAACTATTGCTAAGCTCCATTACTAGCCATGTGCACAGACTCGTCAAATGTGTGTAGTGGATGAATTTGTAAGTGATGAGATATGTGAGGGATACAAATTTCATTGATAGTAATTGTATCGTATTGGTTGGACTTCACATGGTACACCCAATCAGTGCACTACATTCCTTCTAGATGGATCAAGACTAATTTATTTCACATAAGATATATCTATGTAAATTATAATCCATAAGCATTTGTATAAAAGGAAAATCCTAATGACCAATAGGCTCAACAACTTCTTTACTTTAAGATACCTATTTAATAAAAATTCATGGTACGATCTTAGCAGTAGCTAGAATCCTATCTGTATAGCTTTAGGTCAGTTGTAATTATCAATGATAATAATTGTATCAAATTGGTTGGGCGTTACTTGGTGGAGATAATTGCTGCACTAATTTCCATCTAGAGGGGACAATACATTCCATTCACATCAAATAAAATGCTTAAAAAATGTTAAGCTCCGTTACTTGTTGAGAAGAATCACTTAGTGGTCGCTAGACTCAACATTTTCTTAATTTGAAAATAGCTATATAATAACAAACAATGATCTAGCTTAGTGGCCATTAGGATCATATAATTATCACTTGTCATTGTAATCACTATTTGTTCAAATTTAGACCAATACTTTTTTAAATTCATAGTAATTGTATCGTATTGGTTGGATGTCACATGGAGGACCCAATTTCTGCACTACATTCCATTGAGAGGGATCAAGACTTATTTATTTTTCCTAAGATATATCTTTGTGAATTGTAATTTGAATTGGTTCATATCAAATTAGAATCCTAGTGAATTCTAAGCTTAATAATTTCTTAATTTCAAAATAGTTATTGAATAACAAATCATGGTCTAACTTAGCAGCTGCTAGGATCCTATCAGTACCTCTTGTTGTAGTAATCACTATCTTTGAATCTTTAGATATAATTTATTTTTCATTGATAGTAATTGTATCAAATTGGCTACACGTTACCTAGCAGAGATAATTCCCACACTAATTTCTAACGAGAGGGAATAAGACTTTCGGTTTGTATCAAAGAAAATACTTAGCAACTGCTAAGCTCTATTACTAGTTGAAAGGAATAACCTAGTAGCTGCTAGGCTCAATAGTTTCTAAATTTGAGATTAGTTATAGAATAACAAACAATGGTCTAACTTAGTGGTTTCTAGGCTCCTATCATTAATAATTGTCATTATAATCACTATCTGTTCTACTTTGGATCGATAGTGTTCATTGATTGTAATTAAGTAGTACTAGTTGGCCTTCACATGATGGACCCAATTATTACACTACATTCCATTGAGAGGGATCAAGACTTATTTATTTCTCCGAAGATATATCTTTGTAAATAATAATCCAAATTGGTACATATCAAAGAAAAATCCTAGTGACCACTAAGCTCAACAATTTCTTAATTTCAAAATAGCTATTAAATAAAAAATCATGGTCTAGCTTAGCGGCCACTAGGATCCTGTCATTACCTCTTGTCATAGTAATCATTGTCTTTACATCTTTAGACTGATTATAAATTTCAATGATTATAATTTTATCAAATATGTTACACGTTAGCTGGTGGAGTTAATTCCTAAACTACTTTCCATCAAGAGGGATCAAGACTTTTGGTTAGTATCAAAAAAAATTCTTAGCGACCACTAAGATCCATTACTAGTTGAAAGGAATAACCTAGCGGCCTCTAGGCTCAACAGTTTCTAAATTTGAGAATAGTTACATAATAATAAACAATGGTCTAGCTTAGTGACTGGTAGGCTACTATCATTACCACTTGTCATTATAATCACTATTTGTTTTTCCTTGGATCGATTTTGTTTTTCATTTATTGTAAATGTATCGTATTGGGATCAAGACATATTTACCTCTTATAATATATGTCATTATTGGTTGGAATCCATATTCCTTCGTATCAAAGAAAAATCCTAGCAACTACTACGCTCCATTACTAATTGAAAAGAATGCCAAAGTGACCACTACACTCAATAACTTATTGATTTTGAAATAACGATAGAATAAAACATCATGATATAGCTTAGTGGTTATTAGGCTCATACCAATACCTCTTTTCATTTTAAACATTATCTTGACAACTTTGGATCACTACTAAATTTCATTGAATATAATTATATCATACTGACTGGAACCTTTCGTAACCTAGTGACGCACTATATACCCTTGAGAGTAGGTGATATTTTTTGTAATTTTTATAAGATATATCATTAAAACATTTAATTTATTCTTATCAAACAAAATGGTTAGTGCCCGCTAAGATTCTTTATTTATTAAAATAAATGACATAGGGGCTAATAGACTCAATAGTTACTTAATTTGGAAATAGTGATAAAATAACAAATTATGATATAGCTTAGTGTCCGCTAGGCTCATACCAATACCTCTTTTTGTTGTAAACATTATCTTTACAACTTTGAAGTGCTACTGTTTTTGTTGTTTAAATGCAAAAAACACCTTTTGAGATTTCATAATTTGTAAGCCATGTGTCTTCGTTTTACTTGTTATTTATATTATAATATCAGAGTTTCATATTATACTTGTTTCTTTATATTTAAATTCTTTAATAAATGTGTCAATTATAATGTTTTCTAACTAAAATGTTCAAACTTGCCACGTGGCATAAAGTAATTAGAGAGTTATATTTCATTAGTGCGCTACATCTAACATTGTCTAGGTCAATTTTGATAAAAAAAATAAATAAATGTTTCTATACATTTATACAATTTATTTCTACTATTTTATTATAAGATTATATGTTTTATTACGTTTTAACTATTTGTCAATAACAAAAAGTGTTGTTTTCAATATTGTTTATTTTTTTGATATCCCGCACCTTTTCTTAATGAGTGGTAAATTCAAAATTTGAATCGTGAATTCCCCCACATTTTTGAGAATTTAAAATTTCAATATAGTCTCAATTTCTCCCACGCTAATTTTTAAATTTTCATATCCTGCACTTTTTTTATATTTTCAAAATTTCTAACATGGAATGTGCTGAACAAAATACTAAAAACCTCAGAGAACTAGTTTTTAGGGTTTTTTTGTTCTTACAGAACAGAAGCTCGTGAAATCATAGAACAATACAAGAAATTCATACATTGCAGGTCTGAGTGTAATAATCCCAGTTATTTTGGCCATGGAACAATCAATCGGTAATTATAATCTTGTTAGTGGATTAACAAAAAAGGGAACAATCAAGCAGTAACAAAAAGGGCGTACACAAACTAGGGAAGGAAAATGGTTGCAAAAAATAGTGCAGATAGTTCAATGTTGCGGATGGTGGTTTAAATGGCATCAACAAGAACGAAATAATATCATATCTAAATCAGGTATTTATCAATAATGTATATATACTAATTGTGCACCTTTTTATTGCGGACTTGTTCAGTCGTACTGTCTTCGACTAGTTCCTATCTTTTTCATGTCAGTCTAGACCTACTTTACCCTATAAAAATGCACTCTATGGCCCATCTCTGCTTATCAATTCCTTCTGATGATTTTGTCAAACTGCTTTGTTCTTCAAGAAAACAAGGAATCTGTTGTCTCCCAACCAATGAAAATTTAATCCCTATTTAGCTCTTCTTTTTATTTAATTTGAATGATTTCAAGTTTCTATCATTCTATGTCCCCCTCTAGATTTTTTTTCCTGATAATGATTGTCAGTCACATAATCACTAGTTTTTAAAATTGTAATGTTTAGCGAGACTCAAAATATTGTTTTGGTATTCATTATGTCTACCTTTTTTTCCTTTTATTATGATGATAGAAACAACCCAAGGTAATTATTTCATTGTACATTTTTAATATGGTTTTCATGTTGACTTTGTGAGAAAATATTCAAGGTTAACAAAATTCTTTACATTATAAAATCATATTAAGTTTTCAATTGTGAGATAAATTCTTGTGCAATAGAAGGTAAACATATTATATTTGCACCTAAATTTTATAAAATAAATAGTTTAATCACTATGTATTTAAATTTATATTTCCTTTTCCACCTACTAAGCCATGACAAAATATCACATAGCTTTCTAGTCATGAGGATATAATTCTTTTAAAACAATATTATTAGTAGGCCACGTATTATTGGCAAAATATAGAGTGTTATCATATATATTAATTCATAATTACACATGTATTTCTATATATTGAAATGGAAACTGCATATTTATTTGTTATCTTTTATACCTTTTCAATTTGATTTCTCCTATCCAAATACATTCAATCAAGAAAAATTTGTGTAGCTTAGCGACTACTAGGATATAATTTCCTTTTGAAGAAAACCTTTTTGAATCTCAGTGATGAAAAAAATCTATTTATAATTTTATAATACATAGAATTTTTATGTTTAGTGCCTAGCGATCACAAGTCTAACACTTTCGATATCAGAATTTGAAGTAATTTTTTTTTACGTTATACACTACCAAGGCTATTCTAACAAATAATATTTTGATCTTAGAAGACTCTAGGTAATGTGATGGAATCATATTTTGAGTCATGCAGTGGTTAGGATTTTAAGAAAAATATTAAAATATTTTGATCTTCTCGGTTGTTAAAATTTGCAACAACATTTGATTTGGAGCTTACAGTTGCTATGGAAGGCCACAAACTAATATGTCGAACATTAGGGCTGATAGTAGTTAACACATTAATAAATTATATTCTTAGCTTAACATCTACTAGGTTATGTTGCAATATATTATTTGGATATTAGTTGTCACAAGGATTTAACAAAAATAAGAAATTTTTTGCGAGCTTAGAAGCCACTAGGGTATAACAAAAAACCATGTTTGTATCTTAGCTATCAATAGGAAGTTATGGATATTTTTAAATCTTAGGCCATTAAGACGCTATCAAAACATAATATTTGGAACATAGTCATCACTAAGATTTAACAAAATAAAGAAAGATATTTCGAGTCTAGTGTTCGCTATTTATTTCCGCAACATATTATTTGGAGTTTAATGATCGATGGGATTTCACAAATTTATTTAAGGTAGTATAAAATTATCATCCACTATGTAATTCCACATCAAAATATTTTTAAAAAATATTTCAATAGGATTTAACATTTTAAATGAAATTGATTTGAGCTTAGCAGCCCCTAGCCTTTACAATGATGTAATAATCTACGTTAGCATTCATTAGGATTTAACCCATAATATTTCGAGCACAATTGTCATAAGGATTTAACACATTAAATTAAGATTCTAGGAGGCTATCATCCACTAGAATATGCATATTCATAATTTTTACAAGTTTTCAGTAGTATGCTTTGACAAATCAAATTGACAAATTTTTAGCTACACGACATCTAGGTGCTTCCATAGTAGAATATTTCGAGCTTAGATGTCTTGAGCATGTAACAAGACAAAGAATGAATTTTTTAGTGTAGTGTCCGCTAGCTTTTTTTGCAACATATTATTTGAAGATATGTTGTCACTATAATGCAATGAAAAACATATAAGATATTGCAAGCTTAGTGGTTGTTAGTTTAAACCTCGAAAATATTTTCTTAGATGAGTGATCGGTACTCAATAACGAATATCTTGAAGTTTTACACCTCTAAGACACTACCAGATCATAATATTTAGAACATAGCGGTTTCTAAGATTTAACAAAATATAGTAGGATATTTCATTACTAGCGTTCGTTTAGTATTTCCGCAACATATTATTTTGAGGTTAGTGACCGCTAAGATTTCACAAATTTAATTAAGGTCATATGAAATTAGCGACCGCTACATATTGACACAACATAGTATTTAAAACAAATATTTTGACAGAATTTAACATTTTAAACATGAAATTTATTTAAACTCAGTAGTCGCTATCCTTTACAACGATGTAATAATTTCATCTTAACGTTCATTAGGATTTAACCTATAATATTTGAAGCATATAAGTCATAAGGATTTAACACATTAAATTATAATAGTGTCCGCTAGAATGTACATACTCATAATGTTTACAAGTTTTCAATGGTATGCTTTAACAAATCAAATTAACACATATTGAGCCACATGGCATATAGGTGCTTACACAATAGAATATTTTGAGCTTAGATGTCTCAATCATGTAACAAGAAAAAGATTGAAATTTTTAGTGTAGCATCGACTAGCTTATGTTGAAACACATTATTTGAAGATATGTTGTCGCTAGGATTCAATGAAAAACATGTAAGATATTGCAAGATTAGCAGCCTCTAGGTTATGCCTAGAAAACATTTTTTGAGCTTAGTGATCGGTACTCAATATCGGATATCTTGAATTTTTCTACCACTATTGTAAATTTCTAGCTTTTAAGTTGCTAGCATTTAACAAGTCAAAGAATGAAATTTTTTGCTTAGCATTTGCTATCTTATGTTGCAACATATTATTTGAAGATTTGGTGTCATTATGATTTTTTAAAAATAAGTAAGATATTGCGAGCTTAGCGATCAGTACTCATTTACGGATATTTGAGCATAGTGTGCACTAGTTTATGCCACAACAACATATTTGGATCTTAGTGTATCAAAACAACAAATGCATGTTTAGATAAGTATAACATTTGGAATATATACACAGACATTCAATCAATTATAAATATTCATCTATTTACATGTCATACATATTACAATGCATACCCACCTATCATAGATACTACAATTTATTATTTACTGTGGGTCTTCCTTAATTATGGGTTGTTGGTGATCCGAGTCTGTGGGCACAGTTGTTTCCTGGGTTTTTTTATCTCCTTCGGGAGATTCTTTATCATCTCACTTTTGTGCCTATTTAATAGATTTTTTGCAAATATGAGAATCTCTGGTTATCTTTCCTATGTCCATAATTAGGCTTCTATATAGCACAGTAGACTTTTCAAGCAAATCCTTTTGACTACCAATTGTTTTTTTGGTAATTTCCTTCTAAGTATATTTTTTTTGTATTTCTTCCCTTGTTTTGGAAACAACCCTTAGTGACATTTGAATTTTCTCCTTTGTTTGCCTCAATTATTCTCATTTAAAAATTAACCAAGAATTGTTTTAGAGATGTCGAGAACTCTTCATCATAAACCAATTCATGGTTTCCATTAAATACTTCCATGACTGAAGCTTCTATGAAAATATGATTTCCTCTAGAAATGATGTCATCAAACTGAAAATTTAGTCTTCTCACCTTTTCATTACATTCCCTTAGTATTTGCTTCATATAGTTAGAATATGTCTGACATATACCAATATCTTCCATGGTCATAATTGAAGGGTCTTTAGAAATGCCTTTTTCATTGGCAAATCCCATCTATAATAATTTTTTCTGCAAAAGTGTCATTTTTGTAATGATTTATTCATTCCTTTTCAAGAACAATTATGCATGCTCCTTTACACCAATGAATTTCTGTATATTATTGTACAAGCCATATAATGCCTCTTCTACATCAAAAATTGTGCCAAGAGGAAATGTGGCCTTTAATTGAGTTTCAATCTCTTTATTTCTAGCATGTACTCCTCTCACTACTTCTACTACTATTTCAATTATAGCCCTTATCAATGATTTCGGATCTTTCTCATATTGAACCACTTGCGTGCCTTTGGCTTTCCTTTTCTTTGTAAGAGTGAAGAGGTCTTCTGAAGTTTCATGTCAAACAATGGCTTGTTATGTTGACATACTATTTTTGGTTACCCTATTCAAGGTTCTCGTCCTTGGATTGAATTCAATGTTTACTGAGGGATCTTCTTGTGCCTCCCAATTCGGATGTTCTTTGTGGTAAATTACGAATTTCTCTATGCAATCTTGTATCGCTTCATCTAAAGTGGAGGGAGAATATTGAGAAGGTTACACTGGGGCTTCTCTGGCTGAATTTGTATAGTTTCCTATTATTCATCAGATGAATTTAAGGCATATGCCTCTAAATTTGGAGCTTAATTTTCTTTAGGAAAGACTTCTCAAAACTCAAATCGAGATTCAATTAGTGCAGATAAGGGAGAATAGGGATTTTGTGAAAGTTTTGAATACAAATTTGAATTTCTCTTCATATCCTCCTTTTTAATAATTGTTTACAGAGGTGGAACCACCCATGTCTCCTTCATATTCTTCTTAACAAGGCTATCTTGTGTTTGGGTAATCCATACCTAGTCGATGGCATCAAGAACTTCAATAGATGGTATATTTAGATGTCCTTTATGTGAATTAAGGTATTCAAGAACCCTTTTAATTTTTTCATATTCCCTTAAAGAGTGTTCGAGGAGATAAAATAAATTTCTATAGGCTTCCAACCTTATAATCAGGCTGGCCACCTATTAAATTTTCTATGTCCCACATAGACTGGGAGGGGGTATGTGTTTTAAGATTCTTCTAATTACACTTTCCAGTAATACCGTTGCAAATTTGATATGCAACCTCTTATTTTGCCAATTTGTCTAGCACATAATATGGAAACTGAAAAGGATGTGTAAGGAGCCCCCTGGTCATGATAATTGTATATTCTAGATAGAATAATATGGCTCCCATTTTATTTATGGAAGTGAGGATGTCATCAAATATTCTCGGTGTTATCATTTCATGTGATTTTTGGTAGATATTAGGATACAACTAAGTGCATATAACTTGAATATGTGATCAGAAATGTTGGGCATACAAGTCTAAATATTTCTCATTTACCTTCAAATATCTCTAAGGACCATATTTGATAGAAATTCGAACATTCAAGAACACCACAGACAACATTGAGAAGATAGGAAGCCATGTAAAATGATTTCTAATTGTCGAAAAAATTATTTATTTTTCTAACTAAATTGACACTAAGCACTTTCCCTAAGGAGGGAATCTTTTCTTCATCAAAAATAAAATAAAGTAACGGGATCCAAAAAACATCAACCTTAGAGATCAAAAAATTCCCATATAGCCTATTCATGAGGGCCATGCTAATACGGACTCCTAGTCTAAACCTTTTAATAATGATGTTGGGAATATTAGAATCATCCATATTATCTAATGGGTAAATGGCTCAACTCTAGAAAACATCTCTCACTCACCTTTGGTTCATCTAGGACTCAATTATTTTTGAGTTGTACATGGATTCTAACTCCGGAATTTTATAATAAATTTTGCATGCATTCTTAGCAAAAAACCTATTTTGTTTTTCCATGATTTAGAAAATAAGGACAAATCCTTGGACTTGGCATGAAGTAGATAGGAAGCAATCACTTCCGGAAATGGAAGCACCTCTGGTTTAGCGGTAATTAAATGGATACCAACTCTTTTTATCACCCTTATGTCTCAGAACCATAGTGCTTGATCTTCTGGTATAAAATTTTTGTCTATGACATCAACATCAACACTTTCATAGAGCTGAGTAATGCCGAAATTCATCATGTAAGGAATTTGGATCAAACACGGTATCTATAATTACTTTATTGTCTTCGAAAGAATATAAATAATCATTTACCATTGACATTACTAGCTCTCCCACCATGTTGAAAAATTAAAGGGCCATGAACACTGCATATATCATCAATAGAAACAATTACTAAGACAAATGACCTAATTAAATTTACAACAGCATTCATATGTCCCTAATTTTGAATATTAGGTAAGCTTAGAAAATAATTTCCAAATAAATGAAAGAAGTGTTGATCCTAGTGGTCGCTAGGGTCAGCCATA
The DNA here is from genome assembly GCA_019776745.2 of Taxus chinensis. NCBI lineage: Eukaryota > Viridiplantae > Streptophyta > Pinopsida > Cupressales > Taxaceae > Taxus > Taxus chinensis. Next base: position 64,740,068 of record CM034155.1, on the reverse strand, counting down.
ACTAAATATATTGAGAGCTTATAAGTTGCTAGTAATTATTCACATACTTACTAGTAATGGGATGAGAAAAGTGTGGATGTACATGCACCACTGAGGGGTCAAGATATAAGTAGTTTTAACCCATGGCATTCGGTAGGTGTGACTCTACTAAAAGTATTAATGAAATGAGTAAATTCTGCCAATACAAGCACTCTTGAGGCTTTAATACTTACGGAATTTAGATCCTAATGGTAATTATTTTCAGCCATAATGAAATATTTAGAGATTGGTCATATCTAGGCATTATTTTCCAGACAACTATTATTATAATGAGGAAATAAATTACAATCTTTACATAGATGGTGGGTCAAAGATATATGTAATGTTGATCCTAGCAGTTGCTAAGTTTAGCCACAATGAATTATTTATAACTTCACTATATCTAGGCTTATTTTAAAGAACAACTATTATTACGATGAGAAAAAGAAGGCCAATCCTTCCACTACTGAGAGGTACAAACATACTTAGTTCTGATCCTAGCGGTCACTAGGGTCAGCCACAAGATATTTTTTAGAGCTTATCGATGGATAGGAATCATTAACAAATAACTATGTACTTCTTATCCTATCTATTACTACGATTTACCACAACGATATATGTATAGCTTAGCAGTCACTAGGCATCATTAACATGAAAAATAATAATGCATTAACAGGAAAAGTTCGGTAATACATCCATTTTTGAGGAGTCAATAAATACGTAATTCTATTTCTAGAGTTCACTTCAGTAAGCCACAACAAAATATATAAAGCTTATTATCCAATAAGATCTACTTCGATAAAATATTTCGATCTTAATGTTAGCTAAACACCATTCAATGGACATCATTTGTTGAACTTAGAAAATAGTTGTAATACATGTTTTGTTAAGAGATCAACCTATATTTATGTATGATTAGTTTGTTATAGGGATGTGTATACCTATTTTCATTTATTAATAAGTGTACTATATTTGCTAGACTTTCCCTTACAGATCCAAGTCTTGAACTACATACCCTCGAGAGGGATCAAGCCTTATGTAGTTCTTATAGTATATATTACAAGTTATTCAGAAGTGATTTACTTTATATGCATACGTATTTTTCTTGGTATTATAGGTGATCTTGAATTATAACTCCTTCATGACCATTACAATTTCAAGACTAGATATCAATTGTACAAGAAATGAAAACCACTACAAACAGGTTCCTATGTGCATCAATTTATCCATATAATACATGGTACAATGAATTTAAATATAATGACCACACTCTTTCTAGTGTTAGTATGAAGATACATGACACCAAACTCTATGTATAATCATCCCTGGTCATTCAATATCACAATTTCCATGTGCTTCCACTAGCCAAAGTAATTTCAATAATCAATTTTTAATGAAATGTGTAGAGAAAACATCCGATAGCTGTCCTAAAATTCTATCTTTAGTTCAATTGTCTACAAAATCAGTGAATGAATAATATCTCTTTACGAAAAAAAATTTATTTTCCTTCCACCTTTTAATGAGCAACCACTTTGTTAGCTTCAAGAAATCATTTGTTGTCTATGTGAAGTATTTTAGGAAACAATTCTTGGTCCTCTTGCGAGAAAAATACCATAACATGTTTTTACATTTCTTGCAAGCATGCTATACACATATTGTGCAATCATTTAAGGATCAACAAATTGAATGACAAAATGACACTAAAGCATTTGAATTGAGAATTTTTTTCTTAAAATGTGTGAAATAATATGGTACCATGGATAGGATTTATTGTCAGAAGGGGAAAATTTTGGTTTTGTTGAAAAGGCTATGGAAACTTCTACTTTTATGGAATATAAATAATTAGGAAGCGATAAAAATGGATTTCATTTTCCATAGTTTTCCTAAAGAAACATTTAGAGCTTGGCAGCCGCTAATCAACATTAACATGATAAATATTAATGTAATGTTTATTTTGTGGTAATAGATGTAATATCGAGGGGTCACAACATACGTAATTTGGTTCCTAAAGGTTGCTAAGATGAACTACAACAAAATATTTGTATCTTAGTGATCATTTAGGAATCATTAACTATAAAAATATTAATGAAAAGAACATAATCTAGAAATGCATGCAGTCTTGAGGTGTCAAAACATACATTTTTCTGATCCTAGTGGTTGCTAGTATCAAACTACAATGAAACAATTTGAGGTTAGAGGGAACTAGACATCATTACCAGGAAAACAATCTATGCTTGCACTATTATTTTGAGTTTAGCAGGCACTAGACATCTTACTTATTTATAATTAGTACTATATTGGCTCGGAATATCCCTGGTAGATCCAATTGTCCTCACTACCTAAATTCAAGAGGGATCAATCCTTATGTAGTTCTCATACTATTTACTATATGTTATTGAAAGGATTATATAAATTACACATTTTAATGATAAATGACATCTCAAAAGCCATGGTGGTCTATAATTAGTCAGTACATGAAGTTTCAAAATGTCATGGTATAATGAATTTAAATATAATGAGAACACTCTTTGTAGTGTTAGTATGAACATATAGACTCCAAACCCTATGTATAATCTCCCTTGTCATTAAATATCACAATTTCCTAAGATATCACATCTCCCTATTTTCATATGCTTATTGTCAGATTAAGAAATAAAATCCCTAACATCTTATAATTTTTAGCGTCGATATATTATAATAGCTTATTTAATTAAAATAACAAGATCTTTGTAATTTTAATCTGTAATTGCAGCAATATATCTTTCCAAAACTATCTAGTAAGTGAAACATTACTCAAAATCTTGTTTATCCCGAATTCTCAAATTGCAGGTTTTATAAATATCCCTAATTCACTATATTTCACAAAGGAACCTACAAAAATGGGACTCTTTGTATTTTTCCTTTGGTAGTCACATGTATGTTTTCATAACATTTTTATTTCCCATAATTTCCTTATGCAAGAAAACAATTAGTATAAACAAGTAAACAACTTATTTGTGTTACTATTATTATTTCATCTACTAGAAGATACTATCACTATTTCATTACTTTAATTTAAAATGAAATATCGATAAATAAAAGCCGATAGCGGTCCAAAATCCTTAAATAAATAACATTCCTAACAGAATAACATCTAATTCCCTCAACGTTTTCAGCAATAACCATTTTTTCACTACAAATAATCATTGTTGTCCATGTCAGGTATTTTACAAAAGATTTGTCACTCCTCTTGCAAAAAAATGGCCATAACTTTTTTTCCATTACTCGCAAGCATGGTAAACACATATGTCGAGAATCATTTAGGGATCTTCATATAGAATGATAGAACGATGTCAAACCATATTAGTTGAGAAGTGTTTTTAAAAGAGCGTTAAAGAATCAATAAGATTTGACTACTGGAAGCAGAAAAAATAGGGTTTTGTAAAAAGGCCTACGAAAAACCTACACTTACAGAATTTCAAAAATTTGAAGGAATAAAGGAGAGAACGCATACCGATTTTTGATGTTTTCACGAAAATAAATCCCTACTCAAAATTTTGGAAATCAAACCGTGATCAGTTTTTCCAATGGATGATTACGCTTACGAAGTTTTTCCCTCATGCCAATGTTCTCGCCAAAAGCTTCATAAATTTAAGTGTACATGAAATATGATAATAAATGAAAATCTATAGTTGCATGGAACTGACACTTCCAACCACCACTTTCTGCTCCACAAGAATTACAAAAGACATGTGTATGTCGTTAAATTTCTTTATATTTAATGGAAAATTAATGGCTATCAAAAGGTGCATATTTTTACTATCGCACGAACTTTAATTTATTCAGTTTAATGGCTAATTAATTTTGGGGGAACCACGATATTAACCATATATGCCACACAAATATTATCAATATTATCAACATTATAATTAAAAAACCATGCTCATTGTCAATATTATCATCTATAAATTACATAGTGAGTATATAAGTATTCCATACTTTGACTATACTACCAATAATATGTGGATCAATTGATGCCTCACATATTGAATTATCAGATTTCAAATATCACATGAACTTTACATTTTTCGGTTTAATGACATGCGTAAATATTAAACACATATGCCACACACAAATATTATCAATATTATAAACATTATCAACCAAAGAACATAATGCTCATTGGAAATATTATCATCTATAAATTACATAGAGAGTATATAAGTATTCCATACTTTGACTATACTACCAATGATAAGTGGTTCAATTAATGTCTCACATATTGAATTATCATATTGTCCTCAACAAAAATATACATGTTTATCGACATCAATTTTAAATTGTTTTGTTACGCAAACAATATCTTGGGATGTGTGTGTCAATGATCTTAGTGGCGCCCATGATGCCGATCATTGGAATTGTTTTGAAACAAAAAATAAGAATGCAAAATAGAGAAGTATTAGGTAACTCTAATGCATGATATTTTTTCTTATATAATGTATACTATCTTTTATAGTGGAATGAACAATGTAATACTAAACTACTATGGTTATTAAAAACTGTAATTAATGTGGGTAAGAAGACTTGTGACTTGAAGTTGTACATCCAATATTTTCTCCATTAGCTTTCTATCTTGTTCCATTCGTTCATGCTCAAGTTGAAGTCTTCCTTGCTCACTTTCTTTCATTATCTGACTGATTTGATGCATGATATTTTTGATTACCTCTTTCAAATCTCCAAAAAAAATCTTTTCCTCTTTGCACTTTTGCTATGAATTTCATTTTTATTCAAAGGGGTTTCTTTTTTTTTCCTTCCAAATTTTCAATTTTGATAGAAGGGATTTCTAGTTACCCTCCCATGTCTTTTTTAGAAGTAGAAGTGGTTAATAGAACCCTATCTTTTTTATTAAAACCAATAACCTTGAGATTTTTTCATGTAATGCGATCCATATCTTAATAGAAATTCGATGTTGAATTTTTTGCCAAATTTGTGTTTTCCAATTGTTTCTCCTTCTTGAAGGTTTTCTTCAACCTGTTCATCTTGTATTTGCATTGCATCCGAGTGAATGTTTTCCATAAACTTAATTCAAACCATCTGTTATATTATCCCAATTTTCTTGCTGAGTTTTCCATGGTTTGAATCTTCATACACCTCTTCATATTTTTAAATAAATGTTTTCACAACAGATTTTGACCAAAGCTCTTCTTTGTATTCTTTCATCAACTCCTAATTATTTATATCTTTGTCATATGATTGGGTTATTGAAAATTTTTCTTCCAGTTTTTAATCATCAACAATATATGTAGAATTTACATCAATTTATGAATGTGAAATGTAAGGACCCAAATTATGTGTGTCCCTTTTATTCTCTTGCAAATTATAGACATTATTTCCATTAAATTTTTGTATGCAGAAGTCCTTTTCACAAAAATTTCTTAGCTATGTTGAAAAACCCATATTGTCTTCATAGTTTCTTGGATTTTTTTTGAGACCTTTGCATTCAAAATGTGAAAACAAGGAAAATGGTCATTTTTTCATGTCATACAAATTTATTAGTTACTATAAACATTCACAAATGAAACAATCTGCTTACTCCATATTTTATCTAAACTTAATTTCATTTTTAATTTTCTAATAATAAATATACAATAGGTGTTGTGCTCTATACATTCACAGAATCTAAACTTGTGAAGAAACATTGAAAATTGGTTAAGCACATAATAAAAAATGCAATATTTACAATCACTGTGAAATGGGTGTATAAAATTAAATTCTTCAAAATAAAATAACATTGCTTCACCTATTTTAATTTTTTGTAACTCTTCACCCTATTTTGGTGTTGTTACCTTCGAAATGAGTATACGATTTTCCATTTTATTGCATTAAAATACAGACACTAACATAGCTTGTATGGATTAAAATTTAATATCGTACCACTTAACATTAAATGTAGTACAAAAAAATAAAAAAATACTCTCAAGTGGTGGATTTTACATTATATAGTTTAATGGCCAATTAATGTTTAGGGAAGCGCAATATTAACTAGGTAATATTTGACCTTACAAAGAGGTGTAATTGTTATTGTAAATAATTAAGGTAATATTTTTATAACATAATTTTTAATGTATGAAAACTAAAATTCGATATTGTTTGAAACTTAAATTTGACATAAATAAATTTAATTGAAATTAAGTCTTTAATATTGACAATTATTACTAATAAGCTACATAGCATGGGTTACTTCTACTCAATATTATAGACAATTATTTAAAATAAACATATATTGTTAAAATATTACATAAGATATAAAAACCTTAGAAACAATTAATACACATAATTGAATCAAAGCATAAAACACCATCGTTAATGAAATAAAGAATAAAATTGAACTCTATATCATCAAATAAACATAGCTATACAATTAGAGAATAAAATACATGAATGATTTACTTTGACACAATATTAAAGTGCAAGAGGTAGCTAGGATAAACAAATTTTGACTAGAATGACAAGTGAAAATGTTAGAGATGGCCCTTCGATATGCAAGTGATCACTATTCCAAGTGTGAATGCTCACTTTCGTGTGAATGCTCGGACTTTTTCCATGTGAGGTATCACAATTTGTTAGTGAGAGGGGCTAAACTTTATATTCTTAGAAGATGAGGTAAGATCATAAAAACCTTAGAAAAAATTAATACACATACTTGAATCAAAGCATATATCACCATCGTTAATCAAATAAAGACGAACTTGAACTCTATACCATAAAATCAACAAAGCTATAGGAGTATAGACTAAAATACATGAATGATTTAATTTGAAACAATATTAATGGCCCTAAATTTAAATGCAAGAGGCTGCTAGGCTAGAAAGTGTTTGACTAGAATGGAAGGTGAAAATGTTAGTGATGGCCATTCGATATTTAAGTGATTGCTATTCCAAGTGCGAATACTCACACTTCATTATGTGAATGCTCATACTTCATCGTTTGACGTATCACACTTCGTTGGTGTGAGGGATCTATCTTTGATGTGTGAGGAATCACATTTCATAGATGTACAAGGACACGACTTGTTTGCATTACGATGAGCGATCACTCGAACATCAAAGTGCGAAAATTTGAACTTGAAAATGTGCATGCTTGCACTTTTAAGTGTGATCACCAACATTTGACTTCCCATTCTAGTCAATATTTTAAGTTTTACGTGTACAAACAAAAATTAATTCCCCGCGGCCATTAGGCTATACACATAATAATTTGGGATCTAAGAATGTAATGAAATGTGTTATATGTTCAAAGATTTGGATTAAATGAGGTTTCAAAGATGTTCATATAAGATGTTTATTTTTATTTTCTCATCATGTTTTCAATTCTCCATACTAATGTTAAATATTTAAGTTTCCTTAGTACTATTTTTCTCTTTTTATTTGTGCATACAGTTGAAAATGAACTCTGTTTTTAAAGATGGAGCACATGTGGATTCAATATGAAAAGGTTTTAAAGTTGCAGAGGGACTAGTTTATCCATCTAAAGATACACTCCATTATAGAGACAAGGGGTCTAACTTATTCATTTTCATAATATGTATTGTATTCAATGATAGAGCGAAGACTGTCATACATGATTGATGATTGTGAAAACCTAACAGAAATTGAAAACAAGGGATACTTTATCCTATGGGAAATGAAGCAAATGATTAAGTATGTGATTTCAAAAGTTTTTTATGTGGGGGATGATGGAATTCAAAACATCATGAGTAGTGACTTCAAAGGATACATGTAATGAGGATGAGGTTTTGAATTCTAACTGTGATAGCCATTGTTTCACAACTCCTAAAGATAGGGATGAATTTGCTACAACCTACATGGTGCTAAAAGATAAGTGTGCTTAGAAAGAAGGTGACATAACCAAAGGGTTTTTATCCCTGGTATAAGAACAACATGTGATTTTTGGAGTAGTGTTAGGACCCACACAATTTAGCATTTTTGTGGAGAAGATTATAACTACATGCAATGATTACTATCCAAGTCTACAATGCAACAACAAAGTTTCCTGGCCAATAAAAAATCTAGTTTATCTAGAAACAAGAATGGCACTTCATGTGAATGGAAATTATGAACTCCAAGAAACAACCACCACATCAAACAATGACTTCAATTTGAATTTCAAGGGGGTTACTGCAAAGTTGATACACTTTTATTCAAAAGAACACAATTTTTTGTAGAAGCAACAATTACAAATGTATGTGAAGGAGACATGGTGTACTTAAAAAAATTGGATGGCAATACATTTGGGGTGCATGTTGATAAATTAATCAGGCCACTTTACAAGGGTTACTCCATATCAGAAGGATCTCTCATCCAATGTCCTGCTAGCTAGTTGGCACATCACGATGGTTCTATTATGGAAGTAAGGATAAAATAAATTACATAAGAGTTACCAATAAAAATGTGGAGTGCATTTGAATATCCATTGCCTCAACTAGTATAATAAAATTTCATATGAATCCTCCATATGTAGTAGTAATGAAAACTTGATAAAAATACCTTACAATGCCCACAAATGCCAAAAGGTAAATTATACTCCATCTAGTACACCAAAGGAAAGGGAAAACAATCAAAAAATAAGAGAACAATTTTTTTTTGAGGTTGAGAAAAAACCTTGCTGCAAGGAAGGATGTATCTCCAATATATCTCTAAGCACTTTCAATCACAGTTGGAATTTAACTCTAGGTATGAATGAACCTTGACATTAAAACTTTGTACTTAATACATTCACCACAAATGCTAGCAGTTGTGATCAAGGTAAAACTTTTGAGACATACTATAGATAAATTGAATTTAATGTGGAAGGGATGTATGTCAGAATGCATGGTACAAATGTCATGGAATCCTGAAAAGAACCTATTATGGATACATAAAATCTTGGATTAATGGTGAGAGGAGGGAAGTAAATGGAAATAAAGGAAAATAAAAACAAATGCTAAACATTTTCGTAAATATTGCATTGATATGAAAAAGTGGTGGAGAAGAATTTTGATATATCCCCACACATGTCTCATTTAGTGGGACAAGATGGTATTAATGTAATAATGAGACTATTGCTTCTTGCATGTTATAGTTTTTCTTACATCCTAAAAAAGTGTAATGAGGGCCTTTCACTATTGGAACTCCTTTCAATGTCATAGTAAAATCTTAGTAAAATATCGCAAGAAAATTTGTTCCAAGTTTCAATCACCAAGAACAACTTCTTCACCAAATTTGATGAGTGCACAAGATCTTAAGAACAAACGTGCATCCACCTCATGTCCAAAAACATGGCACAAATAGATCAACGTCATGAAATGGCACAATGATTTCATTAAAAGATTTTCATGCAACTTACTATGCTCATAGAGTGCAATCACAAAAAAATACTAATAGTTATTTGAGCATTGTGCATGAAAAAATGGAAAAGATGAAAACGGACATACCAAGAATGGGCATAAAAGAAAAGTCAATAAGAAATGTTATTACTCTCACTATCACCTTAACTAGTATGCTAACACATGGGCACAAACCATATGGGTTTTCAATAAATTTTGTCTCCCTTTTGTTGAGTGAGGACTAAACTTCACAATAACATCATTGGAATTGTGTATCTAGAAGCTAGAAGAACCACTTACATATCAGTATGGTGATTTGTTATATAGTAGTGGGACATTAAAACACCCATTAGATGATGCACTGTTCGCAAAATGATGTATATGACAAGTGCGAAGGAATAAAAGAAGAAAAATGAGCATGCTCATAAAACTAATATTATAACTAGATGTTCAAGTTCATTTAGAAAACAACCACCAATTTATATACTTGTAAACTAGATAATGCTGCAAGTGAAAAAAAAAATTGCACATTTTTTTGTTTCCATCCATTCTAATAGCTAGAAGGTTTTTAAACATAGTGTTCATGAGTTTCCTTCTAGTGGGTCACACATGAAGACATATATGGGACATTTATCTGATTACCAAAATCCTTGTGAAAATTGGAAACATTATCTTTGCCAAAAATAATGGACACTTATAGAACATGCCAAGAGGAGTCCAACACATTCACTCTTTACCTTATTGAGGAAGTCTATGACTTAAGTCCTTTTTTGAACCACACCTGCTAGATGGTAATGCACAAGATTGTGGGTATTCGACAAACCAAATATGTTTAAATTTCATTTCATCAACAACATGCTCAATCATGGAGTATTAAAGAATCAATCATGGATTTAGAATGGTCACACTCAATTGAGATATGAAAATAGTGGATGGGAAACATTTATTTCCTGAAGGGGATCCTCCATTGGACACCCTTCAAAGAACTAAAAGATATGGTAGACATATAGAGAGGAATTCAGGAATACATCACACACTGGGAAAAGAGTTCAACAGATGGTGGAGAAGAATATTGGGTTCCAAAGATTACATATTAGAAAAAAAATTCTACGTGCCCTAGAGAATCCCTTTGTCAATTGTAGCATGATGTGGAGAGATTTTTTTGGCCAAAAAAATTTCAGGATAACATAATTTATGATCATATAGTGGGCGCACCACATCTTGACATGGATAAATATTATAGTCCAAATGTTCTTTCAAATAAGGATATATATAATGGGCCTATTTTTGATAGAAGTCGAGAGGAATTCAACCCAATAGTGGATGTACATGTTGGGTAGATGATACTAGTAAGATCAACTGATGATAATTTACCTATATGGATGGGCAAGGTAGAACAAATTCTAACATAGTGATGTTCACACAAAGGCTCAAAAGATAAGGGTATAGTTGGTGGGAACCCACATGAAAAGAAAATTCATAGAAAGATAAAAGTACCAAGAATTCTTAAAGATAAATCAATGGTGGCGAAAATCAAGGGACATGTCAGATACCCTTGATATAGACGGTGATCATCTGGGCTTATGTAAATTTCAATAAAATTATGGAAATGAGACCAAATTGAAATACCAAGTCGGGGAAATCAAGCTATCCATACATACCATGAACAAATTTAAGAACAATAATTAATACCTTTGCTAACGATCAATTCTTACTTAGTCTATTTTTTTTAGAAGGAATTGATTTAGAATGGAAATACATGTTCAAATCGACTTCTTCAAAACAAATTGTTAAACGTAATTATTAACTCTTTGTTGTTCTTTATGATTTACAGTAGTATCAAAGCATAAAATTAGTTGGATTTATCACACCTAACTTGCATATTTACAATATGCACCATCATTTTCTATATAGATTTCATATATAAATTGTTATCAATACTTAAAATACATAATATATTAAATAAATATAAATTTGAAGTATTTAAACAGCTACTATTTTGATGGCCACCTGATATATTAATGACTTAACAGCTGCTAGGAAAAGATGTAACTTAACGGAAACTAGGATTAAGTGTAACCTATGCGGCCCCTAGGACTTATGTAACTTAGTGGGTGATAGGTTTATGTAACTTAGGTTCTACTAGGATTATGTAACTTAGCATCTGCCAGGATTATATATCTTATGACCGTTAGCTCACGTAAGGATTAAATGTGATGGCCGTTCAAACATTTTTTCTTGATTTTAATGGTAATATAGTTTCAAATATTTGAAATAATCGTCACATGTAACTAGCATATTTACAATATCACCATCATTTTTTATATAGATTTATATAAAAATTATATCAGTATATAATATACATAAAATTAAATAAATATAAATTTGAAGTGTTTAAATAACTACTATTTGGTATTTTTTAAAGGGAAATATTGTAAAATTACCATCATCTAAAATTTTGTTTTACAAACATTGGTGGATTTTAAATTTAACGTATGGGCTGATGTAACTTTTTGGTAGCTAGGCCTATGTAAGTTAGTGGTTGTTAGGCTTATGTAGCTTAGCTGTGAATAGGTTTATGTAACCTGCTACCAGTAGGCTAGTGTAACTTTGTAGCTATTAGGATTATTTTACCTAGAGGAATCTTCTCTTGTGTAAGTTAGTGGCTGCTAGGAGAAGGTGAGTTAACAACCTATACACTTATGTAAGTTAGCTGCCACTAGACTTATGTGAGGAAATCAAAAAATAATAATCCTAATCTAGCAAAATTGAAATCCAAAAAATTAAAATTTAGAAATTGGATTCCAATAGTCAAAAAATTGGAATCCAATAATAGCAATGTTGGAATCCAATATTAGCTAAATTGGAATCCAATAATAGTGATATTGGAATTCAATAATGGTGAAATTGGATTCCAATAATAGTGAAATTGAAACTAGGGTAAATTTAATAATGACAATATTGGAATCCAATATTGTTAATAATGGAATCCAATAATAGTAATAATGGAATCCAATATAGACAAAAATGGAATCCAGTATACCCAAAAACGGAGATGGATTTCTTCCAATACTTGTAATAATGGAGTCCAGATTTACTGGAATATGTTCAGATTTAGTGAAATAAGCATTAATTCTTAAAATGTTTTTCTACTTTCCTATCTTTAGTAAAGTAATTTAAATTTATTTCATATCTATAAATGAAATCGAAAATATATAGAGATTGGTTTTACATTTAATTGTAATTAATTTCATATCCATATTTAAATATGAAAATATTTATGGAATTTTTTTATAGTTAATTACATTCTCTAACTCTAAATAGTCGCCCTCTTCTAATTTCCTCAAAATATATTTAGCAATTCTCTGGTTATGTTGAGGTTCAATCACATCATACTGAATGAACCTAGAAGTGTCACAAATATCTTTAATTTCCTTACCCTAGTGGCTGCTAGGCCACAAGGCATTTTAATTATTCAAATCTTCATAGTTTAATCTTAAAAAAATTTAAACACTTATAAGAACCTTATTCCAAAATATTAGTAATTCCTAGCAGTCTTTACCCTATATAAAATAGAAATGTTTTCTCTTTATAATAAAGCTTAAATAATTCCTAGCAGCCATTAGTCTATATGAAAAATGAACATGTTTTGTATATAAAAAATCATAAAGAATGCCTAGTGGCCACTATCTCGAATGAAATAGAAACATGGTATGTATATAACAAAGCATAAATTATTCCTGATGTAGCCTAGAATTCACTAAAAATATCCCAAGGCATGCTGGCACATCACTCTGCCAAACCTGAGTGCTCACCTGAAGCGTGCAAGGGTACCAGGTCCCTCTTTAGAGTTGCTTTCCCAGAATGTTAGCCTGATTGGACATGTATATATCCAAATTTATAACAGATAGTAACAAATCCACAATGCATAAACTAGATGTAGATCTAAATAATATGAAAGATTGACTTAAACAATGATTATAATGTGATTTACCATGCAAGAACCATATTCAGTCACATCTAACACCATTATCCAGCCAACATGACCCATTATATTAAATACTGCAAAACACATAAGCTTCATACATCATAGTAATGTCATGATGAGTCATGCACGTGAAGAAAACTAGCAACATAATTCTACAATAATCAGGGCTATTTAGACTGTGAAAACAAATACACACACACTCGCGCGCGCGCACGCGTGTGCACACACACACACAGAGGGATGGGGACTTGCCCTTCACCGCCTATAAAACTTCCAAAAATAGGTTACATGCTAATAATAGCCATGCGCCCTTACATGATCAATGTAGAAAAGAATGCAAGTGCTAATAATATATCTCATGTAGTTAACTCTAAGAATATATCTTATTATTAGACTAATATTTTACATGGCACTTGAACTGATGCAAAACCCAAAATAGCCTTGCATGAACTGCAAGTCTCCATGTCAACGCGTGCTCAAAACTCCATCTCCAAAAATAGCCTAGACAACAAAACAACTAAGTTCTGATCGTGGGTGCTTCATACCTTACTATAATTCCGTGCGCACTTCACGCACCCTATATTCATGTGCCCACCCCTTATGTGATTTTACAAGACATAGGCCATTTTCGCCAGCCTAAAATTACCCCACACTAAACTGGATTTCTACCCCTAGATATGGGTAATCCCAATCTTATCCCTCTAAACGCTCGGTGCAAGAATGAATAAATATGTGTAAAACAAAAGAATGGGCTACCGACACTTAAGAGAATCAACCTACATGGTATCCTTCATCTCTTCTGATGGAATTAACTCTGGATAATCACCCTATACTTCTACTTCGAATGTATACCAAACATTTAGCGTTGCATTTGTTTTGTCTGCGATGTCTGCAACCACGCCGTCCAACTCATGAAGTGTCATCTTACCACATTCATTCTATAAAATCCTTAGTATATTGGCCATACTTGATACCATCCTTTCCATAACATCCATATTATCCACGATGACCTCTCCAATTTTATTTACTTTTGACTTTATGCGGGATTCTTGGCATCGTTAAACACATCATTTTCTTAGTCTCCACTAGACTTAATCCTTTCAATGTGCCCAAGTGTTTCAGTCTTGGCTGCCTAAAGGATATCATCTTCTTCTTCTAGTTTCTTTGTCTTAATGATTATATCTGGCACTACACACATGCTAAAAACCAGATCCACTTTTCTTTAATTCATCCTTCAAAGTGAGCATAATAGAATCATAACTGGAAATTTTCATTATAAATGTGTCCTTAGATCTTGATTCTTCTTATACAGCATCCTTCGGTTTTGGTAGGTGCGTGGGTCCTTCTTCTAGAAGAAAACAAATTGTTATACTCAAATAATGCAGGGTGGATGGGAAATCCCTTGGAACATTATCTTGAAAGTCTTTCCTTTTTTGCATAATTTTTTCAGTTATCTTCTTGGCCATATTTTTAACATTATGTGCTTCTACCACAACCTTATCCCGCTCCTTTATCAGCCGCTTGATCTCAGTCTCCTTATCTCTTTGATCATCTATAACTGATTTTATAGTCACCTCTTTATCAATGTTCCGGCACGTGACTTCTATTGATATCTTGACAAGTGCATTGTTCACTTGTTCATCTGATGATTGTGTGGGATTAATGGTTACATGGTGAGTGTGAGGCACCCTTTTCATCTACCAAGACACACATGAATCCTTGCATACATCAAAGTCAGGCTCAACCATGTGATTTTGCATGCTCCATGATAACTGTTTGTGAGTGTGCGTTGTCGCCATTTATGGGTCCATCCAATCCCATCCATACAACTTCCCCTAGGAAAGGTAATCTGAAAGTGGGTGCAAATAATTTTAGTTGAGTCATCAATGTAGCCCAAGTTCTGAGTCATTACCACATTATCTTCCTTGTGCTCACTGGATTGCTCTTCGACATCTTATTATGTAGTGGGGCTTGTACCCTGCTATGGCTCTGCACCTACACTTTTCTCAAATTCCTCTCCTTCTTCATTTTCTTTCTCTCCTTACACAGGTCATATAATTATCTTTGTATCCCCGCCACCAATACTTTGGTCCCATTTAGGTTCCTAGGAACTTATGTTATGAACACCTTCCTCATACACCTATATCTTCATCATCCTACATCTCTAGACTTGGGAAATCCACCTCGTGTTACGTTCTCTAGTGAGAGGAATTCTCCTCCTCACTATCTCTTATCAGTACATACTTCCGGTGCTTCTTTTGTTGCTCATCAAAAAATTTCCCCAGAGTGACTTGTGGTGATCTTCTTACTAGCCGCGAAGTCCCAATGCACAAGTGTCCCTTGATGTGCACCTTTTACGCGTAAAAATATCCATATATGGTCTAGCCCAGTGATATCACCTATCTCTTTCTCCTGCTCTAGTACATTTTCTAAGCATGTAGGCACTAGTTCATCCTGAGTAGGTGGTGCAGGTGCAACTGGCCTTGACATGCCCACTATTTGCTTCAGCTTTAGGGGACCTGTTAGAGCTATGTACTCACCTTTTATCACCTTTCTATATTTAAAATGCACGACCTTAAGTACACATATACGTGCAATGGCTCGATCTTTCCTACAACCATAGTCTCTGGGGCGATATCAATGTTATCTATTTCAAGTGTTTCAACATACACCTCCCAGTTTGGCCATATATATGTTTTCCATAGGATATAAATATCCATGTCAACCTTATTAGCGTCAAACTTATGCTTGCACTCATTATGTGATCTATTGACGAAATTATGAAAATACCTTGCGGTAATGGTGAATGGTAGCTTGCACCAGGGGCTATTTTCACCTATCTGCATATCAAACCTTCCCAAGTTGAAATGCTGATAGACGGGAAACTATGCTTCACCATTTAATACTGTAGGAATCTCATGTAAAATGCGCCACTCCCCTTCAAATGCCCAGCGTAGCCACCTAAACCATTTCTTCTAGAACTCCTTGTAGGTGTTAGAAATTGTACCCCTTAATATATACTTTGAAAACTTGTTTTTTGGGGAGTTATTGTCTAAGGGAAATTCCCAAACATTTTCCCTTGGTCCATAAAGTACACCAATATCATTGAATACAAGTAATAAAATAATGGTGACCCAAGTAATATTCTCACCTTTATCTACCTAAATGCACGCCTTGGCCACCAAGCTCTCTGAAATGTATCCAATAATGTTGTAGTAAGTTTTGTTGGCCATCTTGTGTGATATGTACAACCAACATTCATTTAATCTCTCGGAGGTACCCAGTTTATAGCCTGTACGCCGTGCTACAACCCTTATAGCCATATCCTCTATATTTGTCACCTTAAATACTCACCCCCATTCTTATACTTGAGCACAACGGCCTTTGCATCAATCCATTCATCATCTAATAAGTCATCTGTAATTTACCGTCTAGTGTCGCGTAACCCCGTAACCCTTCCAATAAGTTTAATGGTGATCCACATCCATCTGCCTGTGAAGTAAAATAAATCCTCACGTACACGTGACATAAGCCATTGATATAGCTATTTAGGCTTCTCAAAGTAAGGTAACTCGAGGATTTGCATGACCCCTACATTCTCTAGCAATCTCCTCACAGAGTTGTCCAAAACCATTTCTCCATTTGTTGTCCGTCTATTTGTTTTTCTAACAACTTCAATAGTGATATCCTTCATACAATAGTCTGTTCTATGGTTAGTATTTGAGATCTTACACTGTTTTATTTTTTTTTAAGATCACTCCTTAATTACTTCCTCTGGATATAACGTTTCCACCAACCAATCTTCTGCTGCTTCTTTGGCCTCTACCTCCACAACTAGAGCTCGCTGTGGTGCCATCCTTTTTTCCTCAACTTCCTGGAGTGTTCTGTAACTCGAAAATTGTTACCTTGAAAAACCTTGATTTCCGTGAGTGTGAACCATCATCAATTTTTAAAACCATAGCCGCAATATTCCTCCTTCTATCCCTAGTCATACGAACCCTAAACACTCGTACTACCACCTAAATTGCAATTATGCAATGAACGCTTCTAAACACCGTGCTTCGATCCCACCTAGTTTCTCAATCTACATATTGCTCTTTGTCTCTAGATCTTCTTCGCACTTCACACTTCGTTCGCTCTCAAACATGCAAGGTAAAAAATGTTGTTACAAAATGCCAAATTTATAGAAGATTTCAAAAATCCTACACATTAATTACTCACATCTACCACTGTACATGGCATTAATTTTGCATCCGCACTCCCTCGAGTGGCATGCCACTTCTTCTACACCTTTTATTTTTGTGCCTCAAACATAACATTCTGGTGCACTCACCACTTCTGTATCATAGATCTCCTCTCTGGACACTTCTATGCGCCAAAGTACATATCCAATGTGACTCTTCCCAAGTAGCCTAAAACGTTACAGCCTTCTTTGTGTTATACTGAGCATCCATCTACCTACGCATGGTCCAAAATTTGAGCAACTTTCCCGATTTTCTCTTTTCTAAATCACCTGTGATTTTTTATTTATCATGCACCCCAATCCACTATATGGTACCAATCGTCAATCCTTCTCCAACCACCCCACACTAAGGGTA
This sequence comes from Taxus chinensis, assembly GCA_019776745.2. Lineage (NCBI taxonomy): Eukaryota > Viridiplantae > Streptophyta > Pinopsida > Cupressales > Taxaceae > Taxus > Taxus chinensis. Next base: position 64,722,121 of record CM034155.1, on the reverse strand, counting down.
TGTATGGTCCTCTGCACATGAAACACTTCTAGATAGTAATCAGATTCTAGCGTGCAAGTGCGCTTATTACACAAAACATTCATCTAAATTGAAAAAACATAACAATGATGAAGGAAACACACATAAAGGAAAACCATTAAGGAAAACCTAATCCAAGTGACAATACTAACTTATTACAAACACCAAGAAGATTTATTTATAGTAGGGCTTCAGCCTATTCCTGTTGAATTAACTGAGAAACTGTGTTTCATACAGTGCCTCTAACTTACAAGCCCGTGAATAAAGTATATAAGTGATAACATACGGTCCTAAACAATGCAACCTTAAGCTTTCCAGGGTGGCACAGAAACTTTGAATCATTCAGAAGTACCATTTTCCCAACCACAAGCTTCTCATCCTTGAAGTGCCTATTACACCATGCCTTTTGCCTATATTTTTCTTGCTTATGACTCCATCTTGCTATAGCATGAATTTCATCCAGCTGCATCAATTTTTGAATCCATTCTTCTAATGCTTTATCATCAACCATACCTCCTGTGCACACAATACACAAAGAAGGTAACATAAATTCCATGGAGAGAACTACCTCTATGCTAAACACCAGTTGAAAGGGTGTTTCCTTATTCAACCTCTTGTAGGTTGTCTGGTATTCCCAAAGTACCACAAAAACCTTGTCATCCCAATCTTGCCTTCCAACATCACAAATTTTTGTCAAGGCATGGCTTGATATCTTATTGAAAGCCTTAGCAGTTCCATTTTCCTGAGAGTGATAAGGGGTTATCGTATGGTGTGCAACCATAAATTCATCCAATAATATCTTGATAGTCTCATTAAGGAAATGAGTACCCCTATCACTTGTTAAACTTAAAGGGAAGCCATACCTGCTAATAATATTTTCCCGCAAAAACCTTTCTGCTGTAGCTGCAGTGTAATCCTTTGTAGGTGTCACTTCTACCCACCTTGTAAGATAGTCTGTAGAAGTTATAATGTAGCATGATCCTATCATGCGCGCGGCTAGGGAAATAGGGCCCAAAAATTTGATTTCCCACTTCTTAAAAGGCTCTGTACTAGTAATAGGCCTCAAAGGCATTTCATCTTAGTGCCCAGTCTTTCCAAAGCACTAAAAATGGTTGCATTCCTTACAATATGCTTTGCAATCACTTATATAATGTCTCCCACCATAGGCTAACTAGTAGAATCTTGTGCATGGTGGCATTCCATGCATACTGTCCATTTTCAATACCACCATGAGCCTCCTCCATAATTGCTGCCCACTCATCCTCAAGTACACAATGACGTAAAAATTCATCCATGCCTAGTTTGTATGAGTCACCATTGATCAACATATAAGGCACAACATGAATGAAAAGTTGGTTATTTTCTAAGGCCTTTATGCCCTCATGTGCCACACCTATGCATAAGAAGACATCAATATCCTCCAAGTCTGAGGGTGCATGGTTCAACCTGAACAAATGGGCATCTGACACCATGTCCTTAACACTCTGTGTGCCCATCCTCCCCTGATTGAATCCTTTATAATTTGTCTGGACCAAAATTACTCTTACCAGGCTTAACCACCACTATAAAATTGAATTCTTTAAACTACAGAACCCAACAACATATGCACCCTGTAAAATAGGCTTATTTACTAAGTACTTCAGTGCCATGTGATTTGTATAAAATATGAATGGGGTAGCAAGTAAATAATGTCAGAACTTGTGGAGCATGTAGATCATAAACAAGGCCTCGCACTCTGTCATTGTGTAATTTTGTTATGTTGGAGTCAAATTTTTGCTAGCAAATAAAAATAGGATGATCAATAATCCTTTCTCCAAGATGAGTTGATACGAACCCATTGTTCATGCCAAAGGCGTCTACATGAACATGAAAAGGCTTAGACCACAAAGGAAACTACAAAATAGGTGTTGTAGTAAGCCTTTCCTTCAGTGTGTCAAATGCGCGTTGTTGTTCCTTACCCCAATAGAAATTTCCTTTTCCCTTGAGTAATTATTCTAAAGGAATGACGATCTAGGCATATCCCTTGATTAATTTTCTATAATAAACCATGTGCCCTAAGAATCCACACACCTCACTCTGGTTAGTAGGCTCTTATAAACCCAAGATGATATCTACCTTAGCAAGATCCACTAGCAAGCCTTCTTTACAGATGATATGTCCCAACAAAATTCCAAATGGTGTGTGGTAAATATAAACCTCTTAATTTTCAAGGAGATGCTCAACTACCGGAACCTCTCAAACATCAACCTCAGATTATCACAATGATCTTTCATGATCCCATAGACAATTCAATCATCCAAATACACCTGCAAGAACTTGTGAATAAAATCCTACAACGCTTGTACCATTATATGTGAAAATACTGTAGGTGCATTTTTTAATCTAAAGGGCATAACTGTATATGAAATAAAAAACCCACTCGGTGCTTAAAGTTGTCTTCTCTTGATCTTCTTAAGCTATCCTAACTTGATGATATCTAAAGAATCCATCAGTGAAGGATTATATTTCACGCCCTGTAAAACCTTCTAATATTTCCTCAGTAAATAGTGTGGGAAAGGGATCAAGGGATCAATCTCACACACAACATTTAACTCTTTGTAATCCACACAAATCCTGATTCTGCCATATTTCTTGATGTTGATCACCATAGGGATCACCCTTTCTGACTCCTCAATTGGCACAATAATTCCAAAAATAACAAATTTTCAATTTCTTCTTTTAGTTTAATGTGCAAGTTCATATTCATGTTGTAAGGCCTCTTCTGAAATGGGCACACACCTTATTTTAGCTTTATATTCATGTCTCCTAATGATTCATGTGATGCCTTTCAATTCATGATAGCATCTAGGGAACAAGTCTTGAAAGTCATGCAATAATAGCTCAATGATTTTAGCAAATTCAGAGTTAGACCAGTAATATTTGATAATGACTTCCTTAGGTTTAACATCCATTCCAATGTTCACTTTCTTAGTCTCTATAGGCTCATGGTAGGTGTGCACCTTCTCATCTGAACTGTCTAAAACTTCACATGTGCCCTTTGTGTGCTCAATGTATAGGTTCTCTACCTCTTCCTCATCAACCATGTAGATCATATTACCCTTTTCTCTTTCCAAACAAGTGTGCCCAAGCTTTTCATCATCTAATTATTCCTCTTTAAAGTGCGCCACCAGGTCTAACTCTCATAACAACTCCTGAAGTAACTCTTCAGCTTTTGCACTATCTCCCATAGTTAAGCGTTTCATAACCTGTAATGCCTCATTCACTAAAGGTTTAGAAGAGAAGTAATCAAAGGTTTGAGTCATACCTTTAGTAAGTTCTTACCAATTTCTAGTTGCCCTATTCAAATTTGCATAGACATACCATGCACATGTGTAACCTCGCAAGGTGAAACAAAAATTGTGCACCCACAAAGAAGGTGGTAAAGCTTCCTTCCTTGTTGCCTAGCGTCTCTCACACTGTTGAACATGGTGCTGAATAGGATCATTACCATGAAATGAATAGATTTGAGTAGGCACATTTCTTCTTAGAAACTAAGAAGATAAAACAATCCTTACTTCTCTCCACTCCAAAATATTATCCCTGTGAACCATCCACTAGCGCGCTGCCATCCCGCGTAGAGTATATACTAACATGTTCCTTCTTTCCACTTGACATTCCCATTGAAAATTCCATAGTAATAAGGAATACTTTTGGATTCTCTTCACCTGTATAATTTGGCACCTGGTTGTTGCCCAAATGCCTAATATTACGTGGCTTACTGACGCGCACAGCTACACTTCGTACTTCACACCCAACCATTTCATAAGTGTTGTGTGCCCAATTGTCACATGATACACTTGTAGTATCACTCATGGACTATGCATCATCCCATTGGAGAACTCCTTCTTTTGATGGCTCAAGCACTTTTAGATTCAAATGGTGTGCACATAAATTGTGTTCAAGTATTCTTCATTTAAGGGCTCTACATAAGGCGTATATTTCCCATCTGTCACAGATATGATGAAAATATCTTCCTTGTTTTCAAAGCTGATATACCCCTTATTGAAACACAAATCAATGTTTTTTGCATAGCACCAAGGACACCCAAGTAATGTTGGAAAATTTTCATCTTCTACAAGTGCTAAGACCTCAAGGTCTCCAGTGAACTTGCCCCCCTATATAATAATGGATGCATCTTTTAAAAATCCAATGGGTGTTTCCTTAGTCCAATTAGACATGAAGAACACATTGGAAGATGTATTTAATGGAGGTCTTCCCATCTAAACCCACACATCTAAAGTGAGTACATTTACTTTCGTGTCTATGTCAACCAAGATGTTACTTAAAATCCAGCCATCAACAACTATATTTTAAGTAATCTCCTTATCATAATCTAAACTATCTGGAGGAAGATTAACATGCAAGAGATATCTCTCATGGAATAATATTTTCTTAGTGCAACATCTTGCAAACCTCTTTCAAAGCATCAACATCTATCTGATGGAGATCAGTTTCTTTCTTTTGTTACAACTTCCCTGGCTATTCTTTCAAACATTATATCTCACCCTATAAATTGTGTATTACCTCCATGGTTTCTTGACAAACCTCTTTCTGATGCATAGGGTCTGGATACTTGGCATGTAGGACTTTCTCTTTAGTAATGGTAAGCTTCTATGGTAGTATTTCCCTAGTGCACATAGACTCAACATGTTTAGTAATCTTTATAGGTACACACTAAGTATCTAGTGCTAACTTTGGCATCCATTGGCCTTCCATAGCATGTTATACTCTAACCATTCCTACACCCTTATTTTCATATTTATGTTTCTTTCTTAAGTTTTCATACAAGTCTTCGAATTCTTCATAACTATGATTATTTCCACACAAAAAAAAACACAATATTCTGTAGACATGCACGCCTATAGTGATAAGGAGATCCAAATGTATAACAAGTCCCATGAGGGAAATCACTCCTTCTACCCTCGTGACCTCAACCTCTGAATCCACCAAGGTAATCTTGACCTATACCATGATGGCCATCAAAATTCCCCTCATTATGATTGCAGTCATGATGCTTACCCTTTTCCTTGGAATTATTTGTAACACCAGTCTGTCTTATGCCAATATCAATAGCATCATAGATCTGATCGATCAATCTGTGATCTTCAATATCATGATTTGAGGACCTATAAATCTTACAGTAACTGGACACATTATTTCTTATTGTGCGCTACAATAATTAGCATCGACTTGAACTGTGGTCCAATTGACATATCTTGCAATCTAAAAATAAGGAGCGCATTGATTTCAGAGGGAAACTATCCTTAGTATGCCCCTCTACTTTACAACATGTACACCAAATCCCACTACACATCTCATATTCTAAATTAGTAGATAATTGTTTCAAATATTTTGCCATTGCTGCAATTTGAGCTTCAAAAAATGGGCTCATTCTTGTGTCCACACTTCCTACTACCTTGTGTGCATCTATATAAGTCTTGTGAGAAAGCACTCTTCTAAAAGTCATGATCAGTCCTCCAACAAACCACTATGCCTGTTGGATTTCATGAATGTCATAAGATAACTTAGAAAGGAGAGTCATGAACCGAGCATCATATTCCCAAAAAATTTTGGTAGTTCCCTTCTTGATGTCTTTGAGTACGCTTATGCTATTTTCTTCAACTAAGGTATATAAAGTTCCTATAATAAATCATCTTGCAACATTGTATAATCCAAACAATTTTGATCAGGATCAACCTTCTTGTATCAGATGTGTGCGTTCTCCTAAAATGTAGTTACAAACTAACTTTCCTTACACTCTGGATATGTAATACCCTTTTTGTGCCACATTATCTTAAACATATGCACGTGCTTAGTTTCATATTCACTTCCTCTATACTCTGAAAGATAGAGAGGCCTCTCCATTTAAATTTGAAGAGGTTGGTATGACCCTTGCCCACCTGATCTAGAACCTCCCGTGTTTCCTCCTATGTTTCCACTACCTTTAGATCCACCATAGCCATTAGCACCCTAGCCAACTAATCCTCATGATCCACCCCTACTAGTAGGTAATGGTCTGGAAGATGCAATTCCCTGTGTTTCGATAGTTGTGCTAAATTTAACACCCATAGTCTGTAAAGTTTCACTACTTCTAGATGTAATGCCAAGGTTTTTTTCACCTATGTTCAGTGTCGAAGACGCACAAGAAAAGATACCTCCAATAGGTCCTCCAAATAAAGTAGATGAATATTTTTCCATAGATGAATATGTTCCCTGATTAACTCCTAAACTTGACTAAAAATTTACTCTATCTACTGCAACTCTACTACTCACAAAATCTTGTTGTTTACTGACTGTCATAGAAATTAGAAAACTAAGTGCAAGGACTAGGTTGTTAGGAAGATTCAGATGCACAACCACATCCCATGTCATCTCTATCGATGTACTCTCATATGATGTTGAAGAGGGTTCCTTAACATGCTTTCCCAAATGGGGGAGATCTTGATGCTCTAGCTCCATGTCTTCTATGTGATATTTGAATCATTCATGAGCCATACCTCTTCACAATTCCATTCACTCTATAACTTTCCATTGCTTCTCTAAATCCATCTCGCATGCCTCTTTAAACATAGGCCATATTTATTCCCTCTATCTTTCTACCACTAGGTGTACCATCCTTACCAAACCTTCTCCTTCCCCCATGCATGGTGGGGTTTATTTAGCCATCGAATTTTATTCCAAATCTAGGGTTATAATCAGGATCTTGATCACCAATGGGATACCATGAAAATATGATCCTCTAGGTTCACACAAAAATTGAAACTCAATAACCTCTGGGAAAGAGCAATTTGAAACTATGTACTCAAGAATATAGTTATTCAAAACACCACAAAACCAAACATTCACAGAGCGAGTCCAAATAATATCTGCATCATACAAGGCTTGGAATTCTTCCTGCATCCAAACAAGCATGTGAAACCTTCAATTCCTCTTATACACACAATCAACCAACCACTGGTACAGATCTATAGGCAAGATAGAAAATAACATATCATATAATGCATCATAAAAAATTTGCTCAACCCACACGTGTGCATTAAAATTAGGTTCTATGCTAAATCTGTGAGCATACTCTTCTTCTAGATCTACTAACTACTCCTTAATACTAGCCAAGGTCAGTCAATATGTCTTCATTATGCAACATCCTAAAAAACAGCTCAGAAAGAGGTCTCAATAATGAAACCAATGATGTAGTGTAGAATTTATAGAAAATATCCCAAGGTGCACTGACACATCAGTTAGCTAGAACTAAGTGCTCACATGAAGCATCCAAGGGTACCAGTCCTATCTTTAGAGTTTCTTGACCATAATTTTAGCATGATTAGGCATGTATATATCCAGATTTATAACAGATAGTAACCAATAAATATTGCATAAACCAGATTTAGATCTAATTCATATGAAATAATGAATTAAATAATTATTATAATGAGATTTACCATGCAAGAACTATATTCAGTCACATCTAACACCATTATCTAGCCAATATGATCCATTATATTAAATAATGTAAAACACATAAGCTTCATATATTATAGTAATGTCATCATGAGTCACGTGCGTGAACAAAACTAGTAGCATAAATCTACAATAATCAGGAATCTTCAAACCATGCAAGTTAATACACACACACACACACACACACACACACACACACACACACACACACACACACACACACACACACACACACACACACACACATGGATGGGGACTTTCCCTTCACTACCTATGCACCTTCCAAAAATAGGTTGCATGCTAATAATAACCATGTGCCCTTACATCAATGTTCAAAAGCATGCCACTGCTAATAATAGAAATTTAATAGTTAACTCTAAGAATAAATCCCATTATTAGACTAAGACTCTGCATGGAACTCAAACTGATGCAAAACCAAATATAGCCTTGTGTGAACTACAAGTCTCTATGTCAACATGTGCTTAGCACTCCATCTCAAAAAATAGCCTAGACAGTAAAACAACTAAGTTATGATCTTGGGCACTCCATTCCTTACTATAATTCCATGCGCACTCCACGTGCCCTATATTCACGCACCCACCCCTTATGTTCTTTTACAAGACTTAGCCCATCTTTTCCAACCAAACAATTGCTAGTGGTCACTAGTCCATATAAAACATATACCATTTTCATTTAGTCCAAAGCATAGATAATGTTAGTGGCTGCTAGCATGTATAACATATTCCAATATTTGAGTTTTTGTAATCCAATATTATGATTTTCAGATTCTAACATATGGGACTTTGGAGTGCATAAAATTCCAATATATGTGATTTTGGAATCCAATAAATGTGATTTTGAAATCCAATATATATGATTATGGATTCCAATATATTTGATTTTGGAATCCAATATATGTGATTCTGGAGCGAAAATAATTCCAATATTTAACAATTTGGAATCCAAAACTAGTAATACTGCATTCCAATATTGGCTATATTTTTCAGCTGCTCAGACTGGAATAAGTCCATATTTAGTGAAATAAGTGTTTATGTAATTTGTTCTTTCATCCTATAGTACTTGAGCACCTTAGTTTTCACTTTTCGACTGTTTTCTTGTTGGTCATGCAATGGCTTACAAATCATGAACAACCATATAAATATAGGAAAAAAATTAGTGGAAAATATTCCATATTTGGGAAATTTGAAAAGGCTAATAGTTTAGAGTATGATAGTGTACCTTTCACCTAAATTTTCCAGTATAATTTTTTTAGTGATCAAATTCATCTACTATTGTAAAATCCTCCTATATAAAATGGTGTATTTTTTTCAGGTACCCGAAGTATAATTGAGTAAGGAGTTTAAGCTGCACGAAATTAGACATGCAATAGGAAGTTAGACATGTGCAAGGAAAATTACTATCGTGCGATAAGAAATATATTGTCATGTGATAGGAAAATTATTATCATGTGAGAAGAAGCTTATTTTCGCGCGATAGGAAAATTATTATCACGGGATAAGAAGCTTGTTATTGTGCAATAAGAAACTTATTATTTTGTGAAAATAAGATTATTATTGGGTGATAATAAGATTTTTGTCATGTGATATGAAGATTTTCCTTTTTTACAGCTATATAATGAAATTATCCTATGTCACGAAAAATTTTCCAATCACAAAAGTGGTTCAAGGGATATTCACGAGGGAGTTTAAACCTCTAATTTCCTAGAGGCCTCTTAAAATTATCCTTGTATAAATAATTAGTTTTCTTAATATGTGAGAATGAAAGGTTAATGGTGATAGGTATGCATGCACATGGTCTAGAGAAGTACAACCTACTACAAACAACAAAGGAAGTGCCCACTTTATTATTCTTAAATTTTTCTCCTACTAGGAGAAATGGACTAGTGGACGTTGAACCTTTTTTGTAAAAATATCAATAGAGTCAAAATGTGTGGATGTTCTTTATTGGAGTTTTTACCAAGTGTGTACAGAAAATAGTGATTTTCATAAAAACAAGTCTCTCTCATTGTACTACTATTAAAAATAGCTTCCTCGTCATATGAATTCATTTCCTATTTCCACAACTCCATTTGTACTAATGTTACTCTTATCTCTAAAAAACAACACCTTCTGATTTTTCATGAATAGATGGATGAGAAATCAATGTTTTTGGGTAACATGGGATTATCTCTAAGTGTGGGACCCTATTGTTAAGACAAACCTCTAGAGAAGGTTGGTTCCTCTACCCGTTCTTAATACTAGACTGCTCCTAATGAAGGAAATGTAATTATCTAATCTTATGCTAACAATCCAAGGAACCAAGGAGAGAGGTAAATGCATAAAAATGGAAATCCTAAGATAAAAAGAGGTGATAACACCAAGAAAAAGGGTGAAGATACTCTAATGAGGGAAAGGGGAGAAGGAAAATGGATAAGGGAGAGGTCAAACATGAGTGACATAGATCCAAAAATTTTTTTTACCTTCTATTCTCCATTAGGCATAAACAAATAGACCTACAAAAGAGATACAGGCACAAAATACAACAACAAGAATGTAAAGTCAAGGAAATGTAACAAAGAATAAGTTAGGGTGTAGAAAACACCACAAAGCAAGATTTTACTACTTTCAAAGTATGCACAAACCTTTACATATGAATAAAAAGGAACAAGAACACATTTCCAAGCTCAAATGGAGGTCTAAAACTCAAAACTACTTGGGAATAAATTTTGACCGAGTTCCTTGCCATTCCAGAACATCCTCTCTCATAAATGAGATATTTTGACAATATATAGAATATGGGAAAGAGAGAGTAGGGAAAAGATAGGGAAACTCAAATTTCCCCTTTCAACCACCAACAACATGGATTATGGGAGAAGGAATGGGCACCATACTTCATCAAATCGGGTGGTTGAGCTTCCTGGAATTATATCTTTTAATGTTGAGAATGTTTTTCTATTTTTAACCCACCTAACATCACCAAAACTAAAAAATCCAATTTTTTTGGTGTAGTACATGTTGAGATATTTCCAATGGTTCCATGCTTGTGAATTTTAGGGCAACAAGGTGAACATTATGTCCATTTGAAGTTTAGATGTTCAAGAGGTCGCGACTGGTTTCACGTGGGCCTCCACAGTCTACATTAACCCTTTTTGTGTCAAGTGCACCTAGATCGGCCGATTGGGGAACTGGTGGAAGCATGGAACTATTCCCTTTGTTCCTTTTGGTCCAGCTTTATCCACAATACCTGTAATTATCTACTTTCTATGTTGTTCCTCTGTTTTATTAGTTGGCCGCATAGCCAATTTAGAGAATTGTTGACTTAGTGAAGCTGTTGTGTTTGTTCCGTCAGGGTCTTCTTTGTCCAAACTACATTATCTCCACTTCACTCATTGATACAAATGGCTATGTGCAAAACTCGAGGAACATGGGAACTATTCCTTTAGTTCTCAGAACACCTGAGTTAGCCACAACATTGCATCCACTTTGTTCCCCAAACACCTCTTACACCTGATTTTATAATGTAGGGAACTGATGATCTAGAAGAAATGTTCCACCCATGCCCAAAATATTTGATTTGTCTTACCTTAAGTTCCCAAATATCTCTTTACAGTCGATGCATAAATGTGGAGAACATAAGGAATAGGGTAACTATTTCGTTTGTTCCTCCCATACCTGATTTAGCCAGTTTGGCCCCAAAATACCCAATGTTTTCAATTTTTTGGCTAAGTATGGAATTGAGAAGTTAGGAAAAGATGAAAGGAATGTCCCCAACATAGATTTCTTCCATTTCTGATCATTTTATATCCTAAATCCCAATTAATTGTAAGTGATCAAAATATCCCAAAAGGTGAGGATTTTGGATACCAATTATAAATTGAAACACATCCCACGCCATTTCAATTTGTTTCCTATTTCCTCTATTCCACACCTCTCTTTACTGTACGACATTATATCTACATGTGTACACTATAATACAAATAATTACAAACCTGAATATTATTAAAGTATATATTTACTAAAATTATTTTTTCTATATACTAATTTAAATAAAATTGTACAAAAATTCCATATCAAATAAAATTCACTAAGATAAAAATAAGCTAGCACATAAAATATAAGAGTAAATACAATAATAGGTTCATTTGAGTCTTCAAAATTGAATTTGTTAAAATTAATTTGAGATTTCACTATGAAACAAAATGAACATGTTGATAAAACTTATGGGGAATCTCCTTAGGGTTAACTCACTTAGCCTCAACCACTATTTAAAGTGTGTCTTGGTTATCAGTTTATATCTCACGATTTATCCATAGCATGCATTGAGGGTTTAGTGTATGTTGCTCCAAATGAGGTTGATCAGTAGTGTTGGCTTTATGTTGGAGCTTCACTCTTTGAAGCTCTAGGTATTTAGGTATTTGTTCATCTTTGAAAATTACAAAAAAAAAATTAGTTCCCACCATTTGGATAGGCATCTCTATAATAAATATCTAGTTACACATATTTGATCTCGGTAGTGAATACGATTGCATTAAACCATTAAATTATTCTAAAGAAACAATAAACCCTACAATGAATCTCATAATGTTTCTTAAACAACTAAATATAAAGTGATTCATTTATACAAGTTCATTATTGCATAGTTTACACACGTGTTGATGTAGCAAAAGACAATTCTTTGTTATGAGGTTATAATTGCAATTGATGGAACAAGGAATTATTAACCCAAAATATAACACACTTTTGAGTGAGATAAAAAAGGAGTCACATAAGAATGAGGTAATACATTGGTTGTAGTGTTATCTATTATTTGGGGTGATGCATTAGTTGTAGTTCTATCTGTTGTTTGGGGTTATCCATAACCTGCATTGAGGGTGTAGTGTATGTTGTTCTAAATGAGTTTGATAAGTAGTTTTTGCCTTGTGTTGGAGCTTCACTCTTCAAAGTTCTATGTCATTGGGTATTTGTTAATCTCTACAAATTACAAAAAAAATCTTTTGGATCCTACCAATATCCTAGGTCATCTTTGTAATAAATATCTAGCTACACATATTTGATCCCGGTAGTGAATATGATTAAATTAAACTATTGATATCTTTTAAAGAGGAAATAAACCCTGCCATGAATCTCATAATATTACTTAGACAACTAAATATAAAATGCTTCATTGATACAAGTTCATTATTGCATAGTTTACACATGTTCATGTAATAGAGGAAAATGCTTTGTCATGAGGCTATAACTACAATTAACCCGGAAAGGAATTCTCAACCCAAAATAGAACATACTTGTGAGCAAGATGAAATATGAGTCATGTAAGAATGAGGTGATGCATTGGTTGTAGTGTTATTTGTTATTTGGGGTTATCGCTAGATGTTCTTGATGGTTCGATTGGTTGTGTAGACACTAAAATTAGGTCACACTCCCCTTTGGTCCCTCGACAAATAAGCACCCTTCATCACATTCACCTAGCCATAGCCCGCTTCACCTCACTAATATTAATTAAATTAAATTAATTCATTATCCTCACCGTACTTATTATTTAAATAATATCCACACATACACTTCACCTAGACACCTCATCAAGCCAACTCACCTTAAGACCTATTCTTAGTAAGTTGTCATAACTAACTAAGACTTACCATAAACCTAAAAATCAATGCCTACATTCTCTCTAACCACATTCTTGCATGCTTACAAGAAGCTTCTAGTTTAATCCGTGGGTTAACGAAATGAAATCTGAGAAAATCAAGAGGATCTCCCTAGTTTAGTAAACATAGGAAATCTCACCTTGACTGACGCCGGTTAGCCCTAACCATCGTTGGTTAGGCCAGAACCGCCGTCAGTTACCCTTTTAACCCCCAAAACAACCTTATTTTCAAGGTTGGAAAAGTTTGGAAAAAGGTTGGAAAAACATTAGCAAATTCTAGAGATATATCACATCTTCTGAGAGTGAATTCCAGTGAGAACACACATGCAAGGAAAGAGATCAAGCATTTTTTCCTACACAGCCATCCCAACAGCGATCTGAGCTAACCAAGCAAAGAGGAATGTACATGCAGCCCATGTAGAAGCTTTCCTTCAGTTGGTGACCACCTGTAGCCTTCAAAACCTCTCATCATCACCTCCATCTCTCACTCACAGGAATCCAGGACCAGAATCCAAGTAAACATTATACTTCTCTGGTTTATTCCATTTCATCATTATATTATCATCTTTTGTTTACCTAGCCATCCATTGACCTCCTGCAACATTCACCCCTCCATATACCCATTAAAACCTCACCAAATCCCTCCCAAATCACCCAATACCTCATCATCGACTGACCAACTTTCTTTATGCAATCACAAAGGAGACCCCAAACTCATTCTGGGGCATTCCTAAAACTCTACAGTAAGTGAACCAGCACCAGTTATGACCTAACCACCATCGTATCAACCTTAAACCGACATCGGTCTACTGTATTTTCCCATACAACCCAGAACAATGAACTACCCACCTAAATCCCTACATCACCCTCAATCCACCTGTGATCTACCTGAGACTTCTGTCAGACCTCCTGAGACCCAGAACCAACTATTTGACCTTTAGATCCTATTATAACTTAGCCTATTATATTTGATCTATTTTCTTATTGTGTTTTAATTGAGATACCTAAATCATTTTGAATTATAATAGTGCTTCACCTTCATTTACCGCATTAAATTGTTTAAAACAGTGGACTGACATGTCATCTAGGGAGTATCACACTTCCTGGATCTAGCATACACTAGGTAGTTCGCTATACATATATTGTTTAACTTTTTCTGGTGGTCTTCCTTTGTCATTACAGGTTGTTCCTCCTAGCCAAAAGGAATCTCTCATGATTAGCTATGTGGATTCAAAATTCATACATGCGTGCAACAACCCATCAACCAACATTAGAACAAATATTCCTCCTTATGCACTCGTTACCCTATTTGTTTCATCAATACTTCAAAGAAACGCCTATAGAATCAGGTTGAAACATTTTGGCATGCCTGGTGGGACCCATCCGGGGTTTCTTACATTTCATTCATTCCTAGAAAAAAATTGTGTGTTTGTTTCCCTTTTGAAAATCATACACATTAATTTTCTTCCCTTGGTAACCCACCTTTTCTTTCTATTTGCTCTAAAGGAAAAGTTTCTTTTGGTGTAATTAAAAAGAACAATTTCTTCATGTTTTTTTGCATTATAGTGAAAGAACATCCCTCTTCCTCCTCATCTTATTGTGTCATCCAACTTCACGCTTCGATTTGGGCTTAAAAATAAGTTCATTAAATTCTTGATTTATCGCAATTAGCCCACATTAATTGCAGGGCATCCTATACGATGGAAGTCATGACCAGCTGATGGTTGACAAACAAACCGACTGTAGAAAGCACTTTCTTTCTCTTTCTCTCTCTCGGAGTCTTACCAAACCTCAAAAAAATAAAAAATATACACATTCTTAAATAACATCTTACCTAGAAGACATTGTAGGTGATCACACAATCATGACACAGTGGGCACCCAGCTCGCTGCTCTATCGAGTCATACTTCACAGTGAAGCCCGTCCCCATCATAACCATACCTGAAACCTCACATTTTAGATCTCCTTCTTCATAGGAAGCCATCCTCACTGAAAAACCTCTATTTCAAAATTCATGTGTTAGTCCTTAAATAACATAAGCTAAAAAAACATAATAGAAAAGGAACTCCTAGGATCGTTATTTTTCTGTAGTGTTTCTGCTTGGCTTGCATTTTGAGGTGAGAGAGTACATGTTCTTCATTTTTTTCTTGTTCATCCTTGCAAGCTCCTCATCACAACTGGTGTATTCCAAGCTTCACCTGAGTGTGTCTGGGCCATATCATCATCATTCTTAGAAGTCTATGTCTAATTCTACATCAGATTTTAGTTCACAACCACTTTTCTTTCATCACTATTTCAATTTCACAGTAACTGTAGTCGGTTACCATCTGACCGTCATTGGTTATACCCAACCGACGTCGATTCTAGGTCCTTTTGTTAACCTACCCAAAAGGACATTTTTATTCATTTTCTCCCACTTTTCACAATCCCTATCACTACCATCGTTCTCATTGACATTGTACAACACTCATCAGATTTGGCATACCTGTTAGATTTGACCTTTTGCCTTAGTTTTTTAGTCACTGACCATTTTCTATAGTGACCGGTAGTGGTTACCCCCTTACCAGTGTTGGTTTTCCTTAACCGGCATTGGTTATCCTGTTTCACTTTCCCAACCCACCATTTGGTACCTAATCCACTTTTTACCATGTCAGATTCACCTGTTCCTACTATGTTTTCTATGTCATTTACAGAGAAGTAGCCCTATCTTATCAGTAATGACTCACATGGTGTTGACCCAAAGACAAGCAAGCGTACTTGTGTTTCACATCAGTTGTCAACCACTCCCACCTAGTCCCTTCACCCATATTCCATTTTATCACCATCCATGGATCCCATCCAACCTAATCACTATCGCTACCGAAGATGAGGAGTTCACATGACTCCTTGACCAAAACCTTGTCACGCTTTGCAGTTTTATATTTCCCACTCATCCACTCGAGATGCTTTAGGTCAGTTGATATATGGCATGCCTGTATCTATCCCCCTGACTATCACTCCCACTTCCTACATCAGATCCATCTGGCTCTATGCTTGCCCACATCTACCTTACCCCCAGTTCATTTCTCAGCTAGGTCTTATACCCATTATGACTTGCCACGTCTGTCCACCTCCGTTACCCCTACCACATCCACCATACCCTTGATAACTATCCAAAACACAACCTCATCTGCCTCTTATGTCTCTCACATACCTGTAGCTACACTACCACATCTAGTGTCGGTGACCCCTACCCCTTTTCAGAACATGGTACTTTCCATTCCAAAATCCTAGTAGCCCCCATTGCCACTAGGGTTACCATGACCCTTCCACCCCCCATGTACATACTATTAGTCAGCCTCCCGTTTCCTCCATTATTCACTCCACGATACGTACCCCCTGTTTCACTTCCTTCCTCTCTAATCAACCTACATGGCAGCACCATAAATTGGAGTGACACCCCCATTATATGCCCAAAACCAACCCTCTCACGCTATATGAGGCACCCAATCATCGCAACCTACCAACGACCTAATCAAATTGATGTTGGATAAGATGCAGACATTAGAGGCATCAGTTTACTGGCTCTCGTTACACTCTCCACCTATGATGATATTTGTAACGATTCCATCCACCCATCCATTCCTATCCGTCCATACCCCATGCATTGGGAAATGCCTAAATTCAATCATTTCAATAGAAAATAAGACCCGCAACAGTCATTTGTGGTCGTTCAAACATGGGTGTTATCTGATCGCTCACGATGATGCCTTGCTCTTGAGAACCTCTCCCATGTCGCTTACTAGAACTACATTAGATTGGTATAGTGGGTTACCTAGACACTCCATATTCTCATTCAATTAGGTAGCCCAAGCCTTCTTGGATCATTTCTCGATCAATATCGTTAAGATGGTTACCATGACTGACCTATACTCTACATGCATTAGTATGAGGATGAATCTATCGCATATTTTTTCACTTGCTGGTGTAGCTTTGATCAACCAACTCACCTTCCAACTGCCACGAAAAAAAACTCATCGAGGTCTTCACATGGGCTTCTACTAGACATATCTCACCGACCTTGCAGGTCCAAACCTTTTGAAACATTCAATGAAGCATTCACTATGGCACGAAAGTTAGGCATTCGGGCCATTGAAGAGAAGAAAAATATAATTACGTAACAAGAATTCAGCATTCAATTCGAATGATACCTCTTCTTCTTCCAAACCACAAACCAATTACTCAAAAGCTAAGGGCACCACTAACGCAATGGTACTCAAGGCTCGTAATGATAGTATTTTTAGAAGAAATAAATAGGCTTGTAACAAAGTTTATAAGGAAATAATCATTGTTGTGCAAGATAATATTGCTAGATTTAAACCCCCTAAAAACAAACTCTACCCAGAGAATGAAGAATGCATTCTGACTGAATGGAATATAGCCACTATCAACAGAAATAAAAATGGTACTAACAGAAGCACAGTCCGATGGATTAAACCCCCCACTAATTGGCACAAGTAAAATTTTGATGGGGCCTCAAAAGGCAATCCGGGTAACTCTGGTGTTGGGGGCATCATCAAGGATCAAAGAGGCTGCTATGTTGCTGCTTTTTCTGGAAGAATGGGAAGACAGACTAATCATTATTCTGAAGCCATGGCGGCTCTTTGGGCTATTATACTTGCCAGAGATTGTAATCTTCAAAATATCATAATTGAATGTGATTCTATAAATATTATAAATCTTCTGAATAAAAAGCAACACCCCAGCTGGTCTATCAGGGATTATATTGAGGAAGCTATAGATATATGCAAAAGCTTTGCTAATGTCCACATCACCCATACTTATCGGGAAGGAAATAGGGTTGCTAAAAGCTTGGCTAACTTAGGTGTTAATAATTCCTTTCAAACTTAGATTGGCGGGGACGTTCTGCCCGCTCATGTCAATAAAGCCATCATCATTGATCTTCATGGCAGTGAAAATCATGACTAACGGCTGTATTTTAGATGCTAATGTGTGGATTCCCAAGTACATGATGATGACATCACAAAAGATTTGGATGATTGTTGCGATTTGTGCGGGTTGGATTGCCATCATTTCTTGGCATGGGAGGAAAGCTGGGGAGCAGGGAAATAATAACAAATGTAGCATTATAATTAAGCTAGATTTCACGGGAAGAACAGATTCAAATACCAAAAACACCGTTCGGCCTGTCCCGCACATTGCAAGCTTTTTTACCGTTGAAAAAATGAATAGGAACAGAGGAAACATGGTGGGTCCACCATGCAAAACTGAACCGACCCACAATCCTGAGTGGAAAGAGAACATGGAGCTTTGGGAGTACCTGTAAATCGGGGGCCTGTTGAATTTCATTGAGAGGATTCAAGGCTTCGACCAAGACATCTCCATCAAATTTTCCAAGGGTTGGAAGAACATAATTGTCAAGTATAGTAACATGAAAATGGAAATTACAGAAGAGCTCATAGCTCAGATCATGGTTCTCAGCCTAGAAGGCACAAAATTCTTCAATAAGAAGGTCGACAGGGAGGTAGAAACCAAGAAATTTCTAGAAGAGGGAGAGAATCTTGAGTTCGTAACTGCTAGCCTCAAGGTGGAGTCGATCCCTGTACCTTTTTATGAACTTGCCAAAATGGTGGTAAGATATGTTACCCTTGAAGGAAGATATGTGACTATTCCTCACAAGCATCTGATTTTTCTGAATCATTTTCGTAGAAATAAGATTATTAGCTTTCCTCATTATCTAATCAACTCCTTGGAGAAATCTATAAGAGAAGTTCAAAATCACTCTAGGGCTGTCCCTCTGCACTAGGGCCTTATCCTCCTAATTCACCACCACTTTTTCAGCTACCCTCCCATGAACCCTATCCCACCCCCCTCCTTCATACCCCCACCTGCCCATATTGCTCCCACTCCACCCCTGCTAAAAAGAAAGAATGATGATGTTGGCTCTAGTAAGAAAAACAAGAAAGCTAAAATCCCTGCTTCCCAATGAGTCCTTAGGAGCCACAAGGACTTAGAACTAGCTGAAAACCTCCTGCATATTAACATGCTTGTGGAGAAGCCCAAAGAGGAGGATTTTCTGAAGAGGGTTGACAGATTGGAGAAGGAGATTCAAGAGCTCAAAGGGGCTCTAAGAAACATGGAGAGAGCCAAGGGTAAAAGGATCCTTCAAAGTGAGGAGGAAGAGGGGGTCATCGATGAAGTCTTCAAGAAACTACAGTCCCTTGATGGCAGATTAGGGAATGCCAAAATCCGCAATGACTGCATTTTATCTGCCCTCAAAAGCATTTATAACTTCATTGAACAACATGTCCACAGTGTTTGCAGTTTAAGTGGAATCAATGAAGACATATGGGGCCCTAAAGAGAATAGGGACATTGCAATCTCCCAAGCAGACATGAAGGACCCCTCTCAGGCCACTTCCATTGCCTTTTTCATGTCACTGCAGGCCATCAAGACCAAGATTGACAGGGCCATCAAGTAACGGGTTGTTGTGCTGATGTTTTTTGGCTGTGTTCTGGCGGTCCTCAAGCGGTTCTGGAGCTGTTTTTTGGCGGAGCTTGTTATTTTGTTTCTCTTTTGGTTTCTTTTTGATCTTGTCTTCTTAGATCTGGATCTCTGTATGTTTTGATCCACTTTTCACCTATATTGTAATATCTGGCTATTGAGCCTTCTTGGTTGACTGTTTTTCCCCTCTCTGGGCTACTTCTCTCTTTTTTTCTATCTGGCTTTTGGGCCCTTTTGTATACAGGGTATAGTCCCTTCAAAACTATTTTCCCTTAATAAAAAAAATGGTACTCAAGGCTGTCCCAGCTCATCTGTCAAATCAGGCTACCCCCTCATATAATCTCTCACCCATCCAGACTTTTCAATTCAGACGAGAGTAGTGGAAATACACCCCAATCAGGGAACCTTAATCTTTTGTCTTAGAAATTCTTATCAAAGCCGAGGCCATTACCCTTCCACCTATAAAACCACACACTGGTTTCGACCCTACTCGCCCCATGCCCACATGGTATAAATAACATGACTTCTGTAGCTATCATCGAGTAAAGGATCATGGTGATGGTGATTGCATCACTTTCAAAAATATTGTCCAAGAAATTCTTGAGAAAGACAAGTTAACCATGAATAATCCTAACACACCTACTGTTGTATATATCTTCCCCCCCGGGTAGATATAGACAAACAAAAGAATATGGAAATCAAAGAAACTCAGAGCCTGATATTTATTGCGTCACCAAAGGTAAAGGGTGTAGGTAAATGAGTTTCAACACAAATATGGATGTGCCCATGGTGCAGGTAAGAGAGTGTTAACACAAATATGGATGCACCCATGGCACAGGTAAAAGGCGCACGACAGAAGGTGTCGACACGAAAATGGATGTGCCCATGGCACAAGTAAAAGGTGCACGACATAAGGTTTCGACACGAAAATGGGATGCATCCATGGCATAGGTAAAAGGCACATGATAGAAGGTGTTGAACATGAAAATGGATGCACCCATGGCGTAGGTAAAAGGTGCAACATGACAAAAGGTGTTGACACGAAAATGGATGTGCCCATGGCGCAGGTAAACGGTGCATGATAGAAGGTGTCGACACAAAAATGGATGCGCCCATGGCATAGGTAAAAGGTACACGACAGAAGGTGTCGACATGAAAATGGATGCACCCATGGCACAGGTAAGAGTATGTCAACATAAAGATGGATGCGCCAAGGCACACCTTCAGGAGGTGCAACATTTTGAGCGCTGACAGGAAGCAGACCCTGGCGTAGATATTCAGATGGCCATAACTTTTCACAGGGAGCTCAGATTCATGCAAGGTTGGACTTTTCAGAAATCTTACAAGGTCCTCTATCTAACTACAGCTGGATATCTTTAATTTGGTGGGAACAAGTTCTTAAAAATATAAAATATAGTTCACCACTTTTTGGGTTTGCTAGGGTTCTCACCTACCACCATAATGAGATGAATTAAATGCAGCCTAGAGGTGGTTGGGGTAGATGTGGAATTCTTCTCTCTTTTCTCTCTCATTCTTCCTATAAATTGTGAGGGGATTCTTTCTAAAGGTTGGAAATTCTTGTTTTCCCCCTCCCTTCTTCTCTTTGGCAGGTGAATTTGTGAAGTTTAAACTTCCCATCTAAAACTATAATGCAACTTTGCCTCTTGGCATTTTGTAGTGTATTGTATCAATATTTGGAGTAAAATAATGCATGTCTGTGGATGATTCTCAACCCTCTCTGTGTTCATTTTACATCCTTCTGATCCTTCACTTGCAAAATCTGGTTATCTGTGCATGATCTTGCATTACATTTTAATGGTTTATGTTTATTGGCAAGAAAGATGTTCATCATTCCTCGGTGCATCACCTTTGTAGTTTAGGTTTTATTTTTATGCATCTTCTTACCCTGTATCCTTGGCAAGTTAGATTAGGTTTTTGAGTAAACCCTCTACATTTTTATGTGTGCATCTGAATAGAGGAATAGGAACTGGCCTTCATCCGGAGAGCTTTTCTGATTTCGCAAGGTCCCACACTTGGGAAAAGCTCCATGTTATGCAATCACACTGAGAGTCTCAACCCATCGAGTCGCAGACATTCAAGGGTGCTGTGATTCACCATCAATAGTTTTGGCATGCCTGGTGGGAGCAAGAGGTCATTCCACAAGTTTTGAAGGAATTTTTAAGAAATTTTGACTAAAAATTTATAGGTTTTACAATTTCAGATTTTTCACCTTCCAGGATGAACTTTGAAATCAATTTTGAAGGACTTAACTTGCTCGAAACAAGTCAAAATTTCACTAGTTGATAGATTGGGGGATAATATTAAAAAGGTTATTCTTATATTTTTGAGATTTTGACTTTAAAAATTTCATGGTTTTTAGTATTTCGGGTTTGCCCAGTTGCCTTGCATGACCTGAGTTTTGCTCGTACCTTTTGGGGATTAAGTGGCTGCACAACAGGACCCGATAACCAAATTTAAGAACTGTATCTTTCAGATCCTTCAAGGTTTTAAATATTATTTTTTAATATTGTTAGGTTTGGTGTGTAACTTGGCAGAATCTAGCATTTTCAGGCTCATTATCTAACACATCTGGTGACTCCGAGGGGGTAGAATTCAGCAGTGTAGTAGCAAAAGTTACCCAGGTACATGAGAAGAATTCAAACCAGGTCTGATACTTGAGAAGAGGGGCTATTTTTCCACTTGTAGCTATCACCAGGCAGAGGAAGGAGAGGAAGAAGACCTCAAAGATCACCATCTCCACCTAACAGGACTTTATCAACCCCTCCACCGGGTAGACCTTTCATCCAATCAACAAGGGTTCTCAGGCCAATCAGAATGGTGCAACCATTGAATCTCTTTGTCAACTTCACCGGCAACAGCCCACTTGCCCTCAATGCATAGAATCCAGTTCCAATTGCAGCATTGAAGAACATTCCATTTTTCACTGGAGAAAATCATACCACTCTTGGTGATCATGTCAAAGACATTGCTAACGTTTGTGCAATCCATGAGATAAATGAAATGGATGTTGTTGTCAAATTGCTGGCATCTTCATTCAAAGGGAAGGCATTGCAATGGTTTAGGAGCCTTGCAGCTGGTTCTATCCAAAATTGGAATCAGTTATGCATAGTCCTCCATGAGCAGTTTGGAGAAAAGGGAGACAATTTGTCCCTACTAGAACAATTGACAACTATCAATAGAGCTCCCAATAAGCAGCTGAATGACTTCAACTTCAGATTTCAAAGGTCTTGGGATAGGATTTCAGTGGCCATTAGGCCAACAGCTGAAGGTGCTTTTCTATACTATCTTAAGGCTTTGAATTCTTATATTTCTATGTTAATTCAATCTATGGGAGGCACAACCTTACCTACTGCTTATAGCATTGCCATTAGGGCTGAAAATTGTGTTATTCAAGCTGGTAAGCTGGCTCCTAGGCCTCCCATGCCCTTGTATCCAAACTTAGAAAATCCAAGCACTAGTCAAGCACCCACTTTGGCTCCTATTCCCACTCCTAGAAATCAAAGTTCAAATGAAACTTCTACTTCATCCTCTAGTGCTTCAAATGAACTCCAAGAGGTTATGAAACAATTGTAGAACCTTGGAAATGAGCTGGTGACTATCAAAAGACATCAAGCTCAAAGCACTAGACCGTATCAGCCTCAAGCATAGTACCAGGCTAGGACACCATACCAACCCAATAGGCCACCCAATCTGGCTACAAATCAAAACCAAGTAAGGCCTCCCACCAATAGACCATTTCAGCCCTATAACCCCAATGTTGCATCTTCTTCTAAAGCATTAGTGCTAGTAAAAAATAACATAGCTCAAGAATATGATTGGTGTTTCCCATGTAATGAACCTCACAACCAATCTATGTGCTTCAATGGTGCTTTGAACCAAGCCTTGATGGTGACAACTACTGGTGTAGAGGGTGAAGTGAGTCAAGAAACAAATCAGCAACAAGGGACATCTCAACAAAACACAGCTCTAAATGATACCGCACTTGCGAATTGGCAAGATGAGGATTTTTGTGGCATGAATCAAACAATTTCTCAGAGTGTGGCAGCTAACACAAGATCGAAGAAGAGGAATATTGGTGAAGGGAATTTATTGGCTCCAAGTGATCTACAACCTTCCATCACTCCACAAGGCATCGGTAAGAAAAATATAGTTCCAAACACGCAAGGGCAGCCCAAACCACCTTCTAAACCAACTCAAATGCAAGATGTTTCTGCCCATGCACAAGAAAGGAATGCACAAACTAAAGGAAAACAAAGAGATGTTTCATCCCCATTTAGCATCATTAATCAAATGAAGAAGACAAATGTGAATATATCAATGTGGGAATCTTTATCCATCCCAGGCCAAAGAGATCTTCTACAAGCTGCCATGAAGAATTGGTCAACTTCAAACCAGCATGTCCATATGCAAGAGAATGTCCTCACAAATGTTGCTCATCCTGAAGGGAATCATGGAGGACAACAAGGTAAAGTTTTGAAACCCCCTCCATTCTATGTTTCATTAATCATTGGCAATAAACTAGTACACAATTGCATGATTGATTCTGTGGCGAGTAGTTCGGTCATGCCCAAGCAAATAGCTAATCAGTTGGGTCTCTAATATGAAGTCATATCCAAAGGGGTAGTGCAATTGGATGGGACAGCAGTAGCAACGGTGGGAGTGATTAAAGGTTTGAATCTTACCTTGCATACATGCCCCAACATTACCATTTTGTAAGATGTGTCAGTGATAGATTTTCCACCACTCTTTTCCCTATGTTTATCAAGGGATTTCACAGCTAAAATTGGAGGTTACTTATCTACTGACTGGTCACACATGTTGTTCAGAACTAGATATGGTACTAAGGTCACAATCAGATCTGAACCAATTGCAAACTTTCATATTGAGCCTCATACTCCAAGCCAAATCAATGCCAACTGTTTAGCATTTGATCAAGAAGATTATCCAAGCATAGATGAAGCTGACACCAAAGTTGGAAGCATTCCAAATTTGACTCTTGATAAATGGGCAAGTAAGGTACATGCTTTTGATCCCTACCAAGAAATAGAAGAATCTGAGCTAGGAGTCTATTGTATGCATGAAGAAAACCAGCCTATTCCTAGCATCACCAAAACAGACCATAAGGATGACAATGAGGTATGGAAATTATTTTTCGATGGATCAAGGAGTAGGCAAGGCACAGGAGGAGGAGCTATGCTTGTTTCACCTCAAGGCATCAAATATTATTCAGCTTTCTGTTTCCATTTTTCCTATTTAAACAACACAGTTGAATATGAGGCGTTGATTCATGGACCTCATTGGGCCAAGAAAAAGGGCATAAAGATCTTGTAGGTGTTCGGGTATAGCGAGCTGATTGTCAATCAAGTCAGGGGACAACATGCTACAAAGAATGACCTACTGAAGAACTACAAGAACAGGGTATGGGACCTCGTTGAGGATTTTGAAGCTTTCAACATCGTGTCCATATCCAGGAAGAAAAATGAAGTCGTAGATAGGCTCGCAGCAGTTGGAGAAACATTTGATGTGGTTGACAACATCAGAAGAGAAAAAACACAACCACATATCCATGTGATTGTGAGGCCAGCAGTTCCAGATAATAACACAAGCTGGAAGGTGTTTGAGAATGATCAACAGATCGTCAATTTCTTACAAGAAGAAGCTGAATTCTTAGCTAGGAATCAGGACAGACTAGAGCAGCAGTACGGTGATCAAGTAGTGCAGCTACGGACAAACAAGCTTCCCAAAGGTTTAGTAACATTGGATTCTATCTTCAACCCTAACGACCAGTTCCATAGGGAAAAGGCTAACATACAGGTCAAGAGAGAAGATTCAGAACCAATTCTGGTTGGGGAAGGAAAAACACTTCAAATTGGTAGAGTGGCCATTGAACAGGAGAAATCAGATTTCATATAGCTTTGCCAAGAATTTCCAAATGTATTCTGCTTGTAGCTATGAAGACTTGAGAGGATTCGATCCAAATTTGGCACAACATACCATAGAATTGGATCCAGATGCTAAGCCCATCAGGTAGAAGTAGAGACCAGTCAACCCTCACATTGAGCCTCTAATGAAGAAAGAGCTAAATAAGCTAATAGAGGCAAAGCATTATATTCCTGATCAAGCACTCAAGTTGGGTTTGCAAACTTGGTTCTGGTCAAGAAGAAGAGTGGAGAAATCAAGTTGTGTGTGGACTTCCGAGACCTCAACAGGGCATCTCTCAAAGACCATTACCCACTTCCTTCAATGGAACAAATATTGCAAGTGGTGTCCGGTTCAGAGAGATTCTCTCTCCTAGATGGCTATTCGGGGTATAATCAGATAATGGTGAAAGAAGATGACCAGTTTCAAGATAGCTTTCACCACCAAATGGGGTACCTATGCCTACAAGAAGATGCCATTTGGACTATCAAATGCTGGAGCCACTTTCCAAAGGGCAATGGATATGGCATTCAAGGGGTTGATCAATAAAATAGTTCTGATATATCTTAATGACATCATTGTATTCTCTAAAAATGCAGTGGATCACCTCTTTCATCTGAGGCAGGTATTTCAGAGGTGTAGAAGATTTGGGGTATCATTGAATCCCAAAAAATGTATATTCTTAGCTCACGAAGGAAAAACTTATAGGTCATATTGTTTCAGAGGAGGGATTGATGATTGACCCAGAAAGAGGTTGAAGCAATTTGAGTGTTGCCATTGCCAAGTCACAAGAAGGCTCTTCAAAGCTTCTTGGGAAGGATCAATTTTGTCCGCATGTTTGTTTCCAAACTTTGCAGCTCTTGTAAAGCCAATAATGCTGATGTTGAAGAAGAGCATGGCATTTAAGTGGACATCTGAAGGCAAGGAAAGTTTTGAGGCAATAAAAGAGGCTATATCTCAAGCTCTGACTCTCGTCAATCCAGACTTCTCCAAGGACTTCATGCTATATGCCTTCAGTGGTGGAGACACCATTTTTACAATCCTGGTACAACAAAACAAGGAAGGATTAGAATAATTTAGTCACTTTCTTCAGTCAAGGCTTGGAGGAATACGAAACTAGGTACTCTTTCATTGAAAAGCATGTCCTTACAGTGATCAGAAGCTTAAAGAAATTCAAGCACCTAGTCTCAAACAACAAGATCCAATTGTTGGTCTCTCATGCGGGGAATCAAGGACTTCCTTCTAAATGAGGATCTAAATGAGAAACGTGTAGGGTGGATCACTCGTGTCATGGAATATGACATCGAAATTAAGGTCACTAATCTGGTCCGTGGAAAGGGATTATGTGAACAACTAGCATTGAGTCAGCAAGTTGAAGTAGGTGATGAAAAAGAGGCTATCTTGGTACTACAAGATGGTCAAGAATAGGAAAATGATGATGCACCCACTCCTTGTTGGACTCAGAATATGATACACTTCCTACAGATAGGCCTATGCCCTCTAGAAATGAGCAAAGCAAAAGAGGAGATACTTTAGATTACAAGCCATTCCATATGTGCTTGTTGATGGTGTTTTGTTTAAGAAAGGACATCAATAGAGTTCTATTGAGGTGCATTGGGACAGGTCAAATTGAGAGGGTGTTACGAGATTTTCACGATGGAGATTCCGGAGGACATTTCACCCCACGAGTAACAACTATCAAGATAATGAAGGCAAGGTATTATTGGCCGACAGTCTTCAGTGACTGCTATACATGGATAAGAAAGTGCAAGAAATGTGCACTCTTCATGGGAAAAGAAATACTAGCAGCGCTTCCACTTGCACCCAATTTTGGTTGACTGACCATTTATGCAATGGGGATTGGACTTCATCGGGGTCATCAACCCTAAACTCAAGCCAAGGCCACAAGTGGATTCTCACGGCAACGGACTATTTCACCAAGTGGACTGAAGTAGTAGTGCTCAAAGAAGCGAATGAGTTTAACATACTAGACTTTTATGAAGGAATAGTGACCAGGTTCGGTGTGCCGGCCACTATCATATCAGACAATGCATTAGCATTCATAGGTTCCAAGATTATAAAATGGGCTGTCAAGAATGCAATCTATTTGAGCACCTCTTCAAATTATTACCCGTAGGGTAATGGACAGGCAGACTCCACGAACAAGAATTTGCTAAGAATCATCAAAAGGACTCTAAATGAAAACCAAAGGACATGGCATACCAAGCTAAAATCAGCATTATGGGCTGACAGGATAATGCACTAAAGAGATCTACTAGGTAATTCTCCCTACAAGTTGGTCTATAGGAAAGAGGGCGGAGTATTGCCTATATCATTAGGAATTGCCAGCATTGGAGCTCATGTAGTAGTTGGAGTTGGCGGAGTTCAAACCAGTGGAGGCCAGGTATGTAGAGTTGATGGAATTGGAAGAAATAAGAGAACATGTAGTTCTGATGATTGAAAAGGATCAATCCTTAGTAAAAAGATGGTTTGATAAGAAGGCAAGAGCAAGGACCTTCCAGGAAGGGGACCTAGTTCTGAAATGGGATGCAGATCGGGAAAAACCAGGAAGGCACTCCAAGTTTGATTCCATTTGGAGTGGCCCCTACATGGTCACAGGATGTAAAATTAGTAATGCCTTCCAATTGTCTACATTGGATGGAGAAGAACTCCTGATTCTGGTTAACGGAAGTCTATCTTAAACATTGCTACTAAAAGGAAAAGGTTTACCCTTGTAAATATTACCCTAGCTTTTCAATTCCTCTAAGTGCATATGCACATCGTCTTGTTATAGTTAGGTTTCATTTTCCCTAAGTGTTTTGGCACATGTTTTGTTGCTCTCGGGTTGAATTTTATACAGTTCAGCAGTGCTGTTGAGAGAAGAAGTTGCAGTATCAGACCCCGGGGATTAGATATCAGGATGGTTTTAGGTTATTGCTTATGACTCCATGTCCAATGGATTGGTAAAAGGCCACTAATCTTCTACCTAGCAGGTAGGTGATCCCATTGAGTCACCAAATTTTTGTATATATCTTCCCCCCCAGGTAGATATAGACAAACAGAAGAATATGGAAATCAAAGAAACTCAGACCCCAATATTTATTGCGTCACCAAAGGTAAAGGGCACAGGTAAATGAGTGTCGACACAAATATGGATGCGCCCGTGGCACAGGTAAGAGAGTGTCGACACAAATATGGATGTGCCCGTGGCACAGGTAAAAGGCACACAATATAAGGTGTTGACAAGAAAATGGATGCGCCCATGGCATAGGTAAAAGGCGCACGACAGAAGGTGTCGACATGAAAATGGATGTGCCCGTGGCGCAGGTAAAAGGTGCACGACAGAAGGTGTCGACACGAAAATGGATTGGCCCATGGTGCAGGTAAACAGTGCATGATAGAAGGTGTCGACATGAAAATGGATGCGCCCATGGTGCAGGTAAAAGGAGCACGACAGAAGGTGTCGACACGAAAATGGATGCGTCCTATGGCGCAGGTAAAAGGCGCACAACAGAAGGTGTCGACATGAAAATGGATACACCCATGGCATAGGTAAAAGGTGCATTACAAAAGGTGTCGACACAAAAATGGATGCGCCCATAGCGCATAGGTAAGAGGTGCATGTCAGAAGGTTTTCACATGAAGATGGATGTGCCAAGGTTCACCTTCAGGAGGCACAACATTTTGAGCGCTGACAGGAAGCAGACCCTGGCGCAGATATTCAGATGGCCATAACTTTTCACAGGGAGCTCAGATTCATGCAAGGTTGGAATTTTTGGAAATCTTACGAAGTCCTCTATTCAACTACAGCTGGATATCTTTAATTGGGTGGGAACAAGTTCTTAAAAATACAAAATATCAGTTTGACACTTTTTGGGTTTGCTAGGGTTCTCACCTACCACCATAATGAGATGAATTAAATGCAACCTAGAGGTGGTTGGGGTAGATGAGGAAATTCTTCTCTCTTTTCTCTCTCATTCCTCCTCTATATTGTAAGGAGGGGCATTTTTCTAAAGGTTAGAAATTCTTGTTTTGCCCCTCCATTCCTCTCTTTGGCAGGTGAAACTGTGGAGTTGAAACCTCCCATCTAAAACTGTAATGCAACTTTGCCTCTTGGAATTTTTTAGTGTATTGTATCAATATTTGGAGCAAATAATGCATGTCTGTTGATGATTCTCAGCCCTCTCTGTGTTCATTTTACATCCTCCTGATCTTTCACTGCAAATATGGTTATCTGTGCATGATATTGCATTACATTTTAATGGTTTAAGTTTATTGGCAAGACATATGTTCATCATTCCTCAATGCATCACCTTTGTAGTTTAGGTTTTATTTTTATGCATCTTCTTACCCTGTATCCTTGGCAAGTTAGATTAGGTTTTTGAGTAAACCCTCTACATTTTTATGTGTGCATCTGAATAGAGGAATAGGGAACCGACCTTCATCTGGAGAGCTTTTCCAATTTCACAAGGTCCCACACTTGGGAAAAGCTCCATGTTATGTAATCACACTGAGAGTCTCAACCCATCGAGTTACAGACATTCAGGGGTGCTATGATTCGCCATCAACACCTACCAACCAAAACCTACACATCTTCAAGAAACCATTTCCCAGCCATGCCCCTTTGTCTGATCAAACCAGTGAGACCTCAACTCATGATACTCATACCCGCGAGGTTTACGCTATTTTTACTAATGTACATGTTGCCTCCCAGTTACCCCATATTCCTTCCATAGAGGAAATCCTAGCCTGAAATCCTCCTTCCACATTGGAATCCACTACACCTGCTCCTCCACCCATAGAGGAACACCTTTCATCTCCTTCATCACCTACGGAGGAGTCTCCCGCTAACATCGAGACCATTTAACCTTTATCTTCTCCACTTAGAGAACTGGTACCCACAGTACCTCCTCCACTCATAAAGGATCACCCATTAGCTCCTCCACCCATAGAGGAGAACCCATCATCTCCTCCACCTATAGAGGAGCTCCCATCATCTCCTCCACCTATCATAGACCCAGTCAAGATACCTTTGCCTCTTGGTGAGCATTATCAATCAACTACCCAAAATCTTGCAGACCTACTTTCGGCTCTCCTACCCACGGAAGCTGAAGCTAGCCAATTTCCTATCTATAACACACATTTTATGGGAATTTCCATTAATTCCTCATCAACTCCACCCACAAATGTTCCATTCTCACATTTTGCTGATCACTTAGATTATGTGAATAGAGCCTTATTATGGGGGCATCCTCTGCTTCCGGTCTCAACATAGATGCAAATGTCACTTGCTGATACTTGCACTATCTACCAAAAATTATTCCGACCAATTGAACCAAACACAACCACCTCTATCAAAACTCCTTCCATGACACCCATCATAACTTCACATACACCCTTACCCATAACCCAAACTTCATCTAAACCCAAACCCACACCTACAACATTTGCCTCGACTAAACCTATTACCACCTTAGGGGTCACCCCAACCACCCACCTTACTCATCCCCCTATCAAACTAGATTTTTCTACATCTTCCAAAGTCAACACCACACCTACTCCAACACCCAAACAAAAGCACCAAACCCATAGAACTCATATCCCGGTTGTGCCAATCACACCTTCACCTATCCTATCTATCTTAAGACCTTAGCTTCCCAACATGGTCAAAAAACCTCCACCCATCAATAAACTAAAAGCACAACAACCCATTACTTCCTCACAAACCTCTAACATACTCAGACACCCAACATGACTTACACCCGCACCTGTAGCATCACTACCACCCATACCTCCAATACCTTTAGCAATTCCTTCACTACCCACTACACTTCAATCTATGTCCCTTACACCTCCTACATGATTTACATCCTCTTCCTTCATAGCACCTCTGTTATCCCCATGGGTAACTTGTCCTCTTCCCCCATCTTCCTTTCCTGCCAGACCTTATACGCCCATATCACCTTTACTCAAGAAGGTGTAACCCAAAAACAAAACTCCACTACCCCACAATAAGATAGTCAAAACAACTACACAACCTCCTACCAGTTCATCCACCATACCCCTACCTAAAAAAACATGACCGACACCCAAAACCATAGCTAGAACCACTCCTCCTCTTCCAAGGACTATTCCTCAACAACCAACTACACCTAAACCCAAACCCATGTTCACTTCCCATTGTGATCCACTAGCAGGGTCCTATGCCAAAATTTTAACCAACCTCCTTGAGACTTCTGTCATGAAATTACCGCCACTCAGACCTTACGACCCCCTCAATCCTAAGCCAAAAGGGTTTGATGATATTAAAATTTTTGCCTACCATCGTGTGCCATGGCATGATGTGGAGAACTGAAAGGCATTGAAAACCATCTTGATCTAATTATGTCCTCTGAAAGCCAACTTTGACGACGATGACAATCTCGATAAGGACCCTACTTCACCAATACCCACTCCCACACTGTCCACTCGACAACCACAAACTCCACCCTCACAGCTCCTAGATCCACCCTCAAGTATTGAAATTACCATGGTTCACATTAGATAACTTTCCACGCCACCACCCAAACGTCGTTGCGCCCAGCTCACCTCCCAGGGTTTTTCTCCTCCGCTAGGTTTTTTCCCGTCGTGTCATTATACCACTCACCCTACACCTTCTCCATTTTCCAACTCCCCTTATATCAACATGATACATGTAACTACACATGCTCAGAAGGATAAAGGTAAAGAAAATGTGACTAACCCACCAACCAATCCTATACCCAACATACCATCTACACCCATACCTAAAATCACTATCCGCGGCCCCATGTACCCCATTTCTAACGGCGTCACACATCCCACCATGCTCAAACAATTATGCCAATATCCCCTCAATATGTCCTTATATGACCTCATTCAAACCTCAGAATCCCATTATCAAGCTCTCATGGAGTTTCTTCAATCTATTGAGGTTTTACCCAATGACCCTACACCCGTAGCCTCCATTATCACACCCCATCATATAGCCTCTCTTACCAAATTACCACCTTCATCTTCATCCCATCCTACTCATCAAGTAGCCTCCCTTAGCTTCTTAGAGGAAGATATTGCACCACACCAAAATAATGACCCGGACCCAACTCTCTTCATCTTTGTCCACATCGATGACATACGAGTATGTCGTGTGATGATTGATGGGGTGCTAGCATTAACATTATTTCATCCCATTTATTTTCTCAAATGCACATACCTGACAATTATATGCATAAACATCCTATCATGTTGCGTTCATTCAATGACACTATCATGTCTACAATAGGCACCATCATCCTCCACATTCACGTGGGCCCCCACACTATTCCATAACTATGCTATGTCTTAGAGGGGGAATTCCAATATAAGATGTTTCTTGGCAAACCCTGGATTCGTGTCATGGGTTATGTTCCTTCCACTTTGCATCGTTGTGTAAAGTTTGAACATGAAGGACACACATATACCATTCCATCTGATCCATCACCTTTTAAAACATGCAACATGCTTTACCGACCCAATGATGTGCTCATACCCATTAAAGCATCTACCTCTGTGACCACCATCACTTCAACTACACCTCCACTTACCATAACAGTTACTACCTCAACCACACATACCTCCTTCATTCCTACCACTACCACAACCTCCATGGCTAACCCATCAACTTCCCAATCCATTAACTCTACCTCCACATAGACCTCTAACACTTCATCCATTCCAGCTACCTACATACCAACCACCGATCCCTTGGAAGGTATTTTTCAATGCCTCACTTTGGGGGAGTACCACCTATATAGTGTCAACACATTCCTTACTCCACAAGAGTACAGAAGCCTTCATCAACACCCTTGTTATGATCATCATATAGGAGAACATCTCCTGTATGGTCCCCCTCACATTCGTACTAGTCTCACCTATGGAGGACTTGATACTACCACTTACACACCCGAACCGCCATCACAAACTCACCCATTTTCTGCCAAATTCCAATCACTTAACAATTGTTGTTTCACCCACACCTTCCTGCACCAATGTGTATGGAAGGGTTTTGGTTTTGGATTTTATGAGCAAGGCCACCATACTATCATTCCATGTACCACCTGTAAACATAACTACCGTAGTGGTATTGGCTTTCCTAAACCACCTACCAAATAGGCCCGCATTGAACTCATTAAGGGTACTAGCCCTTCTCCACCTTCTTCATCCACTCCACCTTCATCACCACCCTCACTGACAGAGTTGATGGATTATGAATCTATCCCTCCTAATTTTTTTTTTCGTAAACACCATTTCCTTGGGGCCTCTGACTTATCAACGTGAGGGCAAGGCCCCTTCCACTCTTCCCTTCCTATATCCTGAAATGATCGATGATGATACACCTTCAATTAACATCGTTCAATGTCAGGATGATGACTCTATACTCACCTACATTGGTGCTGAAGAATCATATATTCATTGGTCATTACCTTTTGAGATGCAAACCATGTTGAATGAATCGACTATCGAGATCAACATTCATACTCAAGATGACCCACACATCCTAAAGATCAGTCAATCTTTAGATGCTACTAAACAGGAAGCCAACACTTCTTTCCTCAAAGACCATAACCATGCTTTCAGTTGGTCTTATGCAGACATACCCAATATTGACCCCACCACAGTGGTCCACAATATCGTAACCATTCCCGATGCCAAACCCATCAAACAAAAACTGAGGAAAATGTACCCTTGCATTTCCCTTCTCATCAAAGAATAACTTCAGCACCTTCTTTCTGTTTCCTTTATCTTACCCATTGATTATCCTCGTTGGATTTATAACATTGTCCCTATCACTAAGGTGACAAGGGAATCCATATTTGCATGGACTTCTGTGACCTCAACCTAGCATTTCCAAAAGATGGCTTTCCCTTACCTGGTATTGACCAACTAGTTGACCTTACCGCTGGCCATGAGATGCTATCACTCATGGATGGCTTCTCGGGTTATAGCCAAATCTAGCTTGCCCTAGATGATCAACACAAAACCTCATTCATTACCCCTTGGGAGACCTTCTGCTATCGATTCATGCCTTTTGGCCTTAAAAATGTTGGTGCCACATATCAGCAGGCTATGACTTACATCTTCCATGACATCATGGAAAAATCTAAGTGCCACTCCAAACACCTTGTCGTCCTCAAAACCATTTTTGACCGCCTCATTAAATATTGCTTCCACCTTTAGCCTAAGAAGTGTGTCTTCACGGTTCTCTCAGGAAAGCTCTTAGGATTTATCATTTCCCTATGTGGTATAGAATTTGACTGTGCTAAAGTCAAGGCCATTCTAGAAATTTCTCCACCCACTAACCTTAAACAACTTCATATCCTGCAAGGTAAATTGCAGTCTATTTGCCATTTCATTTCAAAATTATCTGATAGATGTCAACCATTTCATCATCTGCTCAAGAAGGATGTCTCCTTTAAATGGGATGAAGACTGTCACAAAGATTTTGAGGCTCTAAAATAATACCTTCTTCAAACACCTGTACTCATTCCACCTAAAGATGATCAACCTTTTTACCTATACATCTCAGCTACCGATCATTCATTGGGAGCCATGCTTACTCATCGAGATGAACAAAACAGGGAGAAGGTGGTTTATTACATAATCCATACTCTTTTGGACTATAAAACCTGATACACCCATCCTAAAAAACTTTGCTTAGCCTTAGTTTTCATTGCCACCAAACACCGTCATTAACTACTTAACCACAAAACCTATGTTGTGACCAACACCAACCCCTTACACTTCATGTATGCAATACCTTATCAAAATCATCATGCCGCATGATGGCTTATGATTTTAACTAATATTGACTTCAAATTCATTCATCAAAAGTCCATCAAGGGCCAAAAAATTGCTGACCAATTGGTTGACACACCTATTTCCAGGGATCAACCCTCTAATTTTGACTTTCCATATGATTCGATTGCTACCCTTTCCTTGGATGAACCCCATTACCAAATGACACTCTTCTTCGATGGTTCCAAGTGTAAACATGGGGTTGGGGCTGGTATTATCCTCATTCCCCTTGATGGTGAACCCATGCCTTTGTCTTTCAAAGTAGATTTTGAATGCACCAATAATATTTTTGAATATGAAGTGCTCATACTAGGTCTCTAAGTCGCCTATGCCCTAGATGTCAAATCCATCAACATCTTTGGTGATTCTCAACTGGTCGTAAACCAATGTCATAACCAGATACTTAAAAAGTATAAACATCATGTAGATGTACTTTTCACCACCTTTGATCGTTACACCCTTCAAACCATCCCATGATCAACTAAAAAAATTTCAGATACCATGGCTTGCTTAGCTTCCCAAATACCTGCTTCACCCACTGATTCGAAAATATTTGTCACCATACAATGACTCTAATCACCTTCTTATTTACATCACAATGTTTACTCCATTAGAACTGTTACCTCCAACCCGAGTGACCTTTGGTATAAAAAATACTCTGACTACCTTTCTCTCTCCATCTTACCTCTTGATCTCATCCGTAACGGACAACACTTCTTCCTTAAAAAGGTCTCTTGTTATGTCATCCTGGGGGACTTATCTATAAGTGCATCTTTGATGGTATTCTCGTACGATGCCTCACAAGTTCTGAAATTTCTTATACCATTAAGTAATTTCATGACGACATATGTGGAGGTCACTTCAGTGACCTTGTTGTTGCTAAGCGTATTCTTCCCCTGGGCTATTACTAGCCGACCCCTTAACTATGATTGTTGTGACTACATCAAATGTTGTGTAAAATTCCAACAACATTCCAATCTTCATCATACACCAGCCATGCCTTACAAGTCACCCGTGACCTTTGGCCCTTCTCTCAATGGGGTTTGGATCTTGTCAGAGAAATAAATCCCCATTCTTCCCAATGCCATCAATGGATCATCACTGCTACCGAATACTATACAAAATGGGTGGAAGCCATACCACTCATGTCCACGAAAGCTAAGAAAATATTTGAGTTCATTAACCACCATATCATTTTTCACTTTGGTGTTCTCCATCGCCTCATCACTGATAATGGAAAACAATTCAAAAACAAAACATTGCAAAAACTTTGTGATTCTTTTGGCATTCAGCTTAGTTTCTCATCACCCTATTACCCACAAACCAATGGCCAAGACGAATCCAATAACAAAACCCTAAACAAAATTCTCATGAAAGTGTTCAATGATACTGGGAAGGATTGGCATATGCACATTCCATTTTCCTTGTGGGCATACCGCACTAGTATTCACACTTCTACTATGGCCACATCCTTTTCTCTGTTCTACGGTACAAAGGAAGACCTACCTCCTGAATTTTAGATTCCCTCACTCCACATTTCTCTCCATGACACCCTCACTGATGATGAATTTCATTAGGACCGTTTAGCATAGTTAGAGTTACTATATGAATGTCGTCTTAATGCTCTGGATCACCTTCAAGTTTACCAAAAATGTATCAAATGTGCGTACAACAAATGTGTCAATAAATGGACCTTCCAAGTCGATGACCTTGTCCTGAAAGAAAATCAACATGTAACCAAATTAGAAAAAAGTAAATGGGGAAAATTTGATCCTAATTGGCTTGGACCATACATCATGACCCATACATATGGATCATGTTCTTATCATTTATCTTCACTCAATGGTAAACCCGAACCTGAGCCCCTTAACGCCTTACATCTTCAACCATTCTATTGTTGACTTGTCATTGTACCTCACCTTTTGTCTCTTTCCATGCTCATCCCTTGAGTGCTATTCACTTCATACACCTCACCAAAAATTAAACAAGAATCATGTGAGTACCCGTCACTTGTTATCTTCTCTTGAATATGTCGATTGAGAAACAGGGACGGAAGCCTATGATATTTTATTAATCTTAATCAGTAAAAAATTACAGAGGATGGGCTGCAATATTTATAGATATTGCACAGCCAAATACACACAGGAGAACAAGTTGCACAGGTGCAACCAAATGCCAAAATGAATAAGTTTCCAATAACATCCGGGAAGCAGGAATTAGAAAAAGACAAATATATTGTTTAAAACAATATAACAATCTGAATACAAACAAATATGGTTGATTAACCATACAACAGTATATTTATTATTTAATTAATAAAATTAATTAAATAATCCTACTATGCATAATTAATAATAGGATAATAAAATTTATCCTAACATTCCCCCCCTTAATTGTGCATTGTCTGGAGAGATGAGGAGAGAAATGCTCTGAACAACTCGAACTTGTCACGTGCAAGTGACTTTGTGAAAATATATGCTCGTTGTTTAGCTGTTGGACAAAATTGAAGCTGGATATTGTGCTTCAATACATGTTCGCGTATGAAATGAACCTGAACTTCAATGTGCTTTGTTCTCTCGTGAAAAAATGGATTGCGAACAAGTTTGAGAACACCTTCGTTGTCAACATACATGGTGGTCGGTTTGTCCTGTGGTATTCCAAGTCCTTCCAGTATGCAACATAGCCAAATCGCTTCACAGACAGCTTCTCCTGCAGAACGATACTCGGCTTCT
This sequence comes from Taxus chinensis, assembly GCA_019776745.2. Lineage (NCBI taxonomy): Eukaryota > Viridiplantae > Streptophyta > Pinopsida > Cupressales > Taxaceae > Taxus > Taxus chinensis. The sequence goes on along the minus strand of CM034155.1, from coordinate 64,683,932 downwards.
GTGGAAGAGCGAGAAACAAAGTGTTGTTTCTTACTTCCCCATGATATTGGTCCAGATCCCATAAAGAATACAAATCCAGAAGTGGATTTTATGTCATCAATGTTACCTACATGATCTAAATCCGAATATCCAATCAAGAAGAAGTTTTCATTCTTCTTGTATTCTAGACCAAGATCCACTGATCCTTTGAGATATCTTAAAATGCGCTTTGCTGCTTTCCAATGACAAACTTTGGGTTCTTGCATGAACCTGGATAGATAGCTTACTGCAAAGCTAATATCTGGTCTAGTGTAGGTCAGGTAAATGAGACTCCCAATCAGCTGCCGATAGAGAGTGGCACTTACCTCAGGAGATGGATCTGAACGAGATAACTGTAATCTGTTCTCCATAGGTGTAGCAATTGGTGTGCAATCCATCATCCTAAACTTCTCGAGCGTTGTCTTGGTATATTTCATCTGAGAAACAAAGATGTGATTCTCTTTCTGCCATACTTCCAGTCCAAGACAGTAGTGTATAAGCCCAAGATCTGTCATGTCGAATGATCGCTTAAGATCTTTCTTTGTTTCATCAATCATCTTCACTAAACTACCAGTGATGACTAGATCATCGACATAAACTACAACAATCACCATCTCCCCCCCTTGCTTTTTGAGGTAGAGATTGGGATCGTATGGATTTCTGACGAATCCATGTTGTACGAGATGCTCATCAATCTTGATGTACCATACCCGGGGTGCCTGTTTGAGGCCATACAGAGATTTCCTGAGTCTGCATACCTTTTCTTCTTGACCAGGTACTACATATCCCTCAGGTTGAGTCATGTAGACTTCTTCTTTCAAATCTCCATTCAGGAAGGCACTTTTTACGTCCATCTGGTGAACTTTCCATCCAAACTGAGCAGCTAGAGAAAAGATCATCCTGATCATTTTGATCTTAGCTGTGGGAGCAAATGTCTCCTCATAGTCAATACCTTCTTTCTGTGTGTACCCCTTTACTACAAGTCTTGCTTTACACTTGTCCACGTCCCATCTGCTTTGTACTTAGTTTTGAATATCCATCTGCATGCAATGGGTTTCTTCCCTGGTGGAAGATCGACAAGCTGCCAAGTGTTATTCTTCATCATTGATTGATATTCAGAATCCATGGCATCTTTCCAAGCTTTTGACTGTAGGGCTTCCTGGACTGTAGAGGGCTCGTCTGATTTAATGACTCTACTCATCAAAGCAAAGTTAACTTCTTCTCTTGCTTTACTGCGAGTCCGTGGTCCAGGGGTGGATGTATCCGGTGGAGCATCCAATCTTGCATCTCGTAATGTACTTGTACACCATTTAGGCATACGTTGAGTTGTTCCCATGGGTTGTGGTCCTATCTGATCAACACCATCATCCCCATCATCACTTTCATCTTCTAAGGGAACATTTGCTTCAGTTTTTACAACTGGTGAAAAATCTACATCTTGCGAGTCCGGAGGAGGAGTCTTTGCTTCCTTCCTCTCGAAAAACTCAACATCTCTGCTTGTGTAGACTTTTCTGGTCTTAGGATCCATCAGTCTGTACCCAAGTGTCTCTTCACTGTATCCAATGAAGATGAGATTTTGTGACTTCATGTCCAATTTCTTTCTGTTTTGTTTGGGTATGTGCATGCTTGCTTTGCATCCGAATACTCTGAGGTGTGCAATGGATGGTTTCCTCTTTGACCATGCTTCTTGTGGTGTAATTCCATCAAGAGTAGTTGTGGGTGCTCTGTTTAACAAATACACTGTTGTTTTTCTTGCTTCTGCCCAAAATGTCTTTGCAAGTTCGGAATCATCGATCATGCATCGCACCATTTCCATGATAGTACGATTTCTTCTCTCGACAACACCATTTTGTTATGGTGTGTGTGGAGGAGGCATTTGTCGATGAATCCCGTGAGTTTGTAGATAGTCTCTGAACTCATCACTGGTGAATTCCCCCCCTCGATTTGAGCAGAGAGTTCTGATGTGACGACCAGTTTCTTTCTCAACTGCCACTTTGAACTTTTTGAACGTTTCAAAGGCTTCACTTTTCTTGCGAAGACAGAAAATCCACATTTTGCGTGAATAGTCATCAACATAGAGCATGAAGTACTGGAACCCTGAATGACTTGGCTGCATCAGACCGCACAGATCGGTATGAACCAGATCAAGTTTTCCATGAGCTCGAAAAGTACTTGTTTGGAATGAAACTCTGTGTTGTTTCCCTGCTAAGCAGTGAGGACATTTGTCTGTATCCTTCTGAAGAGATGGTAGCCCATGTACCATATTACACCGGTGAAGTGTGTCGAGATATTTGAAACTTACATGACCAAATCTCCTATGCCACAACTGAGCTGAGGTGGAGTTTTTAGCCACGAGTGCTTGATCATTTTTGTGAATAAAATCAAGTTGAAACATTCGTCCCACATTTGAGGCTTTTGCAATTATTTTCGAGCCTCTGGATTTATCTCGAATCAGACACATTTTCTTACCGGATTGACTATCAAAGTCAATTTTCAGGTTGTGATCTAGGAGTTGACTGACCGAAAGAAGTTCTTTGTCAACCCAGGGACATATAGAACACCTGATAGTTTGCATTTGCGTGAACCAAGGGGTAGAGAAATGTTTCCAATCCCCTGAACTATATATGAAGAATCATCTCCCAATGAAACATGATTTTTTGATGGCGTGTCCCTCATTGAAATAAACCAGTCTCTATGGCCGGTCATGTGTCGAGTGGCTCTTGAATCAACATACTAGATGTCACTAGATGATGTGGATGGTTCACTTGATCGAGCAGTGAACAAGAAGTCTTCATTGTCTGACTGTTCTTGTTGCTCAGCAATATTACCTTGCTGGTGGGGTCTTCTTTTCCAGTTCCCCTTTTTCTACCCGTGATAGTTGTTTGACTGTCCCTTGTAAGTTTGTTGTTGTTGTGGTCCAGAATTTCTTGATGAACGTTTCTTATATGTGTTAAACCAAAAATCTTGTAAGTCATGTCCTCTTTTGAAAATTGGACATTGCTTCTTCTGTTGATTGTCCCCATGATACTGATTTTGATGAGGGGACTTCTGAAAGGATTTAGGTTTTCCTTTACCTTTTCCTTTCCATTTTTGATGTGAAGATAGTGCCTGCTCCTCTTCATCATCCTTGTTGTGCATTGCTTCCTCTTGTTGCAGTAGGTTTACTAGCTTGTCAAAACTAATTGTCGTATCTGACAAGTTTAGAGTTGTGACAAAAATTTGGTAAGAAGAAGGGAGAGCTCTCAGAACAATGGGAACGAGAGACTCATCTTTGACCTCTTCTCCTAGGGCTAGAAGTGAAGCCCTCAACTCTGCAACTCTTCTTAGGAAGGCTTCAATTTTCTCATTCTGTTTGAATTTCAATGTATGTAACTGACTCTGCAAATTGAGTATGACATTCTTGTTCTTGGCCTCATATATTGTGCTCAGCTTATCCCAAGCTTCTTTTGCTGATGTAGCATCTCGAATGTGGGCTTGCACATCGTCGGATACTCCAAACAAGATGATGAGATTTGCTTTTTGATCTGCTCTATCAAATTGTCATTGTTGTGTTGCATCCGTTGGTGATCTGGTTAGAGTGCCAGTCACAACAGGCCAGATTTCTTCAAACTCAAGCTGTGTCTTTATTTTTGTCTTCCAAGCAGCATAGTTGCTTCCTCTGAGCAATTGTGAATCTGGAAGAAAAAAATTGGGGGCATTGGTGCCCATTTTGTAGAGATCACTGACAGGGTTTAGCTCTTATCACTCCAGGTATAAGGTCTCCCAATCTATATACCGTCAGTCTGATATACCGAACCTTTCTATATACGCGCCCTTCCGATATACCCGTCAGTACGTGGAAGAAGCTCGCCCTTTCTATATACCCAGCGGTACGTGAAAGAGCCGCTAACGTACGTGAAAGAATTCAATATGTGGTACCAAGACAGTACTGATGGGGTCTGTGTGATTATTGACACCAGCTCAAAGAAATATCCTCATACGTGCGCGTAACTTCACTATATACTCGGATAATTTCTCAGTCCGGATTTATGTCTTGCAATTGTTCACAGACGAATGGGATGGTTCATAGTGTGTGCACTGTGACCTTATTACTCCCCGTCGATTTATAGGGACGATGCCCAGACGACGTTGTTGCAACTATATTAGGTGTTAAGTGCAGTAGTAGTCGCGACGGCTTTACCCGTAAGCGCTTCCCAGAGGCACTGTATATACCGAACGCTGCGAATGAGATCTAGGATCTCGTGAGTGTTACAGAACCAAATTTACTATTTTTGATTACAATTCTACCAGTTTCTGAGCAGTTACAAATTTTTGCAGTTGACTATGGCAACCTGCAAATTAGTACAATATACAATACAATTTGAATGACAGGCAAAAATTTACAATTTCGGGGTCCTGGTGACCTCCTGAACCCAAAATGCTAAAAATTGCAAAAAAATAGCTAAAAATGCAATTTTTAGGTGGGTCTCCTTTTGCAAAAAATGTCTGGAATGAGAAAACAGACCAAATAGGAGAATTTTTTTTTTTTTACCCTAAATTAGGGATTCTCCGCTAAATTTAGTTAGTCGTAACTAAATTCAAAAAAGCCTGCTAAATTTATCAGTTCTGCCAGAATTTCCGCCAGATGCAAAAGGAGAGTTTTTGAGTGTTTTTTGTGGGATTTGATCCTCAAACCTCTCACTCCTAAGGCACATGCACTAACCAACTTGGCCACTTGGGGCGCTTGGACTATGAATGGAAGAAATTTGTATTTAATGTCAAATAAATTGACTTACCTCTTGAAAAATGAATGCCACGTGGCGCATGCTGGTGAAGGGGCGTTTTTAGGGTTCTATTTGCCCAAAAAATGGATCTGAGGCTTTATCTCTTTGCGCAGGCCTCATTTTCTCCTTCCCACACACTGATCAAGCCGTATTTTTTGCTGTATTTTCTTCTTGGGCGCGTGTTTGAATGCCAGGCCACGTTTTTCACTGTACAGGCCGCGTTTTTGACTTGTGGCTGTGTTTTTTTTATTGCTGGGCCGTTTTTTTTAATGCTGGGCACATTTTTTTGATGCTGGAGGCATTTTTTTTAATGCTGGGTGCATTTTTTTGATGCTGGAGGCGTTTTTGATTGTACAGGCCGTATTTTTTACAATCTAAGCTTCATTTGCTTGCTGTTTGCATGTGCAGGGCGTGGCAGATGCAGAAGGGCGTGGGCTTGAAGAGAATGACTTTTTTTTAGCTCCAAAAATACATTTTTCCTAATGCAGGCCGCGCAGGGATTGAGTATGGGCGCATATGCTAAAAAAAAACTCTTTTTTCCACCTCCCACTGTATATTTTCCAGCTTGGGTGCCTCTTTCTTCTTTTTTTATTTTCTTTGCTTTGTTTTTTCACTACAGGTGCATATACATAGCAAAGTAATCCTCCAAAACAAAATATACCTCTAAATGTAGTAAAATCAAAACCCTGATTGGGGAATTTTTTTTTTTTTTAAATTCAATACCTATAGCAATTTTTGCCTGGTGCTGAGTGCACCAGTGCAAAAAGAAATTTGCGTTCCAAACACCTGGAACTGAATAAGAGGTTGTGGGTTTGCAGGGGGTTCTGGGAAGCTGCAGGAGGCAGCACTAGCTCTCCTTCTGGTGCAGATTACTTCTCCATGAATTCTCCTTCTTCTGCAACCTTCTCCAACCTTGCCAGGAGCTTCAATTCACTCTGGTACCAAATGTCGATTGAGAAACAGGGACGGAAGCCTGTGATATTTCATTAATCTCAATCAGTAAAAAATTACAGAGGATGGGCTGCAATATTTATAGATATTGCACAGCCAAATACACACAGGAGAATAAGTTGCACAGGTGCAACCAAATGCCAAAATGAATAAGCTTCCAATAACATCCGGGAAGTAGGAATTAGAAAAAGACAAATATATTGTTTAAAACAATATAACAATCTGAATACAAACAAATATGGTTGATTAACCATACAACAGTATATTTATTATTTAATTAATAAAATTAATTAAATAATCCTACTATGCATAATTAATAATAGGATAATAAAATTTATCCTAACATTTATCGTGACCCATACTTATAAATCATGTTCTTATCATTTATCTTCACTTAATGGTAAACCCGAACCTGAGCCCCTTAACGCCTTACATATTCAACCATTCTATTTTTGACTTGTCATCGTACCTCACCTTTTGTCTCTTTCCATGCTCATCCCTTGAGTGTTATTCACTTCATACACCTCAACAACAATTAAACAAGAATCATGTGAGTACCCGTCACTTGTTATCTTCTCTTGAATATGTGTACCACAGCGCTGCACATAGCATGATTGTCATGGATACTTTTTGTCTACCTTTAGATGAGATCCCATGGTCGTTCCACCTTGCCTTTTGAATAAGAGTCCTATCTTCCACCTTGGTCTTGTCCATGACTTCAAAGCCCTCACATGGGATATAACTCCTTGAGTCAAAATTCTAATAAAAATATGACTCCCTCAAAAGGACATCTTCCTCTCTGTAATCACTACTATAAATATTTTTATCTCTTGAAGGATAAATATGTAAATCATAAAAAAAAATGAGAGCAATCGAAGCTTCCCGCATCGATTAAATTCACGAAGACCTCAAGGAGTTAAATTTTCTTTATCCCATATAGACTTCCCGCATCAATCGTTCTATCTCAACTATAAGTACAAACAACAAACCTTTTTAGTCATGGACTTACCCATTGTGGCCTTGGATGTCTTTCCCAAAGAGCATGTTACCTCACACCATTTAACAATTAACTACCTTTCACCCTTTTACCACTCCCACTCCCATTTCCTACTACCTCAAGGGAATTCTTGGAACTTAGACATTTGGTGATCATGTGACTACTTTTCTCCATAGAATAATCAATCACGCAATGTCTTTAGGGTCTTACGTTCATCACCTCCTCCAAGGCATGATCTTCTCATTATGATCCTACCCAATCAGGTGGCTTTCTTGCCCCTTCTTATCTTTTAAATCGTCTTTGTTTAAGTTTTGATTACCTTATACAGGACTTTTTCCTTGACGCTTACTTTTGGGGTAATCTTCTTATTTCTCCATAATTGACATCACCTACATCACTTTACCTATAATCCACCCACACATAACAAATATAAAACCCACACCATGCCTAAAACCTAGTAACTCATTTTCATACCTCATCATATTCTTTCCTAGCTCATGGGAGAACTACATCGTCCTGAGGTCCCCTTTCGCCGGGACTATATAGGTAGCACTCCGAGAGAATGGGGCCCTTAGAGGTTAGATCGGCCATTCTCTACCCTAAATAATTCAGCTTCCATGTACCTCACACCTCACTTAGTTTCCCTTTTTTATCCCAAATTGGAAATTAAACCAAACAAACAACAAGCTACTTCACATTTTACATCCTTATCACAAAATACATTTATTACGCCTAGCATTTATTTATCATCACTATGCTTAGATTATACCACATCTCACATATGACCCATATTATCATTCATTGCATAAAATAATGAATCATAACTTCACCTACTTTCTAACTCAACCATGCCTATAACTTCACTCGATCCAATCCTAAACCAACCTGACTCGATCCATGCCTAAACTGACCTGACTTGATCCATGCCTAAGCCAACCTGACTCGATCCATGCCTAAATTACCTAACTTGATCCATGCCTAAACTAACCTGACTCAATCCATGCCTAACCAACCAGACTCGATCTAGGCCTAAACCAACCTGGCTCCATCATGCCTAACTCACCTACTTTTCATCCATATCAAAATAACAAATCAAAATATCATCAACACATCAACAAATAAAAAAATACCATGTATATCATCATATAAATAAATCAATGTGTATCTCAAAAATACATGGCTATCTCATCGTGTCCATCATCTCAAAATCATCGTCACACAAGGCCAATACATAATACAAAATGTCATCAGCATGTAAGCTGGTCTCATATATACAAAAAAATAATGAAATAATACAAAATCTCTTTGGCAGCAGGTAGGTATATGCTCAAAATAGACAAAATCTCTCATACATCCTCACTTTCATCGATACATAGGCCGGTATGTGGTAAAAAATATAACTATCTCTTGGCACATAGGCCGATATAAATCACAAAAAGACTATCATACATAAAAAACTAGGCGACCACATATTAGGCATCTAGGCAGATGTCCTCCATCTCTCTATCACCTGTGCCCTCAGCCTTCTAGGTCCTTGCTGGCACCTCAACAAGAGTAGCTCTCCATGCATTGGTAGCCTCTATTTGATCAGGCCTTAGAGCTCTTTGACCTCCTATTCTCTCCAAACTGTGAGTGTGTGATATCATCTTCTCACTGGATGCTTGTTGTTTCCTTTACTCATCATATGATATGAGGTCTATGCCAGCCACCATCAGCTGGTCGTGATAATATCTAGCCTCACATAGGGCATCCTATAACTTGGATACAGGCACAGTCTATAGTGGTCCCATAGGTCTCTGCCACTTTACCTATCCTATGGGACCCTTCCCTGCTCCTTCCTATGAACTGGGACTCGGTCCCAGTGCCTATGATCATGGTGCCTATGGTGGTGCCCCTACCCCTGTGCCTATATCTAGGCCTGTAAGGCTCCAATCTATGCCTGGCATGTGGCCAACTAGCCATGTAACCCTGCCACTTGATATTGTAAAGCTACCACCTTACCATCCCCCTCCTCTCCATCTCCATCTCCTCCACTGGCCATCTGAGCCTGCAGATTGGCTACCTATACCTATATCTATGCTACCTCCACCTCTGAGCCCTCTAGATGTGTCTGCAATATACCCAACTGGGTAATGAGAGTAGCCACCTACCCCTGTACGGCATTTCTCTGCACCGAGATGGTGGCGAGATCCAATTGCCTCAGTCTGGGTGGTATGGCTTGTAAGTGAGCCACCCACCACTATCTATACCTGTTTGTGCACCCGGTGTCATCTATCTGCTAGTCCACTAGTTACTCCTCCTACCCTATGGGAATTGTAGGCTATGGTAAAGGTAAGGGCCTCAACATGTCATCTCTCTGGTACTATGAAAAGGGAAGAGGTATGTCCTATACTAGTCAGAACTTCTGCTAAACTCTGTCTACCAAGATCATCTCATATTACCCGGCATGGCGACCCTATATCCATCTCTCTAGCTAGAGCTCAGCTAGCTCCTCATGTATATTCCTATATGAGGGGAATCCCACATATGGCCTCCAGATAATGTCCACTACGGACAACCCCTCTAGTAACTACTGGAAATAGGCCACATCATGTGTGGGCCTCTCAGATCACTACTCTCCAATAACCGACACCCATCTCTTGTACCCCACCCACAAAAATTTCACTTGGAATGTGTCTACTCAGGGTATCTCTATAGGCCACACACAAACTATGTTCTTGTACGCCCAACAGTGCAATAAAAATGTATAGTACATGTTGAACCTGTGCAGCCACCTATATGCCCACAACTCCCTATACAGGTGCACCAAGAATGATGGTGCCCAGGAAAAGTGGGTCTCATCCACCATCATGTCATGGAGTACCCCATCAGTGATTGGAAAAAACATCCACCCTCTACATCTGGTAGTGAATAGCAGGACACTGCCTCCATCAACACAACCACTAGCTCGTCTCCTCCGGATGGGCTAGGTACATCTCTCCATAGCTCAAGCTGGTGCTATGGAATCTTAGTTCGGCCATCCCCTCACCAAAAGTAGTCACAATCAGCTTCTCTGAGGTTTTAGAGGAGACGGAGTAGACATGTGCACCCAATATGGGTAGCCGAATAATCTGAAACACATTGTCTAGGGTGATAGTAATCTCACTTGTCGGTAGGTTGAACATGTTGGTCACGGAATCCCATCTATCGATGAGCACGACCATCAAACTAGGATTCCAGACTACATGTCAATAGTGATGAACCCCACTCAAGCCCACTACCTCTACATGCTATAGCTCCTCTGGGGTTGCTACACCATGCACTGTCATGAGCAGGGGTGGAACCCTGTCCCGCATATATAACTGCACTATCCCCTACATCCATTCAAACAAAACATTAATCTCCATTTATCATATCCATATTTACCAATTATCATTTTCCCACACCCTATTTTCACCCTACCCATCTCAACCACCTAGCCCACATAACTTTTGGACCCTTGTTCCCAATAACCCGACCGGTACCAATTCACCCTTATCGACCCTGGTCACCCCTTAACTAGCATCAGTCAGCTATTTGGTGACCGACACCAGTTTTCCCTTACCAACCCCGGTCACCCCTTAACTAGCATTGGTCACCTATTTGGTGACTGATACCTATTCATCCTGACCCATGTCGGCCAAACTTGATCCACGCCAGTCACTGTCATGGTAAAACCCCCGAATTCCCAAAACTCCCCTTTTCTAAAAAACCTCCCCTTACCCCTTTTACCCACCTACAAAGACCTACACTACCCCTGGACCTCTACCCACCACACCTATCCCATTTATTTCCCTCCCCATTCCTCTTTTTACCCATTATTCCCCTCATTTCCAAATGTAACCCATTCCCGCCCACAAAAACAAAACTACAACAAACAATATACTAATCCTCTACTATATCTAATGACATACATCTAGAGTAGGCCACTTACCTCTTCGTGCTCCCATTGTCTCAGTGGCACGTCTGGCCACTGCATCGATGGCCCACCCAATCCCTCTCTGGCCTCTACCATCACCAAATCAGTACCCACAACCTCTACCCAATCAAATCCTTCAAACTGATCCTGTGGACCCGCTTCTCACCAACCGATCACTCATCATTCACACTACCAACTCAATGCTCCACTCCATCCAAACACTTTTCTCTCTTTTCTCTCTCTTTTGTCATTTTCTCAAATAGCTAAAAGATAAATGATTAACCAAAAACATGGATTTTTTTGTTTTTTATAACAAACCCAACCTAACCGACGTCGGTTACCCTTGACTAGCATAGGTTGCATGCCCTACCCAACCATGGTCATTTGACCTCTACCAATGCCGGTTATCCTTGACCGGCATCGGTCACCATCACCTGCACATTGCCCTAAATTTTAGCCTTTTACCCTACCACTACCTCCTTTTTTTACCTCACCCAACCTTCACCCTAATCATTTACCCCACCCCACCTTTACCCAATCCATTTCCGTCACATTCCCGACCTCATCATTTACTACCTCCATTTACCCTCCTTTGGGGACTCCTTATTTTACCCCTACCTTGGCCTTACCCGTGTTGTGACCTAGATATTTGGACCTGCACCATTGCTCATAACCTTTTACTTCATGTGTTTTCTATACCTTGTGGCATTATTACCTGTGTTATTGACCTAATGACCTTACCTAGCCTATTTCTGTGACCGTTTATCTTGACCCTACCTTTTGTGTACCAGAACATACCTAAATGTTCCTACACCTAACCTACATCGTGTTTTCTGACCATATCCTATACCTTGGATACCGGAATCACTTCAACCTCATTCGGATAAACCTATCGACCTTAGACGATGTAGATTTTGACTGCTCTTCAACCCAGTAGCATGTTGTAGTTTATACATGTTTGTGCATTTGAATGTTACTACCTTTGACCCTAACCCATTGCCTAGCTTACACGAGTAGACCTTGCTCCTCTTTCCCTCGTTACCCACCTTTCTTTTCATCATATTTACCTTTTATCAAACCACTCATCGATTCTGCCTACTACCTCGTCAGTTCCTGGTTTGAGGGGGATCACCTTCACCCACACATTGGGCAACCACATCTTGTTTTTTTGTTACCATCACTTACTAATACAAGCTACACAAAAAGGGGCAAAATGTAGAAACTAAAATTAGGTCACACTCCCCTTTGGTCCCTCCACAAATAAGCACCCTTCATCACATTCACCTAGCCATGGCCCCCTTCACCTCACTAATATTAATTTAATTAATTTAATTAAATTAATTCATTATCCTCACCATATTTATTATTTAAATATCTTAATTTAAATAATATCCACACATACACTTCACCTAGACACCTCATCAAGCCAACTCACCCTAAGGCCTATTCTTATTAAGTTTCCATAACTAACTAAGACTTACCAAAACCCTAAAAATCGATGCCTACATTCTCTCTAACCACATTCCCACATGCTTACAAGAAGCTTCCAATTTAATCCACGGGTTAATGACATGAGATCTGATAAAATCAAGAGGATCTCTCTAGTTTAGTAAACCTAGGAAATCCCACCTTGACCGATGTCGGTTAGCCCTAACCATCACTGGTTGCCCTTTAAAATCCCAAAACAACCTTATTTTCAAGGTTGGAAAAGATTAGAAAAATATTGGCAAAACATTAGCACATTCCAAAGAGATATCACATATTTTGAGAGTGAATTTCAGTGATAACATGCATGCAAGGAAGGAGATCAAGCATTTTCTTCTACACAGCCATCCAACACATCCACCCCAACAATGATGTGATCTAACCAAGCAAAGAGGAATGCACATGCAGCCCATGTAGAAGCTCTCCTATGATTAGTGATCACCTGCAACCTTCAACCTCTTACTAGCACCCCATCCCTCACTCACAGGCATCCAGGACTAGAATCCAAGTAAGTAAAACATTCTACTTCTCTGGTTCACTTCATTTTGTCATTATATTATCACCTATTGTTTACCTAGCCACCTATTGACATCCTTCAAAATTCCCCCTCCATATACCCATTAAAACCTCCCCAAATCCCTCCCAAATCACCCAATACCTCATCCCAACTAAAAAAAATCCTTTGTGCAATCACAAAGGAGACCCCAAACCCATTATGTGGCATCCCCAGAACTCCACAGTAACTAGCATCGGTTACGCCTAACCATCGTCGGTCACCCTTAACTAGCATCGGTTACTTTATGTGCACATACAACCCATAACAGGGACCTATCCACCTAATTTTACATCCCCTTAATCCCCTGTGACCTACCTGAGACTTTTTTCAGACCTACAAAGACCCAGAACTAACTATTTGGCCTTCGGATCCTATTCTAACTTAGCCTATTAAATTAGATATTTCTTATTGTGTTTTAAGTGAGATACCTAAATAATTTCAAATTACAATAGGATTTACTTCATTTCCCACATTAAATTGTTTAAAATAGTGGACTGACAGCCGTCTAGGAAGAATCACACTTCCTAGATCTAGCACATGCTAGGTAGTTCACTACACATATTGTTTAAATCTTTCTGGTGGTCTTTCTTTTCATTATAGGTATTTCCTCCTAGCCAAAAGGAAGCTCTCACAATCAGCTATGGATTTGGAAGTCATACGTACGCAACAACCCATCAACCAACATTAAAACAAGTATTCCCCCTATGCTCATTACCCTATTTGTTTCGTCAAAACTTCAAAGAAACATCTAAGAATTGGGTGAAACAGGTTGTTCACCGCACCCTCACAAATTCAACTATTCCAATATTGGAGATATTTTTAACATTGTCTTCTTGTTTTATTAAGTATGGAAAATTGCAAACATGTCTTAGTATTTTCTAGTTACGGTTATTTAATTACATAACCAAAACCCATTTTGGTGTATCTATAAATTCCTCTTATACAACTAAATTGATCATACTTACACCTTTTACTGTACTAATAATACTACTGTATGCATGCACAACTTATTTTTCAAAGAAAAAAATTCATAGATACAAAGGTTGTACCAATATTTTCTAAAAGATGGCTCTATGTCTTACAAAAGACACAAATTTATTGCACCAACCGGTATGTGACTATGTTGATTCAGGTGTGTAAAATAATGAATTAAATAATAAAGATAAAATCCTCACCTTTCAAATTACCCAAAAAAAAAAGAGGAAGCTACCGACATTCTAACATAGGCCACACTCATAATTCAAGATATGCAACAAATAGTTTACAAAAAATTCTATGAGAAATTATATGCAGCCTAACCAAGGATTAATAACAAAAAATGACATGTGCAAATAGATTTAAAAATACATACATGTGTACAATTCTATATACCACTACCACTGTACTACAACCCATTCATATGTAAGCACACATTCATAACCTCAACTTCAATGTACTACAATGTAAAACATAATGTAATAAAGTGTAAAATATACATTTATTGTTGTATATTCAATCCATTTACTAAATAGTCTTTACTTATATTATCAACAATATTATAACCTTTTACTAAAATGTATTCTTAACCCAATTTACTACTTTCCTTGTTTCCTAATATTATTCTTCCAGACAATAAAAGAATTGGCTATCTATGGAAACACTTTTCCATTACATTGTAACTATTTATTGCTGTGACCACCCTGCAAATGTTTCTCATGCTTGGTTCTAGAAAGTGTTCTCATTATGGGAATTTAATTACATATAGTTTCAGTGTTTCTTCCTATTTCCTTTCCTATTAGATAGTGTTCATACCTCTTGTATTGCTTGAATTTTTTATACATAAATTTCACGTGGTTGATTTCCTATTATTGGGATAGATGCTTGTTGGGTCCCTAAAATATTGACTAAGTACAAAAAGGCACATGAGCACGCAAGGAGAAGGCATGCAAGGTAGGTTTCTAGGAGGTTGTTAGAAGGACCCATGATACACGTCGGTAGAACAAGGTCTCGGGACTTATCCATATTTAGCGTATCAAGCAAGACACGTGAAAAACATGACTTAAATGTAGATGTAGAGTGAATAAGGTGGTATCCTGGTGATAGGTTGGCCTAGGAAGGAATATGCCCTATGATGGAGGCTTCTAGAAGACCATCATGACAAGGAGTGGAGAGCTCATCCTTGGAGGACCACATCTAGACACTTGGCAACGGATTTGAAGCCTTAGAAAGGTGGGTTGCTAGTTCAAGGGGCCTATAAATACAAGCACCCACAAAGGAATTAATACATAGAGAGATCAATAGAGAGCGGAAATCTGCAGAAATGTGTTGAGGAGTTGTATTGGGTTGGGTAGATAAAATATAGAAGAAGGATGCATCAAGGGGCTTGGGATTGTGAATTTTCTTTTTGAGAGCTAAGGAATGTAAATCTAGTTATGATGTATGGCTTCAATTTTCCATATTGTGATGTTCTGTAATGGATCTAATGGATGTAATTAGGTTACCAAATTATTTGAATATGATCATTAATGATCTAGTCTATACATATATCTTCATAGTTCTATTTATTGTATGTTTATGGAATGAGTATGAATCCTTATACATTTTCCTTTCTATTTTGGTTCAGTCCTATAATCTATTAAGTATCTTTCTATCTGGAATGAATGGATTGGTCTAGAAGCCATTCTGAGTGCTATGATGATTACATGTCTCATTTCCACTCACTCTCTTTAAGATCCTATCATAGATGATGTTTCCCACTAAACTCACATAAAGGAGAGACTCGGCTCCCACGCATGCCTCCGGTGAGTGCCCAGTGCCCGTTGGGTGATAGGCCAATGCACATGGGTTTCCCTTGTCCTTTGGTGGGTGTAAAAAATGACTACATCTTGGTTCCATTTCTAGGACTTATTTTCGAAGTTATAGTGGGAAATGACATACATCATGATCTATGCAATGAGTGATGACAAAGAATTTAACCTTGGAAGGTGTTGAAACATGGTTTAAGAGAACGAAGGACAAATTTACTTAGAGATTCAGCCCTGGACCTGATTTTGATGATGAGTAGAAGACAACCTCTACCATGAGTTGTATGAAAAATTATTTTGTTTCTTCCTAGTAGAGCTGTATGAATGACTCTCAACATTTGCATCTAGATGAAGCTGGTATTATAGATCATGTGCGTTGACCCAAGAAGAGTACAAGAGGTTGTAAGATGTAGATCTGATGTGGAATCATGTTTTGGATCATTGGTGGAAAGGAGTACTAACTAGCTATACCCTAGAGTACACTATTTCTACATATTCTTGTCTGGAATTTGCTGAGTTTGAGTTTCTACGGGATCCCAGAGGATCATTTCTACATTTTATTTCTCTGTAAATGAAGATCTTGATTGTTACCTTGAGTTTAGAGGAATTTATAATGGATGGCTAAAATATTCTGAGCATTGGGCAAGGAAGCTAGGCGGGATGAAGATGGCAGATATTGCGACTGAGAAAGAAAGGGAGGAGAGGTGACTCGAGTATAGTGAAGCATGTGAAAGGGAGATTTGTAGAAAATGTGAGATTGTAAGTGTGATGGACGTATGGAGGAAGACATTGTAGGAAGGATTTGAGGTTCACGCAAAGGACATGGAACCTGAGCAGTCTGTGTTACCTCATCTAGGAAAGTGCATAAGAGAGACCCCTTTGGATTATGATGAGAGTTCATCGTGCAAAGAGAGAAGAGTCATTGGTGCACATCTAAGCCCATCTAGTGACCAAACCCTGGTGCTTGGTTTTTCAAATCAAGGGAGAAGTATCGTTAACCCAGTTGGTATCGGTAGAAGTGACAGATTTGTGCCTAGGAGATACAATTTTTCATTTCCTACTTCTATGGCTTTACATACTATTCCAGTATTAAGAGGAATTTTTGGAAAAGGAGAAAATACACAAGGCTTGGGTAACACATCAGGGAGTGGCATAGGATACCCATTTGGTAGTGGTACAATCTCACAGAAGGTTGGCATGTAATTTAGGAAGACATTGGGGACCCTAGGCATGACTGCTTCAGGCCCATTTCTGGCTGTAGGATGATCTAGAGGTGGAACTGGTGGGACTGGGGGCATAGGACCTGGTGGATCCGATGGAGGAGGAAATACTGGAGGAAGTCAAGGAATTGGATCAGGAGGACAAGGGCCCCAACAATCTCCTCAAGTATTTTGTGAGATGTCTTTGCATTTTCCATATTATAGAGGTATTAAAGATGTTGCGGAGCATGTTCACAAGTTTGAGCTGCTATGGCACACAAAGGGGATCACAACCCTGGAGTGGAAGGCCAGTCAGTTTACAATGATGTTGTAAGGGTGTAGGAATAGCTGGTATAGGAAGTATGACCCCCATCAGATGGTGGTAGATTACATTGCATTGAAAAATTCCTTCCTAGCAGAATTTGACATCCCTAAGTTTGAACAGAAGAGCATCAGTGTCATTAATGAGATTCGGTAGGGAATGGTAGAGAGTGTGTGGGAGCATGATGCACGGTGTAAGACTCTCCTATCACAATTTTCATATGACATTCACACTTCACAACATGATCAAAGGTTTTTTGGAGGGTTGATAACCCCATTTATAAGAGTTTTATATCATAAGACTTTCATAGACCCACACAAGGCGTTAGAAGCTACTTTGCGTGTTGAAGATGTAGACACCAAATTTGTGTCATTACGACACCCTGTACCCCGCATCCCATTTCACAACCTAACCTCATCACCTAAACCTTACACAATTATTTATTAATTACCTTATAATTAATAAATCCACATCGCCATACCTGCCACCTCATGTCACCACCTCATCATGACCTAGTCTTAAACCCTAAACTAACCTAATTAAGACCTATAACTTGGTCCAATTCCACACCTATGACTAATTACTCCTCATCCGCACCTAAAACCAACTTCATAATGACTTGACCAAGCCCGCAACCAATCCCTCAGAAGAAAAGGAGGAAAAGCTGGCTATTTTACCAAAAATAGCCCGCTTTGACCTGACCGATACCGGTTCCTACTCGACCGCCGTCAGTTGCGTAACTGCCATCGGTTCCCCGTAAATGACCACTTCCAACCAAAAACAAAGGATCAGATTTTCATTTGATCGAAAAAGGAGGAGAAATCATTGAAAGGATCCATATTTTGCTTGGCCGAGCAGAGACAAGTGAAGAAACAGGAAGAGTTGGCAGAGAAGGACATCAAGCCCAAGACTGCAACTGAATAACCAGAGCCCAGTAACACTCATCCGAGCATCAGAAGAGGAGATAACTCATCTTGGATTGTCAGATCATACAACTTGGGTCATGTCTTCATCATCACTGTCCTGAAACCTGCATTTGCATCAGGGACGAGTAAGTAGTGTTTTATATGTTTCTAAGCACCATTTTCTTGAGCCTGTTGATTAATAGTAATCATAAGTTTATTCCTAGATCTACTACCAGCAACATACTGCACTTAACCTTCACCAATACATCCTGATATTGCCCAGAAGGCCATTTTACCACACTCTGAGTCTTCCCTATCCTCCCATCATTCCCCTTAGCCATCCCCCAATCTTAATAACCCCACAATCACCTTGCAACCAACCTCTATCCAGAAGCACTTAGATTGCTGACCCTACCGGTATCGTTTATCCCCTACTGGCAGTGGTTCTCTAACCATGGTCGGTTATCCAGTGACCGGCGTCAGTCACTGTGACTTATACCCCGAAACCTTTTTCTCACCTATTTGCCACCTAACAACCTCAGATCCAGTCTAGTTTATCCCTATAACTCAACCTGAACGTATCAACGACCAGTAACTGAACAAACAACGTGACGCTTTATTATTGATAATTTAGCTTCTATTGCTTTGTAACGAGATACCTAAATCATGATTTTGCAATAGCTTTCTTTGTTATCATTTGTGTTAATTCGTATTAAAAGGGGAATTAACCACCTTCGAAAGGAAGTTTTATATTTCCTAGGCCTAAGGCAGCTCCCTCATTTATTGTCTAATTAAAATCTGGTGGTCCTGTATTCTTACTTGCAGGTAGTCCTTCTAAGACAAAAAGGAGTTCTTCGTAGTCAATCTGATCTTTCTCTACGGTACACACACACCATCTAAACATTCAACAGGTATTCCTCCTAGCCCTAACCCTTATCTGTTTCTCAAAGGAATGATAGGATAGAAGCAAGTCTATTCTGCAGAGCCAAAACATTCCGTGCGAAACATTTTGGCACGCCCGGTGGGACCCATTTCGGGTTTCTGTTTCTCTTGCTTGCTTTCGTTTTAGGAAGCATACTTGCTGTTGTTGTTTTTGTTATATTTAGTAAATAATTTGTCTTGTTTTCCTAGTTTCACATTAGTGAAAGTCATCTTATTTGCTTCATCAAATATCATTTTCGATTTGGGTTTAAAACACGTACATTGCATTCTTGCTTGCTGTTTTCAATTCTAGTGAATGTAGACTAAGTAACAGGTCGTACACGTGGGGGTGATTTCCACGGTATTGACAGGAAATTAATCTTACTTTCACTGCACAACACATACTGAATCACTTCATAATTAACACAACAACTCAAAACATCCCCCCCTTTTCCGCGGTATTCCTCCGCCTGATTGAGGTAACCTTATAAGCCAAAACAAACTTGACATTTCCCCTAAGTCTTTTGTTTAGGATTGACAACATTCCGCGTCTAAAGGAATAAGCCCACAATAATTAAAATTAACCCTAGGGTTAGTCTCTGGATTTGTGTGTGCATCTTGCTTGTTTTCAGTTCTGTTTTCTCTATTATACACTGTCTTCTGTGATCACCTTAGAACAATTTGATAAATGTACTAAGCGTTGTTAACAATCAAATCAGCAGCTTCTTATATTTTCTTATACTAGTCTTCTTACACCGACATCGGTTAACTGACCGACGTCGTCTATAGTCTAACCGACATTGGTTATCAGACCGATATCGATTACTGTCTTTTACAGTTCCTGACAAACCAGCAACCTACCAATTTCACCATTCTGAGTCTGTTTCTGTTCTTGATAGATTGAAACCCTATTGTGTACTCCTGTCCATGGTTGTTATCACTCGAAAGCAAGCTGCCGCTATGGTTTCACATGCGTTCTCTATGCCTTTTCCTAAATCACCCCCTTCACATTCTGTGGGGAATCCTACGGACACTAGCGAGGTTCCTAAAATTCCTGTGGGAGATAAAGAATTTGCCAAATTTCTGGATGCTAATCCTAGCGCTGTACAATACTATTTGTCTCATGCCCTTGACCGTACACCCGACGGTCAACTCCTTGTTGGCATGCCTATCACTATAGCTTTTCATTTAGCCCCTTCTCCGCCTGATAACTCCACTTTGCCTTCCGCATCCTTAGTCTTGTCGCCTACCTCAGCAGCTTCAGGGGTCCATATGGCACAGATTGGCTTTCCTTTGGTTAATCTTGGGCCCAACATGTCATTACCGCCAATTTCTCCCACCTCATCTCTCTTGCAGACTGTTCCATTCATGACTTGCTCTCTGCCACCTATCCACACGAGCTTTCCTTCTCAAGCTCCGCCCACCTTTTCATTTCCACACACATATCCAGTAACCTCAACAGCTTATATAGAACATCCCTATTCGGTTGCCTCAACACATTCGTCCTCCATACCTTATGAACATTTAACCCCACCATTGTCTAGCGGTGGCCCTTGGCCCAATTTGCCTCTGTTTACCACAACCACACCATCATCTCATCCAACTACTGATTTAATTAAACAAATGATGGACAAAATGCAAAATATGGAGGCTTCTGTTTTAGGAAGTCGTAGCACCTTGACATATGAGAAAGTTTGTCGGGAGCCTATCCACCCTTCAGTCCCCCTTCATTCATATCCTCCTCAATGGGAATTACCAAAGTTTACCCATTTTAACAGTAAGGAGGACCCTCAACAACACTTGTGATCATTTAGACATGCCTGCTATCTGATTGCTCACGACGACACTTTACTAATCTGCACCTTTCCCATGTCCTTATCAGGACCTGCCTTGGAGTGGTACAGTGCTTTAACCCAGCACTCAATCTTCTCTTTTAACCAGCTAGCCAAATCTTTCTTGGATCATTTCTCCATTAACATTGCCAAGAAAGTATCTATCACCGACCTCTATGCCATCTGAAAATTTGAAGACGAATCTATCGCAGATTTCGTTGGACGATGGCGGGGCCTTATCAACCAACTTACGTATGCCTTGCCTCAGACCGAACTTATCAAACTGTTTACGCGGGCCTGCGCTAAGCACATCTCTCCTACCCTCCAAATTCAAAATTTCCGTACATTTGACGAGGCCTTTACTATGGCTCGAAAACTAGAGATTCGAGCCTTAGAGGAAGAGAAATTACGGTTGCACAACAAAAACCCCACTTTCCGAACCCAAGATTCCACCAACAAACCTAACACCACCAATCCTCACCCATCGACTGCTTCAAAATCAAAAGGGGCCATGCACGCGGTGATGGTCAAATCCCAACCACTGTCTAATACCCCGCCAAAAACCACCTATAAGTATAAAGCAGATCCCATCAACTACACTCCCTTGGGAGAAACATATGGTGTAATATTGGAAAAATTGCTTAAAGCAGGAGCCATTACCTTACCTCCTATTAAACCTCACTCTGGGTTTGATTCCACTCACGCCATACCTTCTTGGTACAAAGAAAATGACTTCTGTAACTTCCACCGCGTAAAGGGACACAGTCATGAGAACTGCAAGATGTTGAAAAAAATGGTGCAGGAAATGGTTGATGCGGGGGATATAGCCCTCGATAATCCTATCGCCCCTGCTAACTGAAATTTGAAAATATTCAACAAACCATTCCCGAATCATTCTTCTAACAGTAATCTAAACCAAGATATTTTAGCCGAGGAGAGTGTTCATGAGATCCATGCATTCTTCGATTCCCAGCCAAAAGCCTCTATCGAGAAAATTTTGAATCAAGCCTCTTCACTGACCCAGGGGCCCGAACCTCCTTCACCACCATCAAGCCAAAGCGAAATCATTCCTTTACCCATAAAGGAGTTAACTGCCCAGAGTTCTCTTCTAATAGATGAGGCTTCTTACACCACATCCCTACAAGATTGCGAGCGGATGTTATCTAACCTATCTATTTCCCAAACGTCCCCTTTTACCACTCTTGCTGCACAAGAGGAAGGCTCGCCACTCCTTTTGTCATCTTTAGACGAGAAACCTCTTGCACCGACACCGCCAAATTCTTTAACCATGATGGATCCTCTCAAACATGCCCTCCTACCTATTAGTTCTTCATCGCCTAAATCTTTTCAGCGACCGGTTGACCTCTTAACACCTATTAATACAGTGCCTCATCTACCCCCTGTATCACACCCACAGTGGACCGGAATCACAACCCACCTTTCTTCCATACAAAAATTCCAATTCACACCTGAAGACTGTCATTCTCTAGAAGATAGATAGGTCCTATGGGAATGTTTGAGTACGCCATATTCTACTCAAATGCAAATGACCGATCCTGATTCCTCTACCATATACCCGAAGTGTTTACAAAAGCTTAAAATGCCTATGTCCTCATCTTCACCCCCCTCATCTCTACCAAATACCTCATCCACTTCTATTAACCTAACCAAATCTTCCCCTACGCTTGGGACCTCACCCATACCTAGTCTAACACACCCACATAAGTGGTTTGATTTATCTAAAAATAAAGCCGTCCATCCCATTAGGAGATAGACTCAATCTCCTCAATCTATGCCGCTAACAAAACTAAAACCCTCGTCGTCACACCTACCTTCCATATTGGGACCCTATCCCTCTACCTTACATCAATATATCATACCACCTGTGTTTTCTTTTAAGCGACCTATGCCTTCTGCACCCATACAGAAATCCAAGGGTATAGCAACACCGTCACCCCGCGTATCCTGTCCACCTATCAACCATAAACAAATTCCATCATCAAAAGATTTGTTTTCTATCACTCCTATTTCTCCGTGGTTGTTTTCTGATACCACATCATCTATGGCCTCATCATCCAACCAGCTAAACATAGCTTCTACGTCAAAGAAACCACGGTTAGTTAAAACCCATTATCAAAAATCCTTGGCTAAACCACCCCCCATACAAACCAACCACACCACGTCATCACCAAAATCGACCCAGTCAATAGCCTCATTTTCCTCTGACTTTGACCCACTCAAAGGGTCTTACACCAAAATCCTTGCTATGTTGGTAGAGAATGTGACCATTTCCCTACCCCCACTTAGACCTTATGATCCATCTAAACCTCGACCAATAGGTTACGATGAGTCTAAAATCTGCGCTTACCACCGCACACCAGGACATGACGTAGAGGGATGTAAAGCGTTGAAAGCCATATTTCGTCAGTCACCTCTCTCAGATAGAAAAGTTAAGAAAGATAACTTACGAAGAGAGAGACCTTTAGCTTCAATTCCCTCTCCTATACCACCTGTCCCCGCCTCACCAATATCTATCATTATTATGACCCCACCTCTCGAAGACCATGATTTATCCCGACCATCTTCCTCATCTCAGGTCCACGAGATTAATATGATTAGTGTTGCTACTCGAGTGTAGAAAAACAACGAGAAAGCGAAAGAAAGCACACCTGCGTCCTCTCTTTCTCTGTCCACCATCCCGATCGCACCACCACCTAAAGTGGTTATTCGTGGACCCGCTTACCCCTTCTCTAATGGAGTTGCCCACCGAGCCATGATCAAACAGCTTCACCAATCACTTGTAAAAATGACACTTTATGATCCCATTCAGACTTTTGAATCTCATCGAAAAGCTCTTCAAGGGATCGAGGTCTTACCTAATGAAACCCTTCCTGTTACCTCCATTCTAACACCCAATCACGTTGCTTCCCTCACCAAACAACCTACCGCCCCAACCACTTTTGTCTCTGTACAACAAGATGCTGCAGTCAGTTTCTTCGAAGACGAAATTGTTGACTTTGGTACAGAAGATCCTGACCCTGCTCTTTTCATCTCAGCTTACGTCCGGGACATTCGGGTACATCGTTTTATGATCGACGGGGGTGATAGCCTAAACATCATCTCTTCAAAAGCCTTCCAACAAATGAATATTCCTTCTAGCTACATGTGTGCCAACCCCATCATGTTGCAGTCATTCAATGATGCTATTACCTCTACCTTAGGCACCGTGATCCTTAACATTCATGTAGGACCACGTACTTTACCCGAAATCTTCTATGTCCTTGAGGGAGAGTTCCAATACAATATATTGCTAGGTCGCCCTTGGATCCGGGCTATGGGATGCGTTCCCTCAACCTTACATACATGCATAAAATTTGAGTACGAGGGGAAGTCTTACACAGTAAAAGCTGATCCTCCCCCCTTTAAAACTTGCAATATGTTGTATCGCCCTAATGATGTGCTTGTACCAGTCAAGACACCCATTCATCCAACTCTACCATCCACTTCAACTGCACCTACACCTTCAACTAATGAAACCGCCATCACAAATACCACTTCCTTTCCCACAGACAATATCCCAACCTCCGACCCCTTAGTAGATGTTTTTCAACGCCTTACGCTTGGGGAGTACCACCTATATAACGTTAGCTCTTTCCATACCCCGCAGGAGTATGGATAGTTACATGCGCATCCTACCTACGACTATCACGTGGGGGAGGTAATCTCTTATGGACCACCCCATTGCCGCACCAACCTAACGTATGGGGGTGTTGATGCATCCTCCGTTACCCCTGAACCTCCTCTTGGTGTGGTTCCCTTCATATCCTATTTTCAATACTTGACAGATTGTTGTTTCGCCCTCACCTTCTTGACTCGCTGTGCTTGGAAAGGCTTTGGTTTTGGTCTTTATGAACAAGGCCGACATACACTCATTCCCGTGACTACACGCAAACACAATGATCGCAGTGGTCTCAGTTTTCCTGAAACACCTACACTAGAGAAACCTCGTGTCAGTTGTATCCTGGAAGATTACGAAATCACCCCTACCAAACCATCATCACCCACTTTGCCATCATCACCCACAGAGTCGATAGACCCTGAATCTATCCCTCCTAACTTTTTTTTTTCATAAATGCTATCTTCATAGGTCCTCTCACTTATCAACGTGATAATGAGGACCCATCTTCTCTTCCCCTTCTGTATCCAGACATGATCGAAGAGGATTCACCTTCGATTAATGGTGTTGAGTGCCAGGATGACGACTCCATCCTCACTTACCTTGGGGCGGATGACTCCTATATTCAACGGGCCTTACCGTCTGAAACTCAAACCATGTTAAATGAGTCAACTATAGAAATCAACATCCACACAGAGGAGGATCCTCACATTGTGAAGATCGGACAATACCTTAACACATCAGAACAAGCCGCCTTTACTACCTTTCTTCGTACCCGAAACCAAGCTTTCGCTTGGTCCTACGCTAACATGCCAGGAATTGATCCTACCATTTCCGTCCATAACATCACCCTAAACCTTGATTCCAAACCAGTCAAACAAAAACTGAGAAAAATGCATCCACGCATTGCCCTCTTGGTCAAAGAAGAGCTTCAATGACTCCTTTCTGTTTCCTTCATCTTGCCTATTGACTATCCTCAATGGATTTCTAACATCGTACCTGTCACTAAAGCGACGGGGGGACTTCGGATATGCATAGATTTCAGAGACCTTAACCTCGCTTTCCCTAAGGATGACTTGCCCCTCCCAAGTATTTATCAACTTGTTGATCTCACTGCGGGCCATGAAATGCTTTCTCTCATGGATGGTTTTTCAAGATACAATCAAATTTTGGTAGATCCGACTGATCAACATAAAACTACCTTCATAACTCCTTGGGGAACCTTCTGTTATCGTGTCATGCCATTTGGCCTTAAGAATGCTGGTGCGACCTATCAGCGGGCTATGACTTACATTTTTCATGACATTATGCACACTATCCTTGAGGATTATGTCGATGATCTTCTAGGCAAATCTAAACATCGCAGTGAACATCTCGATGTTTTAACCATTATTTTCAATCGCCTGTTACAATATTCAATCTAGCTTCAACCAAAGAAATGTGTCTTTGGTGTTATTTCGGGAAAACTTCTTGGCTTTATCGTCTCTTTGCGTGGCATTAAGGTCGATCCATCTAAAGTAAAACCTATCCTAGAAATGCCCCCACCCAAAAACCTCAAACAATTACGTAGTTTGCACGGTAAACTTCAATCCATTCGGCGTTTCATCTCCCAACTCTCGGATCGATGTCAACCTTTCCATAACCTTCTTAAAAAGGAAATTACCTTTCAATGGAGTGATGAGTGTTACCAAGCCTTTGAAGCTCTCAAAGCCTATCTCTTGTAGCCACCCATGCTTATTCCACCTCAGGATGATCTCCCTTTCTACCTTTACCTTTCTGCCACTGACCATGCTATAGGAGCCATGCTCGCACATCGGGACTCGGCACGTCAAGAACAAGCCGTTTATTATATAAGTCATACTCTCGTGGATTACGAGACTAGGTATACACATGTAGAAAAACTGTGCCTAGCCCTATCATTCGTAGCCACCAAACTCCTACATTACCTCCTAAATCACAAAACTTTTGTCATCACCAACACGGACCCCATTCATTATATGTATGCCAAACCACATCTAAACCAACGCATCACCCGATGGCTTATGCTCCTCGCTGACCTCGACCTTGAGTTTGTACAATAGAATTCAATCAAAGGACAAACTATTGAGGACCAACTTGCGGAGGCTCCTTTACCCGGGGAACAATTCACCAATTTTAATTTCCCCAACGAACTCATCGCCACTCTTTCACTCAGGGAAGAGTCATATCAAATGACCCTCTTCTTCAATGGATCCAAATGCCAGCACGGCGGAGGAGCCGGTGTTTTTCTCATCCCTCTTGACGCTAAACCTATGCCTCTTTCATTCCGGCTTGATTTCCCCTGCACTAATAATACAGTGGAATACGAGGCCCTTGTTTTGGGTCTCCAGGTTGCGTTACACTTAGGTGTCAAATCTATAATATTTTTTGGCGACTCTCAATTGGTAGTCAATCAAGTTATGGGCATCTACCAATGTAAGAATGAGGAACTTCAAAAGTACATACATTATGTGGATTCACTTTTGACCTCATTTACTCGTTATTCTATCCAGACCATTCCCCCGCTCCACTAACAAAATTTGTGGATACTATGGCTTGCTTAGCCTCGCAAATTCTTGCCTCACCAACTGACTCTGACATATTTCGTCTTGGTCCAACAACTTTTTGCCCCATCCTACTCAGCCCCGGTTGTTTGTATGATAAATAATGTGTCTGCTAATTCGCAGGATACCTGGTACCACCAATTTCATGACTACCTTACAACCTCTGTTCTCCCACCTGACCTTACTAGTAATGGCAAACATGCTTTTCTTAAAAGTGTTTCTCGTTATGTCGTCATGGGGGGACTCCTCTATAAACATGGCTTTGATGGCATCCTCCTTCGATGTCTAACCGGCACGAAGGTCACCTATACCATCCAAACAAGCCATGCCAGAATTTGGTGGGACATTTTAGGGCCTTGCCATGCCAAACAATCCTCACCTTAGGTTATTATTGGCCTACATTAATAAGACTGTACGAATATGTTAAGGTTGTGTTATGTGTCAACAACATGCCAACCTCAACATTAATCCTAGCCATCCGATTACAGGCACACGAGATATTTGCCTTCATACAATGGGGTTTGACCTTATTGGTAATCCACCCACCCTCTTGCAAGTCACAATAGATAACCACAGGCAACTGAAATTAACAAAATTGGTGGAGGCATTCCACTCATTTTCAATCAAAAAAAGGAAAATGAAATGCTTTCTCTCATGGATGGCTTTTCGGGATATACAATCAAATTTTGGTAGCCCCCCGGCCGATCAACATAAAAAACTACCTTCATAACTCCTTGGGGAACCTTCTGTTATCGTGTCATGCCATTTGGCCTTAAGAATGCTGGTGCGACCTATCAGCGGGCTATGACTTACATTTTTCATGACATTATGCACACTATCCTTGAGGATTATGTCGATGATCTTCTTGGCAAATCTAAACATCGCAGTGAACATCTCGATGTTTTAACCATTATTTTCGATCGCCTGTTACAATATTCAGTCCGGCTTCAACCAAAGAAATGTGTCTTTGGTGTTCTTTCGGGAAAACTTCTTGGCTTTATATCTCTCTTTGCGTGGCATTGAGGTCGATCCATCTAAAGTCAAAGCTATCCTAGAAATGCCCCCACCCAAAAACCTCAAACAATTACGTAGTTTGCAGGGATTCACCTTCGATTAATGGTGTTGCGGCCAGGATGACGACGCCATCCTCACTTACCTTGGGCGCGATGACTCCTATATTCAAAGGGGCCTTCCGTCTGAAAACTCAAACCAGTTAAAGAGTCAAACTTCGAAATCCACATCCACCAGAGGGGATAATAACATGGTGAAGATCGGACAATACCTTAACAATCAGAACAAGCCGCACTTTACTACTTTCTTCGTACCCGAAACCAACTTTCGCTTGGTCACTACGCTAAAATGCCAGGAATTGATCCTAACCATTTCGTCCATAACATCACCCTAAACCTTGATTCCAAAACAGTCAAACAAAAAAATGAGAAAAATGCATCCACGCATGCCTCTTGGTCAAAGAAGAGCTTCAAATGAATCCTTCTGTTCCTCATCTTGCCTATTGATATCCTCAATGGATTTCTAACATCGTACCTGTTCACTAAGCGACGGGGGGACTTGGGATATGCATAGATGTCAGAGACCTTAGACCTCGCTCCCTAGGATGACTGCCCTCCCAAGTATTTATCAAACTAGTTGTCTCACTGCGGGCATGAAATGCTTTCTCTCATGGATGGTTTCAAGATAAAATCAAATTTGTCAGATAAGACTGATCAACATAAAACTACCTCATAACCATGGGAACCTTTGTTTCGTGTCAGCCCTTTGGCCTTAAGCATGCTGGTGCGAACTATAAGCGGGCGAGGACGTACATTTTCAGGACATTAGCACACTATCTGCAGGATTAGGCGATGTTTATTATGTCGAGGAAAATCTAAACATCGTAGTGACACATTCGATGTTCTTAAACCATTTATTTCAAACGCCTGTGGACAATATTCAATCTAGCTTCAACCAAAGAAATGTGTAGTTGGGGTTATTTCGGGAAAACTTCTGGCTATCGTATATTTTGCTGTGGCATTACGCTGGACGATCCATCTAAAGTAAAAAACCTATCCTAGAAATGCCCAACTCGCCCCCCCCCCCCCCCCCCCCACCTTTGCCCCCCCCCCCCCCCCCCTCCCCCCCCCCCCCCAAAAACATCAAACAATACGTTAGTTTGCACGGTATTCGGTTCTTTTTTAATCCATTCGGCGTTTAATCTCACAAACTCTCGGATCGATGTCAACCTTTCCATAACCTTCTTAAAAAGGGAAAATTACCTTTCAATGGAGTGATGAGTGGTACCAAGCCTTGAAGCTCTCAAAGACTATCTCGTGTAGCACCACCCATGCTTATTCCACCTGGATGATCTCCTTTCTACCTTTACCGTTCTGCCAGGACCATGCTAGAGAGGCCATGCTCGCACATCGGGACTCGGCACGTCAAGAACAAGCCGTTTATATATAAGTCATTACTCTCTGTGGATACGAGACTAGGTAAACACATGTAGAAAAACTGATGCCTAGCCCTATCTTAGTAGCCACCCAAACTCCTACTTACCTCCTAAAATCACAAAACTTTGTCATCACCCAAACACGGACACCATTCATTATAGTAGCCAAACCACATCTAAAACCAACGCATCACCCGCTGGCTTATGCTCCTCGCTGACCGAGGACCTGAGTTGTACATAGAATCAATCAAAGGACAAAACTATTGAGGACCAACTTGCGGAGGCTCTTACCCGGGGAACAATTCACCAATTTAATTTCCCCAACGAACTCATCGCCACTTTTCACTCAGGGAAGAGTCATATTCAAATGACCCTCTCTCAATGATCCAATCCAGCACGGCGGAGGAGCCGGTGTTTTTCTCATTCCCTCTTGCGCTAAAACCTATGCCTCTTCATTCCGGCTTGATTTCCCTGCAACAATATACAGTGGAATACGAGGCCCTGGTTTTGGGTATCCAGGTTGGGTACATTAGGTGTCCAATCTATTAATATTTTTGGCGACTCTAATTGGTAGTCAATCAAGTTATGGGAATCTACAATGTAGAATGAGGAACTTCAAAAGTACAAAATTATGTGGATTCACTTTTGACCTCATTTACTTCGTTATTCTACCAGACCATTCCCCGCTCCACTAACAAAAAGTGTGATACTATGGCTTGCTTAGCCGCGCAAATCTTGCCACCAACTGACTCTGACATATTTCGTCTGGGTCCAACAACTTTTTGCCCCATCTACTCAGCCGGTTGTTTGTATGATAAATAATGTGTCTGTTAATTCGAGGATACCTGGTACCACCAATTCATGACTTACCTTACAACCTCTGTTTCTCCACCGACATTACTAGTAATGGCAAACATGCTTTTCTTAAAAGTGGTTCTGTATGTCGTATGGGGGGATCCTCTATAAACATGGCTTTGATGGCATCCTCCTTCGATGTCTAACGGGCACGATAGTCACTATACCATCCAACAAGTCAATGACAGAATTGGGGTGGACATTTGAGTGGCCTGCCATGGCCAAAACGAATCCTTCACCTTAGGGTATTATGGCCTACTTTAATAATGACTGCACGAATATGTTAAGAGGGGTGTTATGGTCAACAACATGCCAACTTAACAACTCCTAGCCATCCGCTACAGGTCACACGAGATATTTGGCCTTTCTCACAATGGGGTTTAGACCTTATTGGGAGATCCACCCACCCTCTTCGCAACGTCACATTAGATAAACACAAGCACTGAATATTACACAAAATTGGGGGAGGCCATTCCATCATTTCAATCAAAAAAGAAAACATTGTCGAATTATTAACCATCACAGTATCTGTCGTTTTGGTATTCCCATCGACCTAATAACAGATAATGGTAAATCTTTTAAAAATAAGTTGTAACAAGACCTTGTGACAACTTGGTATCAAACTAGTTATCATCACTTTATTATCCGCAGGCCATGGTACAAGCGGGACATCTTTCTAATAAAACCCTAACAAAATCCGCATGAAAGTTGTCAATGAGTCCAGAAGAAATTGGCACGACCCATTCCCTTTGCCCTTGAGGCGTATCGTACTAGCATTCGACCCACTAATGCCACCCCATTTTCTTTGGGATAGGTAAGAGGGTCTTGCCTTCGAAATACAATACCCTCCCTCAGAAATCTCTAGGATATTCTCACCAATGATGAAAATTTTGCCCAGAGTCGGTAGCCCAATTAGATTTATTGATGAGCGTCGTCTACAGCTCTGTCACCTCAAATCTACCAAAACGCATCAAGCGTGCCTTATGATAATGACTTCATGAGTGTAATTTTAAGGTTGGTGATCTTGTCCTCAAGAGAAATCAACATGAACCAAACTAGAAAAGATGAAAACGTGGAAAATTTGCTCAAATTGGATTGGGCCTTACATTATCACTCACACTTATGGATCAGGCACGTATATTTAGCTTCGCTTAATGGTAAACCTGAGCCTGGAGCCCCTTAATTCCTTGAATTATTCGACATTTCCCCCCCCCTGTTGATGAAAATAGTGGTATATGCCTTCTTATCCTACCTTACGCTCGTCCCTGAGCACTCATTTACCACCGGCAGACAATTTGTTTCTTCCATCTCAGAATCAAATCCAGCTCACGTGGTTTGATTATCACATCCCATTAAAAGATGCCTTCCCCTTTTAGTCTAGGTCCATTGACTTCCAAAAGTATAAATGACACATTCTTAATTAAAACATATGGATTATTGAGTCAAATTCTATAAAAACTAGATGCTTTATGCCCAATAAGACACTAAGACATCTAAATTAGAAAATAGAATGCCCCGTGAAGGACAGCTATAGTGCCAAACTATTGCTCCTATTATATTAGACTGCCGCCCCCTGAAGGACAGCTATGCACTAAAATCACATCTGCTATATAAATAGGACTGCTTCCTTGAAGGACAGCCTATAAACGGTCAAGCCTGTATCAGAAGCTTCTCACATTGATCAGCTTCATGAAGACCTAAAGAACAACAAAATACATATCCCTTGTAGATTCCGCATCGATTAGTTCATTTCTGTAAAATAAAAGCGCACATTCAAAAGAAATTTTGAGTCATGGTCTTGTCTATTTAGGGTACGGTTCTCTTTCTAAGAACAATAAACTTTGTAAAAAGTTCTCCATCCTCAGCTATACCATCCACCTCCACCTCACCATGTTAAAACTCAAGGGACGGACATATATTTCCGATATATTGTGATCATACAATCTTTAACCTAGTTGACTTCTCTCTATGCACGGTACTAAGGGGTTCAAGGCTCACCTGCAGTAAGATGTGGTTTGTTAGCTCTTTTCAACGATGGAGTAAACTGTTTCCTTTTGACTCGAATCTAGGATGATGTGTTGATCTTATCAGGCTATGGTTCCCTTACCACGTGGGTGGCTAAACTTTCGCTTCACTTTCTACCTATTCCAAAATCACAATCATTTACCAACCACCAACAACATATACCATACCAATATCCAAATCAATATTTTTACCAACAAACAAATTGCCTAACCATACCTAATTGCCTGATGCACTCTCCCTGGTCGGAAGGGAGAACTTACATCGGTCTGAGGACCCTCCTGCTTTGAGAAATGGCTATGTAGAGCAACACGTCGGAGAAAATGGGGTGCCCAAGGTTAGCTCGACCATCCCCTACCATACCCTATCATGTGTTGCAATAGAAAGATTGGTTGGGTATTCTGATTTGCCAACGTCCCTCTTTATCCTTTTTAAAAACAAACAAAACAACATTTAAAAACACAACCATTCTTATTATTATCATTAACTCAAAAAACCAATTACATCTTTAGATTTATTTTAGATGTTAAACAAATGCATTGCCTCTATCATCGACTCGAAGGCGCCTCCTTATTTATTCTTATATTCCTATAAAGTTCACTCAGACTCTTGCCACCTCCTCCCGAATCAGTGGTGATACCGTGATCGTCGATGCCCCTCAGTGGGACTCTCCATCCTAAACGGGTGCCACTTGCCATTGTTCCTCCCATTGATCCGCCAACATCTCCTGTAACATACGAATATGTCCTCTCGCGTGGAGGAATCTTACCTCCAGTCTCTCCTTTCATAACTGTGAAGCCTCTAACAATCCCATTGTCTCATTCACCTGTGTTTGAAGCTGGCGAGCCAAATCCTGCAGACGATCTCTCTCCGCTATAATCACAGCTATGTCGAGGCACTCACGTGCACCTCGTAGCTCTGCTACCCACCATACTCTATAGGCCTCTGTCGTTCCTGCATCCATAACCCTACGATCGGCTGCTATCTCTTCTGGCCCTTCTGGAGGTGTAGGCCAGGGAGGTGAGAATGCTGCCTCGGCGTCGATCCTCATGTATGGTCTATATGTCATAGGTATATCCTGAATGAACCCAAATTGTCGCCGCATGTGATCTAGAGGAATCCTCTCGTACTCACCTGGCCTGTGCCCTGCGATCCACCTCAATCGCTCTACACCCCACAACTCCTTAGCTATGTGCTCTGTCACCATATAGTTCCCATACGGCCTCCAAAAAATATCCTCAATCGTCACCATCTCCCATACCTGTCTATAATACTCGATGTCATCTATCATAGCCTGGGATCTCGCTTCTTGTTCTGTCTGGACCCTTCGTCTGAATCCCAACCTTTGCACTCCTGCCTCTCCCGACTCAATGGGTCGGCCTATTGGGTGCACACAAACAATATGCTCATAGGCCCAACAATGTAATAAGTACGAACAATCCAATGTCATCCTGTGTTTTCGCTTGCAGGCCCATTAAAACCCCCTATATAAAACTCTGCCAGATATGCGGGGGCCCATGCGAAGGTCAACTCATTCTATTCATTTCCCAAATAACACTCATCAATGCTTTAGGGAAATCTTCCCCTTCCGCCCTCGGCAATGCATTAATACACCACCGCTCATCATTAATGAGACCTGGCCAACCTTGTTTCCTCAGGGTGTGTTGCATACATTGTACCATAGTAAATGCTAAACCTCGCTGTGTCAAAATTCGTGCAGCTGACCCAAATACTACTGTTATCGCTGCCCGCCCCACGCTAGGTAGTGCCTGATACACTGTTTTTCCTATCATTGGGAGTCTCAAAATACGGAACACATCTTCCAAAGTCACTGTCATCTCCCCTGTTGGCAGATAGAAGGTATTCTTTTCTGGATTCCATCTCTCAATCAACACCTGCAATATAGCATGGTTACGCGTGATTCTTGAATAATAGCAAATTCCACTTAACCCCAACCAATTTATCAATGCCCATTCAGCTGGTGTTACATCCACTCAGATTCGTGACAACAACGCTGACACGGTATCATTCATCCTTAACCTTGCTTCTGCCTGCATACATCAAAACGACACATGATTATTCAAAAGAACAAATCTCTACGGGTTTTTTCTCAAAATCTGGAAACCCTTATAGTGACCGATAGCAGTTATGCATAACCGATACCGGTTTGCTAACCGATACCGGTTTGCTAACCGATACCGGTTACTTATAAACGATACCGGTCACTGATAAAAATATACCTACCCTGCTTAAAACATACACCTTCGATATTTATGAAGTCCGTTTACTCCTATTTCTACCTAAAAACCTACGTGATCACCCTGTTTACCTACCCCATAGCACTCACCCTATCCCCAACCCTTGTCTATTACCTGTTCTTTCTCATCTTTACCCACTTACACTTCTCTCATCCTATTCACAAAACATGTAAGAATCAGGTTACAACCAAACAGTTTACCTCTCGGGATGCAGCAGCTTGGGGCAAAACATGTCTTCCCCCTCGTCCCTGCCTGTTGGATGCTTCTCCTCGTTCAGCCATGTTCACCACCCTCTTCAAATATAACTTGTCTTTCCGCCTTCTGAATCTCAGCCCACACTCACTTCACCTATCTCTTTCCTCCTTATCACTTAAATTCTTTCATGTAATTACCTGTAGCAGTTGTCAAACAGCGTCGCATTCACATATTTAACTTGTTGCATGACTCTAAAAATAAGAATGCTAAAAATAAGAACTTAAGTTGCTAACCCAACAGTTCTATTTTTAGGAAAATAATTCTTTCATAACCGATATCGGTTACATGACCGATATCGGTCATATAGCTACCGACATCGGTTACATAACCGATATCGGTCATGTCCCCCCTGTTGCTTAAACCTAAGCATTTTTTTTCATTCTACCTAATTTTTGTGGCGCCCGTCCCTTTTTCCTACATGACCAACACCATTATCCATAGTTTTCATTAAATCCATATCTCATCACAATTTCATCAACATCATCTATCTATCTTACAAAAATAACCAAGCCATCAACAAACGATATCAAAAACCGTCAATCTATACACCATTTGAATCCAAATCAACAGCTACAAACATTCAATAGTCACAAACCAATGACAAAACATACAACATTTCATAACACAACATGTCAATTAAACTCATCATCTATATACATACATACATCCCATCTACAAAAGACATCAACATCATTAATATATAACACCATGTAAATCAAACTCATCATACATTAAATATCACAAACCATTTTCAAAACACTTAACACATTTTTTACGCACAACATGTGGGTCAAATCATCATATCTATATATATACAAAGTTTCAAATATACAATGTGCCCTGCATCAGGGCCTCTTTGATCTCATAATATATCAAAACCGGCACGCAGGCCGCAATAACTGTCAATAATCTCGACTCGGCTCGCAGGCCGGTCTCTCATATCAAAAACATACTCGGCTCGCAGGACGGTATCAACTGTACAACCCGTACTCGGCTCGCAGGCTAGTATATACAATAAATGAATGAATGAATAAATGAATACATAATATCTAGGCACGCAAGCCTCTATAAACATAGCCAGTTCGTAGATCGGTGCCCATATCCAATGAACCAATACAAAAATATGTAGGGACCCCTCATCTCTCTCCACCACCCTCTGCCTGTCTGCTTACTGGTCCCTGTGCTGCCTCTCACCTCCTACCTGTCGCAGACCCACCGGCTGTGGCTGCACCTCCCTGAGATCTCTGGCTCCGAGAGGTCTCTGCTCTATGTGCCGCATAAGGCTGATAATCAGCCCCGGTACCATCAAGAATATCCTGATAGTACCGGGCCTCTGCTCTAGCCTCCATATAACGATCTCGAGCCACCGTAGGTGCTGGGGCTGGTCCCCTGACACCTAATACCATTTCCCCCTGTGCCTGTGCTGGTGCCACTGGTGGTGCCTATGGCTGGGGCGGTTCCTGTACCTGTGCCGGTGCTGCTGATGGTGCTGCTAGTGGTGCCTGCGCATGTGCCTGTACCTGAGCCTAGGCTAGCTGCCCATGTAAGACACCTATCTATGCCTGTGCAGCAGCAAGCTGCCCTTGTAATAGCTGTATCTGGCCCCTGAGCTGATCCCTCTCTACTATCACAGCCGCCAAGTCTGGCTGTATGGGCTGTGCTCTCCTCACAGCTCTCTCTCCTACCCACCATACTAAAAATGATCCCGTACAGCCGGCGTCGTCCACTGTATCGTCTGACTACCTCTCTACTACCCAATCTGGGTCCATAGGATGTGGTGCAGGCAATGGAGCCTCTACATCATCCCTCCGATACTGAGGGAAGTGTGGTGGCTCATCCTGTCGTAGCCCCAGTCTGCCGTGCGTACCCTCTCTAGCGGTATCCTCTCGTACTCTCCCGGCCTCCGTCCCACTATCCAGAATGTATACTGGATCCGCTGTAACTGTGCTCGGGCTCCTCCATGTGGGTGATGACCTCTATAAGGTCTCCATACAATATCTAACATTGTCAAGCCCTCTAACATATGTCTATAATAAGTGACGTCCCGCCCTACAAGCACTGCTCGTGGTTGGCCCATGACCCCCCAACCACCTCTGAAAGCCGTATCTATAGATGATCTGTGGCCCTAGTTACTGAGGCAGCCCTACTGGGTCTAATGCATATGATATGCTCATATGCCCAACAGTGTAGTAAAAACGTCGAGCAAAATCCCGAATCACCTCATCCGGCGATAGCCCCACAGCTCTTGATATAACTGCACCAGGTATACTGGTGCCCAAGCATAACATGTGTGCTCCTCCACCATCTCATGTAGCACCCCCATAAGCACCCCGTGGAAAGTGGCCTCCCTCTAAGTCTAGGAGGGCGAAGCAGGTGATCCCGATCATCATCAGCACGGCAAGCCGTGTCTCATGGCGGTG
Organism: Taxus chinensis; assembly: GCA_019776745.2. NCBI lineage: Eukaryota > Viridiplantae > Streptophyta > Pinopsida > Cupressales > Taxaceae > Taxus > Taxus chinensis. The sequence continues at coordinate 64,646,749 of CM034155.1, read as the reverse complement.
GGCTCGGTACATATCCCCATACGCGATACTCGCACTACGATATGTTAGTAGCGTAGCTGCATCCCCGAATACATGTAGGATGTTGTCCATCGCTATCTCAGCATCAACCTAAAATACTGCCTCTCCATCAATCGGTAATCAAAGGATGTGATACACATCCTCCAATGTGATGGTCATCTCTCCAGTCGGGAGATGGAACACATTGGTTGCCGGATCCCATCTCTCGATGAGGGCGACCATCAAACTGTGATCCCTGTCAATCACTCTGTATAGCTGGACTCCGCTGAGTCCCACCTCGTGCATGATACCCCACTACGTTGCGGACACGTGTGGCCACATCCGTCTCAACAGCGGAGGCATCCTATCCCGCATAGTCAGCTGCTGACACGCCTGCACAAAATCACCCACTGCATTAGACCTACCCTTTCATCATAACATACTACTTATAACCTTCTATACCCTCTTATCTTACCCTAAAAACCTCGACCACAACCCCCTCCCTCTATCACACCCAAACAACAACCTACACAATACCCAAACACTCAAACAATGCCCTAAAACACCCCCACGATATCCCAAACCTTGCCAACATCTTGCACACAATACCATTACACTCAAACAAACTACCTAAACCATACCAAAACACTCAAATAATACCTAAACACCTGCACCACTACCCAAACCATATCAACACCTCCCCATTCAATGCCCAAACACCTAAACAATATGAAAACACTCAAACAATACCGAAACACCTGCACCACAACCCACACCATATCAACACACCCATTTTTTCCCAAAACACCTCACCAATACCAAAACACTCAAACAATATTAAAACACTCCCACCACAACTTCAAACCATACTTCACCAAACCGAAACAATACCACAACACCCAAACAAACAACCCAAATAATACCCAAACACCCCAAACAACAGCCCCAAATTCAAACCAACTGAACAAAACCCTAACCAACAAAAATAAACATAACTAATGACTGGTACAGGTCACCCATGACTGGCAACTGGTCCCCTCTCCACCGACGCCGGTCGATGTACGACCGACACACCGGTCACCCCACAAACCCACTCCGTACCACCGAAAATTTCTTGACCGATGCCGGTCGCTTAGTGACCGGCATCGGTCACTGAAAAATTCATGGAGTCGAACCCCGCACGCAGCCACCCCAAAATCCATTTTTTGCCTATTTATACCTATTTACCCCGCCCAAACACCCTAAAAATCTACCCACCCTGCCGCCTTACCCTATATTACCCATCTATCCTCTTCGTTTTTTAAAATAATTTCAATTTATTCACTATTTTACCAAAATCTATGGATTCCTACCCAAACCCCCAAATACATAGCCTAACATACATCAAATTCACACAATGAAGGGTTTCGAAACCTACCGGTACGACGACACGTCGTCGTGGTGGGATGGGTGGTGGTGGTCCAGCTGGGTCCAGCACCTCCTGCTCCTCCTGGCTGTACCATGGCTATAAACTCTCCTCTGCTGGGTCCTCCACCAATCAACTTCTGCCTCCTACTTACTAGGGTCCACTAAACACTCAATTCTCCACTCAAAATAGTGCCCACCCTCAACCAACAAATGCTCCAATCTCAACAATCCACCTCAGACAACTCCAATTGGTTTTCAAATTGACAATGTGACAATGATCGGCCGTATTTTTCTTTTTATAGGTTTTTGACCTATAACCGATATTGGGTTTATTGTGCCCTAAGGAACCGATATCGGTCATCTAACCGATATCGGTCATACACAATTGATATTGGTTTTATCTAACCTCTACCCTAATTTCGGCCCTTATTTTCTAATAGCCCTTTCTACCAACATCGCCTATATCCACCTTCGTTGACAACCCTTTATTAACTTCATTGGCCCGACCCAAGGCCGTAACCTACCATTTGGCCCAACCCACGGCCGCAACCAACCCATTTGGCCCGACCCAAGGCCGTAACCAAGCCATTTGGCCCGACCCAAGGCCGTAACCTACCATTTGGCCTAACCCAAGGCCGTAACCAACCCATTTGGCCCAACCCAAGGCCGTACCCTACCATTTGGCCCAACCCATGGCCACAACCAACCTATTTGGCCCGACCCAAGGCCGCAACCAACCCATTTGGCTCGACCCAAGGCCGTACCCTACCATTTGGCCTGACCCACAGCCACAACCAACCTATTTGGCCTGACCCAAGGCCGTAACCTACCATTTGGCCTGACCCATGGCTGCAACCAACCTATTTGGCCCGACCCAAGGCCATAACCTACCATTTGGCCCGACCCAAGGCCCTAACCTACCATTTGACCCAACCCGCGGTCGTAACCGACACATTTGGCCCAACCCGAGGCCGTAACCTACCATTTGGCCTGACCCACGGCCGCAACCAACCTATTTGGCCCTACCCAAGGCCGTAACCTACCATTTGGCCCGACCCAAGGCCCTAACCTGCCATTTGACCCAACCCGCAGCCGTAACCGACACATTTGGCCCGACCTAAGGCCGCACCAATTACATACCATACCCACAATCAACGTTTTATTTTATCCATCCATCATGTACCTTTTTGTTCAATTGAGCTCATTTGTTCGTGTTTTAGCATGATCAGGGTCCTTGACTTGATCAGTCAACCAACTTTGCCTAGACTTAGACCATGACGTTTATCTCAACCAAACCAACCATTTGGTACTGCCGAACATGCCCAAAAGTTCCTGTACCTTACCCGTTATATACCGTGGAGCTATTTCCTATGCCTTGGATACGAGGATTATATCACCCTTGTTTGGATAAACTATCGACCTTTTCCTATGAATTTCTTGTTTGCTCTTCAAATCATGTACCCTGGTCGCACTACTACATGTCAACGTGCATCTACTTCCTTGGACCTACCCCATCATCTTACTGTTATCTCAACACCATTTACCCTTTTTCAACCCTATCCCTGCTTTCACGCTACCTCAATCTGTGATAGATTTGAGGGGGATTACCTATACCCTTAACAGGGGTAACCACTTCTTATTATTGGCCGTTCCGCAGATTTAACAAAACAAACTACAGCGACAATAAGGGGCTAATGTAGACACCAAATTTGTGTCATTACGACACCCTGTACCCCGCATCCCATTTCGCAACCTAACCTCATCACCTAAACCTTACACAATTATTTATTAATTACCTTATAATTAATAAATCCACATCGCCATACCTGCCACCCTCATGGTTGCCACCTCATCATGACCTAGTCTTAACCCTAAACTAACCGTAATTAAGACCTATAACTTGGTCCAATTCCACACCTATGACTAATTACTCCTCATCCACACCTAAAACCAACTTCATAATTATTTGACCAAGCCCGCAACCCAATCCCTCGAAAGAAAAGGAGGGAAAGCTGGCTATTTTACCAAGAATAGCCTACTTTGACCTAACCGATACCGGTTCCTACTCGACCACCGTCGGTTGTGTAACCGCCATCGGTTCCCCGTAAATGACCACTTCTAACCAAAAATAAAGGATCAGATTTTCATTTTTGATCGCGAAGAGGAGAAATCATTAAGAGGATCTGGATTTGTTTGGCCGAGCATAGACAAGTGAAGAAACAGGAAGAGTTTACAGAGAAGAACATGAGGCCCAAGACTACAACTGAATAACCAGAGCCTAGTAACACTCATCCGAGCATCAAAAGAGGAGATAACTCATCTTAGATTGTCAGATCATCCAACTTGGGTCCTGTCTTCATCATCACAGTCCTGAAACCTGCACCTGCATCAGGGACGAGTAAGTAGTGTTTTATATGTTTCTAAGCACCATTTTCTTGAACCTGTTTGATTAATAGTAATCATAAGTTTCATTCCTAGATCTGACTACCAGCAACATACTACACTTAACCTTCACCCATACATCCTGATATTGCCCAAAAAGCCATTTTACCACACTCTGAGTCTTCCTCTATCCTCCCATCATTCCCCTCAGCCATCCACCAATCTTAATAACCCCCACAATCACCTTGCAACTAACCTCTATCCAGAAGCACTTAGATTGCTGACCCTACCGGTATCGTTTATCCCCTACTGGCAACGGTTCTCTAACCCTGGTCGGTTATCTAGTGACCGGCGTCGGTCACTATGACTTATACTCCCAAAACATTTTTCTCACCTATTTGCCACCTAACAACCTTAGATCCAGTTTGGTTTATCCCTCTAACTCAACCTGAACGTATCAACGACCAGTAACCGAACAAACAACGTGACGCTTTATTATTGATAATTTAGCTTCTATTGCTTTGTAACGAGATACCTAAATCTTGATTTTGCAATATCTTTCTTTATTATCATTTGTGTTAATTCGTATTAAAAAGGGAACTGATCAACTTCGAAAGGAAGTTTTATATTTCCTGGGCTTAAGGCAGATCCCTCATTTATTGTCTAATTAAAATCTGGTGGTCTTGTATTCTTACTTGCAGGTAGTCCTTCCAAGACAAAAAGGAGTTCTTCGCAGTTGATCTGATCTTTCTCTATGGGTACGTGCACACCATCTCAACATTCAACAGGTATTCCTCCTAGCCCTAACCCTTATCTGTTTCTCAAAGGAATGATAGGATAGAAGCAAGTCTATTCTGCAGAGCCAAAACATTCCGTGTGAAACAGAAGATGTTGGAAGTGTTGATATTGGAGTTAGCTCATTCTTGGAATCTCAAATCATTTTTATGGCTAAGCAGCTGGAAAATTTATCTGGGAGCTCAACTCATGAGACTCACAGTGGAATGTGGTGTACAAATTTTGAAGTAGAGTGGCATGCCAAGGATAGTTTCCCCTAGAAGACAATATGTGTTATAGCAGTAGACTATGAGATTTGTCATGGGGGCCATGATGTGAGTAGATGTCCCTTGTTAAAGCATGTAATTCAGAAGAATTTATCTTGCTACTATAAGATTTACACCTCTTTAACCCATAATACTAAGGATTATAGGCTTATTTATTAGATCCATGAGGCCATTGATCATGGTGTGCACCATACTAGTATTGCTAGTAGTTCTAAGGGTGATGACTGCCATTATGAGGAGCGTGTAGATGGGGGTGTGCGTGGAAGAAGTTCTCATAGAGGATTTCATGGCCATGGTAACCACAGAGGAGGAAGGAGTGAGTTTCTATGAGGAACATGTTATAATTATGGATCCACATAAAATTATAAACAAGAGTTCCCAGATCTATTACAATGCTCATGGAATGGGAAGAAGCACAAATATGAAGAGTTTCTATAAATCTATGAGCATATGAGCCAGCAACACCAGAAAGATAAGGGTGTTGCTATAGTAAGCGTAAAAAGGGCCAATACACAATGGATGCCAAGAGTGGCATATGAGTTAGAGCTAGAACTTGTGTTGGTGATAATGCGTGTAGGGGTTGCGTGTGCCAAGGAGATACCTAGACCAAGGACATTGGTTTCTAGAGAGGAGGTACCACATGGAAAGTATCCAGACCTTGTCCATCAAAAAGAGGTATACCAAGAGACTATGGACGTGATTAGGAGTTTACAAGGGGAGATAGAGTGTCTCAAGGAGTAATCAAGGTAGGTGAAGCAGTGGAAGGATAATGATGTTCCAAGAAGTGACCTGGATGAGGTCAAAGAAGTATGTAAAATGTTAAGGAAAGAGAATATTATTCCCTTGCTGGGAGAATGGATGAGGGAGAAAGTACCATGCACCAGAGAAGAGTGTGAAAGACAAGTTTTACATGAAAATATTTCTCCACACAACCTTGAGTATGACAAAGAGATTACTCTAAATGCAGTTGTTGATGGATGACTCTTGAGAAATATCCTTATCGATACAGGAGTGGAAGTGAATGTTCTTATATGAGATGTTTGGCATCAAATGGGAAGGCACACATTGTAGCCATCTTCGAATGTGTTGTATATGGAAAATAAGACTAAGGCAATGTCCATTGGAGTATTAAAGGATGCAGTAATTACCATTCAGGGGGCCAAGTTCACTAGAGAATTTGAAGTCTTGGCACTCGTCAAGGTGGACAACTTCCTAGCATTGTTGAGGTGCCAATGGTGTTACAAGAATAATGCTAATATCAGGTTCAACAAAGGATATATCAGTTTCAAAAAAAGGAAGAATGGGTGATCATCCCTTTGACAGATGAGAAGTCAACACCCTACATCGAGCCATTGGGAGAAGAAATCCTTGATAGAATATACGTCCACTCAATCAGGGACCTTGAGATAATCCATCCCATAGAACGAGTTATCCAATTTGAGGATGCCTAGTCTATGAGTGATACCACAAGCATGGCGTGTGACAATTGGGCACATGAGACCTATGAGTTAATCAGATGACATTTAAGAGGGACGGTAACTAAGGTGACAAAGGCACATATAGTCCAATGCCTGGGAGGAGGAAAACTACCAAGTTACTCAGGAGGGGCTAGTATGGAATATTTCTTAAGAGAAATGGAGGCCCATTTGAGAAATTAAAAGGAAAAATGATAAATTCTCAATTATAACCTACTCGAAACTACTGCACACTAGTGGGAAACACATTGGGAGAACCTCTTGTAATGATGCAAGGTGAGAATTTCCTTCTCTGTAAGATTTTGCAGAAGCAACATACCCACGGATATAAAAGAATACCATGGTAAGCAGACCACTTCCTTCCATATCCAAGCATGTGAGATAGCTTGGATGGGAAGTGCAGAAGCATTGCCACCTTCATTATGGTTTCATAAGTTATACTCCATCCTGCAAGGTTGTGCATGCGCATGGTACATCCACTCAAAGACGTGCCATCAAACTAGTAATTGGAAAGAATTAACGGCTGACCTCAATTATAAATTTGAGTACCAGAGTACAAAGTCATTAGTACATAAGGCGTTGGAGGTTGTTAAGTGCCTTACAACAAGGGATAACACTATGGTGGAAGACAAAATACAAGAGTTGCTAGATGAACCTAGCCTAGAAGAATGCTATAACGAAGAAGAAACATAGGAGATGTAGTTTGAGCACGCATGTATAGAGAAAGAAAAGGGGAAGATGGTGTATGTTATTGATGGATAATAGGTATAGAAATTGGATGTTAACCACTTTGTATGGAAGTAAAAAGTCATAGATAGTGCTGATGAATGGGTGCGTGCCTACCATGAACCTTTGAAGATGAAAAAGGTTAACCTCGGCTCAGAATCATAACCCAAGGAGGAAATCATTAGAGACTATTTGTTGAAGAAAGAAGTCTCTAAAATCATTGATCTGATATGTGAATTCCAAGATCTATTCCCATGTGGGTACCATGAGCTTAAAGGCATCCAACATTCCTTGGGGGAAATGAGGATAAAATTGAAGGAAGGTATGTTCCCAATCAGGAAGAGACCATACCAAATGAACCCTAAATTACGTGTGAAGGTGAAGGAAGAAATAGATAAGATGACAGCATCAGGCATCATTGAAGTTGTTGAAAAGTTAGAGTGGATAAGTCCAACGGTAATTAGCATCAAGAAGGATGTAAGGATAAGGATCTATGTTGATTACAAGGACCTAAATGCAGTGTGTATCATTGATCCTTTCCCAAGCCCATTTACTAAAGTAATCTTAGAGGGAGTGGTAGGATGTGAGGTCTACTCTTTCACAGATGGATTCTCAGGCTATCACCAAGTAAGGATCACGAAGGAGGACCAGAGGAAGATGTCTTTCACCACTGAGTGGGGAATTTTTTCCTATATAGTCATGTATTTTGGGTTGAAAAATGTGCCTGTTGTGTTCTCGTGCATTGTGGTGCAAGCTTTCTAGTACTTCATCCATTAATTTCTTCAAGTCTACCTATATGATTGGACAATATATGGGTTAGTGAAGGAAGATTGTGACAGCTTAAGGTTGATGTTTGAAAGGTATTGACAGTTGAGGATATCCCTCAACATTAATAAATGTGTCTTTGCTACCTTGTTTAGAACATTATTGGGGTACATCATATGTAAAGAAGGATTGTTAGTAGGTCCTACGAAAGTTACAATAATTGTGGGATTGGGAGAGCCTACTAGTCAAAGCACAGTGCGTGGATTCCTCAGACACATGGGTTACTACAAGAAGTTCATCAAGGGATACGCCAAGATCACTGCACCTTTAGAAAAGTTACTTAGACACAAGAGTGCCTTCCATTAGGGAGAGGCACGACAGAAGGCATTTAACACTTTAAAGGATAGTCTTGTCACTGCACACATATTATGATTCCCCTCTTGGGATTAACCCTTCCATGTTTATGTTGATGCCGCAAGAACCACCATTGGAGTAGTACTTGCACAACCTGGTGAAGGGATTGTTGATCATCCTTTTTGCTTTGTAAGTAGGAAGTTGACACCAGCGGAGTAGAATTATACTACAACTGAGCACAAGGAATTTTCAATGATCTACATGCTTCACAAGTTCATACAATATTTGATGGTAACCCCTTTTATATTTTACACTAACCATATGGAATTGAAATATGTAGTGAAAAATCCATTTCTACAAGGGCGCATATGTCGGTGGGTACTATTGTTCGAAGAATTTGAGTTCACGATGGTTGTTAAACTAGGAAAAAGTAATTCTAGACCTAATCATTTGTCTAGAATCAATTTAGGGGAGGAAACACAAAGTATTGAGGATACCATGCTAGATTCCCAACTATTTAGGTTTTGACGCATGCCCTCAGACTTGGAAGGTATTGTAGTATTTCTCAAGATAGGTATAACACCGGAAGGGATGAAGGTATTGGATAAAAATTGGTTTGCTATACACTCCGTACCTGACATGTTGATTAGTGGGGATTTATACAAATTAGGATGTGATGAGATTCTTCTCTAGTGTGTGCTAGAACATGAGAACCTAGCCATAATAGAAGAGGCACACAAAGGAAATGTAGGTGGAAACTATACAAATGACACCACTGCAAGAAAGATAATAGATGGATTATGGTATGAGAACCTATATCAAGACTATAAGGAATATTGCAAGGCATGTGACCATTGTCAGTGCATGGGAAAACTAGGGCAAAGAGATGAAATTCCTTTGTGCCTTATTGCCAGCGCAATTCCATTAGAAATGTGGCGTATAAACTTTGTAGGCCCTATTGCACCAGCTGCACGTAGGACTAGATCACAGTATATAATCACTTGCACAAATTACTTGATAAGGTGGGTGGAAGTAGCACCTACTAAGGATTGTACAGTAGGTAATTCAACAAGGTTCCTATGGGAAAACATTATTACAAGGTATGGATTCCCTTTGAGTTTGACTAGTGACAGGGGTACACATTTCTTGAATGAGATAATAAGGATTCTGTTAGCAAAATTCATGGTGGCTCATCACAAGACTACCCCTTACCATGCACAAGAAAATGGAACTGCTAAGGTGTTAAACAAAATACTTAGTCACACGTTGACTAAGATTTGTGATGTTGGTAGACAGGATTGGGATGACAAAGTATCAACCATTCTTTGGGTATATAGGAAAACCTACAAGAGGTTAAATAAGGCCACACCATTTTAATTAGTGTTTGGCATGAAGGTTGTCCTACCAATTTGAATTCATGTTACCTTATCTATGTATAACACGAGTAGGAGGATTGACAAATGAACAAGCACTGGAAAAAAGAATTGACAAGTTAATGAAATTGGAATAAAGATGATCACTTGCTAGGTGGAGCCAAAAGACTGAAAAAGTAAGACATAAGGCATGACACAATTGTAAAATTAAGAACAAGAAGTTTGAGGTTGGGTAGATGGTCTTACTATATGATTAAAATTTTATTCACCATCTTGGGAAGTTGAAGGTGCATTGGTTGGGTCCCTACATCATCTTGTACATTCTTGATTCAAGCATATGCTAGTTACAAGCACTAGATGGGATGAGATTGCCAAGACAATTCAATGGGAGTACATTAAATCCCTACTATAAATAAGTCTTCTTGGTGTTTGTAAATAAGACAATGCTTCCAGATAGTTTAGGATTTCCTTTAATGCATTTTCTTTTCTTTTGTTTCCCTTTCTTGTTGTTATTTTGTGTTGTGTCTTAGGCGTCGGTAACCTCATTAATTTTTGAAGGTTGTGAATGCATAGAGGACCACACATTGTTTTAGTGTGGGGGTGGAGTAAGGTGGAATAAATTTCAAAGTGTGAAGCACTAGAAAGGATTGCGTTGGAAATACTAGTTTGATGGCCTTGGGGAAGGAAGTGCATGGAAGGAAAGGTGAAAAAGGATGGTTGGTGTCATGGTAAGACTACATTGTGGATCCACGTACAAGAGAAGAAGAAGCGTAAAAGCAACATGAGGTAGGTGAGAGAAAAAATCATGAAGGATGTACCTTAAGCGTTGGTGATGCACGTGTAAGAGTCTCCTATCAAGATGGATTGGTTTTGCAATAAAAGGTTGGTGGATTTTACGCTTGGGCACGTGAGTCGGGGCGCTAGAGTTTGGATTAGTGGAAAAATCTGCAATAAGTGTTGAAGTATGGTGGTAGGTGAAGTAAGCATTTAATGCTAAAAAGTGGGAAAAAACTATAAATGGAAGGTTGAGCACTTCATTATGGACATTATGACTACGAAAAAAAAGTGCTCTTATAAACTAGGGTTTCTAGAGTTGATCCGTGTGAAGAAAAATTGGAAAAATTTAACCGTGAGTGACTAGTTTCGATATGCAAACCAGGAGGGAAGTAGTTCATACATGTAGAGAGAGTTGTGGAGAAGTGTCATCTTGTGAAAGGGATATTCCAATTAGGATTTGGCAGTGAGGGCATAGATTGAAAAATATTTTCTTCACAAGTTTGAGATCTAAGCTTGGAAAGGGTAGAGAAGCAGAGCAAGAGAAGTTGAAGTGCAAAGATAACCTACACAATGGCACCCAAGAAATAAACTATAACACCTAAGAAGGGAAAAGGAAAGGAAAAGGGAAAACAACAAGAAACTACCACAAGGAACAATGAAGAATGGTATGTAGAAATGCAGTACCCAGATGGGGTTTTCCTTGGGAAGGAGTGGGAGTCCCATTTACGAAAAATAACAGTAAGCGATTATAACCATCGCACAAATGTGACTGAAAAATAAATTGTGCTGGAGTTACTACATCCAAAAAATATGAGGACACCATAAGGTTTACCCATTTATAGATATGGAGCAAAAGTGAAGTTGGAGAAGGTGGTATTGTTGCAACTCTATGAGTTTCCCTACTTTAGGAAGTCTGGGTGCCTCTATCAATGGCTGAATTCATGCGTACACAAAGACCACTTTCACTTCATGAGGTGCAAGATGCGCATAACTCCTCATTTGATCTCAAAATTCACAGGTCTCATATGTGAAGGAGAAAGTATAGAGGACAACCTATGCAACAAAGAATCTATTAAAGAAACCAACAGAAAATGTGCATACAAGAAGGGGTAAAGGTACTTTGATATTGTGGATATCCAACACCCGGTGATGAGAATGGATGCACGCCTGGTAACCAAACTTAATGACCAAGAGAGGTGGATGCAAGTGAACAAGTCATGGCTCAATGTTTGCAGAAGGATCTTAGAAGGTGCCATCTACAACTTGTCCATGTACATCACGGATGAGATCATCAACAATGCGCATGAAGGTGAAAAGATAATTTTTGGCAATGTCCTCTTGACTATTGTGTTTTTTAGAGATCGAAGTGTCAGATGCGGTAGATAATTTTGTTTGGGAGTACTCAGAGGAATACCCCTTGCCCACAAAGATATTCAAAAAATACACTTGCGATAGCATAATGGCCGTTCACAAGGCACGTCTTGAGAAGTGGTATACACGCTTGAGGAATTTGTTCGGGGTAGAGTGGAGGATCCCAGAACAACTGCCAACACTCATAGAGGGGGAAATTGAATTTGTAGTATATCAACACATTTACATTTATAGATTTAATTTGGTTGATGAAAATATGAGCCCATGGTGTAAACTTTCATTTTCCTTCACTACTCAGTACTTCCAGGCAGGAGTAAATAGATTCAAGGAATCTAAGAAGCTGAAGTTTGACCTTAGAAATATGGATCGGGACCACAGGGAGATGTGCATGACATTGGTCTACCTCGATAAGGATGCTTACATGGAAAATTATGTATTACATAAAGTTTAGACGATGAGACCTTTGAATCTCCCTATTATAGGGAGGTCTGTGTTGTGTGTATACCTTCACATAAGAGCCAAGTTTGAGAATGGAACATATCTCAAAAATGGGGTATCTATACCTGAAGACCCAATAGGTTGAAATAAGACCACGCTCAAGTAAAAGGAGATGGAAGAGATAAAGAAAAAGGCACCAAGTGTCTAAGGTACAAAAATAGTGGGTGCCCTAAGAACAAGCACTAGAACAAGTATTTACTCATACAGGAAAAAGTCTCCAGTCAAGGAAAAGACACTGGAACCATAAAATCCCATAACTAAGGAGGATTCATCAAAGAGGGAGGAAGAGAAAGTAGAATCTCCTATGATAGAATCCCCAGTTAGGAAGAAACAAAAGGTAATGGAGGAGGTGGATTCAGAGGCCTTGAAGATCTTGGAGAAATACAGGGGTAAAAGGGATGATGATAAAGAAGATGAACCTAAAGGCAACTAAGAACCACTTGTTTTCAGCGTGCACGATTCGGGAGAAGAAGGCAAAGAGGAGAAGAATTAATATCTCTTTGTGCGAAGGAAGGGAAACCAAGAGGAGGATGGCACTCAAGACATGGGAGGAAGTGAAGAGGTCAGCACAAAGAATCAGAGGACTCCAATCCTCACTAAGGATGAAACAAACAAAGTAGCAGAGAAAGAAGTGGAGGAGATCATTGAGACCTTAGTGGTGGAAGAGTTGGAGCACAACGTTGAGATAGTTATGAATTAAGATAAAGAATAAATCATAGAGAAATATCATGGTAGCATAGGAGGCCCCAATTTAATGGTAACTATTCCTAATGGAACGCACATAGGAGGAAAGCGCATGGAGATATAGAAACCAATAATGAGCTATATTGATGACCTAAACAAGGTTTTACACGCGTGCTTCAAAAGCATAGTACCAATAGATCAACTCTTGGAAATGAGGTCATTTGATGAAGAAAGTGCATACCCACGGATGAGGAAAATTCTTTCATGGGAAATTGAGTCCCACATCGACGAGCCAGAATTCGAGGTAAGACAAGGGGCAATAATGAAGATGCCCGAGTCAAAAGGAGACAACCCCTTTGTGAGCACTCAGTAACTGTTATTCCCTTAACCTATTGCTTTTTTTAGGATATGAGTAGCCAACTTGTGGCTTACCATATCATTTTATTATATCATTTATACTTTCTCATGCTTAATAGGTTGGCCTTGGTGATGACCATATCATATGAATAATATATATATAGGGGATTACAGGTAGTATTTCATTATCATTTGAGCATTTGAGTCTTATTATATGGTTTGGAGGTTTCCCCCTCAAAGTGGAAAAGCTATTCTAATTGCATATTGAGATAATTATACAAGTAATTTCATTACAAGTGGTATTAGAGCTACGATCTGGGCTGAAATTAGGGTAAAAACCCTAACTTTTTGTTTCCACCAAATATTTCGAACCAGAGAAAATTGGTGAGATATATTTTTACTAGAGTTGTAAAGAATTTTAGGTAAGGTTCCCTGAAAATTTCAGGATTTTTTTGATTTATTTTGCAAAAGTAATTGTAAATTTAGGTTTTTTCATAAAATCGCTCCCTAGGGTGCAAATTATGGAAAAATTTCAAGTTCTTTACATTTTCAGAAAGATCTCAAAAAAATAGTGTTAGTATTTTCTCTGTGGTTTTTCCTGTTCATCCAAAATTGTATCGAAACCCTAAACCCTAAGGTTTGACATCATGGCGGGGCCTTCCATAAGAGAAAAAAAGAATGCGGTTACTCCGGGTAAAACCCCAGATAAAGATGGGGTAGTGATTGAAGAGATGGAGTCAGAAGGGGTAAATACAAATTCCTTAGTACTATGGTTTACCTCAGTTGATCATAAGGAGAGCCAACTTGAGTATGAGTTGTGAAATGTACAATCTGAGATGGCCTCTAAAGGAGACATAGCCCAAATCAATCATTAGTTGGATGATATCATGCAACATGTAAAGGGTAACCAGTATGGCCCAAATCCAGCCCATATCAACCAAGGAGGACCTTCAATTCAAAATCATGGAAAAACTAACCATATTAGATCACTTTTCTAGTCCCATCAAAATCAAACTTATTCTCAACCATGGAACATGATGCCGAAAGTGGATATGCACAAATTCGATGGTAAGGATCCCCTGAATTGGATAAATCAAATGGAGAAATTCTTTGAGTTACATCAAACACCATTAGGAAAAAAGGTGACATTGGCATCCCTATAGCTTGAACCCCACCAATTTGTTTGGTATCGCTAGTTATGTGCTCAGAGGTAAAAGAATGGTCTAGGTTTCAGGTTCTTAGATAGTTTTTACCGAGGAGTTCCAATTGCACTATAGTTTCCATTGGTTTTAGATAACTAAATTAGTCAATTGGAAAAGTTACAGAAAATAGGATCAGTCAAAGATTATGTGCATCAATTCCAAAACCTATCCTTAAGGGTGGAGAATATTCTAGAAGAGAATCTGAATGACCTATTTCTTAGGGGTCTTAAGGACCACATCGAGCATGAGGTACGTATGTTTAATCCAATCAAGCTTTCTGATTCTATTATCATGGCACATCATGCAGAGGAAAAAGTTCTTTGTAGTAGGAGGCCACCTTTCACTAACACCAGAGACCGTAGTATCTCTTTCCCTTCATTTGCTAGGCCAATTATACTAACTCCTCAACAAATGGAAGAAAAGAGAGCAAAAGGATTATGTTTTAACTGTGATAGCAAATATGGACCGGGACATAAATGTGCTAAGAAGAATTTGTTCTATATTGATGGATGTAATGAGGATGATGAGGAAGCTGAAATTATAGGAGAGACTGAGGAACCAGTAGAAGATGAAGTAGAGGATCACCAACCTACAATTTATTTCCATGCATTGTCAGGTATTAGTACTCCTCAAACACTCAAGGTTATTGGTTATCTCAAAAAAATAGAAGGTGACGATGTTGATTGACTCGGGGAGTACTCGTAACTTCATAAATAGTAAGTTAGCTACCCGCCTCAATTATTTTATTTACCCAGCTCTAGAAATGTAAGTTATGATTGCGGATGGTGGGACATTCAAGTGCATAGGAAAGTGCCATAGTATCAAGCTTTCCATGGGAGAATACATGTTAGAGTTGCCTATGTTTTCTATTTCTATGGGAGGGGAAAATATTGTTTTGGGGGTTGAATGGCTCATAACCTTAGGTACTATAGAGATGAATTTCTAAGAATTGTTCATGTGATTTCATTCAGATGGAAGGAAAATAAAATTGAATGTGATAGTAGCTAAGTCTCCACATATTATTAGCTCTCATAATATGTAGAAGGTTCTCAGAAAAGGAGTGGATGGCTTTATAGCAAAGCTATTTTCCATAGAAGTACAAAATACAGAGTCTTCAATGCCACCTGATCTTCAGAAGATTGAAGATGCTCACTCATCTATGTTTTATGCAATTCCAAAGGGAATACCACTAGTTAGGGATCATGATCATGTCATTCAGTTGATTCCAAGGATCCAAATACCTAACATTAGACCATACAGATACCCATATTACCAGAAAAGTGAGATCGAGAAAATGGTGGAGGAAATGTTGAAGGCAGATATCATCAGGCATAGCCAGAGTGCATATTCTTCACTAGTGGTCATGGTACGTAAGAAGGATGAAACATGGAGGATGTGTCTAGATTATTAAGAACTCAACAAGTACACCATCAAAGATAAGTTTCCTATTCCAGTAATTGATGAATTGCATGGTGCTGTTTATTTCACAAAGTTAGATCTTCGTTCGAGGTACCATCAAATTAGGATAAAAGAGGAAGATGTTCATAAAACGGCTTTCAGGACTCATGAAGGCCATTATGAATTTTTGGTAATGCCTTTTGGTCTTACAAATGCACCCTCGACCTTTCAAAGCTTGACGAACACTATTTTTAGGCCGTTTTAAAGGAAATTTTTATTAGTTTTCTTTGATGACATACTAATTTACAGTAAGACATGGGAAGAACACTTACAACATGTAAATAATGTGTTGGAAGTTTTCGAGAAAAATACTATGTATGAAAATCCATCCAAATGTTCTTTTGGTGTACAAGAGGTAGAGTACTTGGGTCATCTTATATCCCATGAATTCGTTCAAGTTGATCCTCAAAAGATCAAAGCTATGGTGGAATGGCCAAGGCCCAAAAATCTCAAAAATCTTCGTGGGTTCCTAGGACTAATAGGGTACTACAGAATATTCGTGAGGGGATATGGTAGAATAGCAACCCCAATCCCTGTATTGCTAAAGAAGGATGCCTTCCATTGGATAGACATAGCCACTAAATCCTTTGAGTAGCTGAAGGAAGCCATGTGTAGCACTCCAGTTTTGGCTACTCCCAACTTCTCAAAAACCTTCATTATTGAATGTGACACTTCAAGATCAAGATTGGGAGTAGTTATAATGTAGGAAGGAAGACTAATTGCATTTTAGAGTCACCAATTCAAAGGAAAATATCTACTCAAACCTGTATATGAGAAAGAAATGATGGCTATTCTTCATGTGGTCAAGCAATGGAGGCCCTATCTCATGGGTAAACACTTAAAGGTATAAACTAATCATGATAGTCTTAAATAATTTTTAAAGCAAAGGTTATCATCTAAGAAACCACAAAAGTGGGTAACAAAAATTTTAGGTTATGATTTTTAAATCATATACAAAAAGGTTAATGAAAATTTAGTAGTTGATGTGTTGTCCAGAAGGGATACATCCGCAGATGCCTTACTATGTGGAATGTCCATGTTGACAGCCAATTGGGTGGATGAAGTAAGATTGGAATGGAATCAAGATAAGGATACACAATCTCTAATATAGAATATCAAGCAAGGATCTATGACATCTAACAAATTTGAGTGGAAAGGTAATGCCCTATGGTACAAGGATAGGTTATACTTGAGTAAAGATTCTAAGTTGAAGCATAAGATTCTTACAGAGCTACATGCCTCACCTGTTGGAGGACACTCTGGGTTTTTGAAGACATATCATAGAATAAAAAGAGAATTATTTTGGGAAGGACTCAAGGGGGATGTACAAAATTTTATATCAGAGTGTTTAGTGTGCCAACAAAATAAAGGGGAAACAATTAAGACACCAGGTTTGTTGCAACCCTTACCAATTCCTAGCCAGAGATGGGAGGAGGTCTCCATGGATTTCATCACCGGATTTCCTTGTTCAGAGGGTAAGAATGTTATTTTTTTGATTGTGGATAGGCTCATAAAATATGCCCATTTTTGTGCCCTATCACATCCATTTGCAGCTAGTACAGTTGCAACTATTTTTTTTGGAGACAGTTCAAAGGCTACATGGAACCCCAAAGATAATTGTAAGTGATCGTGATCCTATTTTCACAAGTAATTTTTGGATGGAATTATTTTCATGTTTGGGTACTCAGCTAGCTCACAGTTCATCTTATCATCCTCAAACTAATAGGAAAATAGAAGTGGTCAACAAATTCTTAGAGGGGTATTTACATTTTTTGTATTAGATAAGTAGGAAAGGTGGATTAAATGGCTACCACTGGCAGAATGGTGGTATAACACATCTTTTCATACCTCTTCTCAAATGACCCCATTTTTAGCATTATATGTTTACCATCCACCTTCTATCACTTCCTCCTTGAGGGTGCAAACTAAGGTCAGAGATGTTGAGGAACATATTCAACATCAACAACAAGTTTTGGCTAGTTTGAAGGAGAATTTAGCATTAGCACAAAACAAGATGAAACAACAAGTAGATCAACACCATAGTGAAAGACATTTTGAAATTGGTGACTGGGTTTTTGTACGTCTCCAGCCTTACAAACAAATGTCCCTAAAGAAATAGAAAAAGGAAAACAAACTTGCTCCTAAATATTATAGACCTTATCAGGTTCTACAGAAAATTGGTAGTGTTTCTTATAAACTAGAGTTTCCTCCATCTTCACACATACACCCAGTATTCCATTTTTCATGCCTAAAGAATTTTATTGGACAGAAATTTAAATCCCAGGCAGAGTTACTAGAGCTTTATGAGGAAGGAAGAATCATTTTGGAGCTAGATAAGATTCTGTAAAAACATACTAAGAGGCTGAGAACTAGAGACATTAAGGAATATTTGGTCAAGTGGAAGAATCTGAGCATAGAAGATGTCACCTGGGAGGATGAGGGTTTTCTGTAGCAATATCCAGGATTATTCAACGTTGAGGACAAAGTTGGTTTGAAGGGGAAGGGCATGCTACACCCTTAACCTATTGCTTGTATTAGGATATGAGTAGTCGACTTGTGGCTTACCATATCATTTTATTATATCATTTATACTTTCTCATGCTTAATAGGTTGGCCTTGGTGATGGCCATAACATATGAATAGTATATATAGGGGATTATAGGTAGTATTTCATTATCATTTGAGCATTTGAGTCTTATTATATGGTTTGGAGGTTGCCCCCTCGAAGTGGCGAAGCTATTCTAATTGCATATTGAGATCATTATTCTAAAATATTGTGTTATTTGGTGTTCTATTGTTGCTCTTAATTTGAATTATACAAGTAATTTCATTACAGTAACTTTCGGATAAAAAAATTTGTAATACGTTGAATAAGGTCTCGGTTGAACTAGAAGCCATGTTATTCAGGAGGAATGATAAGGTAAAATTCCTAGAAGAAGAGCTTGAAGAAAGGACCAAGGACTTAAATCAAGAGGAACTAATCAGTGCATAGCTAAAGTGTGAACTAAGGGAAGAAAAGGCAAGGGTGCATGAGGTATATAAGAAGGTAGAATCCATCACAAATTCCATTTATTTGAAGCATCCATACTTAGCACCACCTACATAAAAGTATGGATATTCCCTGGAGTGCCTAGAAGACTTAACATGTATCCTTACTATGGAGAGGTAGCCATTGTCCTTAGAATCCATGGAATAAGTAACAGCTCTCCTGGAAAAGGAGAAAAATTGAAGGTTGTAGAAATAATTTCCGAGTACAACAAAGTTCTTGTTGATGTGAAAATTTCTACCCATACTACTGAGGCCATGTATGACAATTGCGTAGGCAGAGATAAAGTGGCGAGTACTCTTTTCATCACCCACAAGGTAGAGCTCAAGGAATTCCAAGAGAAGAACAAAGGAAACAAAGCAGAGTGGGAGAGGATCCTAGCCGAGGTTGAGAAGAAATCAAAAGCTATTGAAGCCTTATGAGGTTCAATTAAAAAACAGCTGAAGGAGTTGTACCCACATATTACAAGATGGATGCACTTGAGGATGTGGGAAAGGAATTATAAGGACTTGTTGAAATAATGAACACTCAAGGAGATGGACTAGGTTTTGAGGAGGTAAGCGCCCTAGTCAGTGACCTCTGCCAGAGATCACAAAATGAAGTCAATGCTTAGAACAAGTTGGAGGCCGAATTGCAAAGAGATTTTCCTATCTTATTGTAGTAATAATAACACTTACTCATTCTTTCATCTTTCCCAATTCTTCATTCCCTTATTCTTTTCCAAAGACATTAAGTCTATTGTAATTATTTCTTTTCTTTTATTTGAAGAAGTGTTCCTGAGGGTGGAGAATAGGTAAAGTGTGGGGTGATGTTGGGCCCCTAAAATATTTAGTAAGTACAAAAAGGCACATGAGCATGTAAGGCCTAATTTGAGGGGTGGGCGTGCAAGGAGAAGGTGCACAAGGCAAGGTTATAGGAGGGTTTTAGAAGGACCCGTGATACGCACCGATAGAAAAAGGTCTCGGGACTTATCAATATTTGGCGTATCAAGCATGACACGTGAAAAACATGACCTGACTATGGATGTGGATTGGTTAAGGTTCCATCTTGGTGACAAGTTGGCCTAGGAAGGAATATACCCTATGATGGAGGATTCTAGAACACCATCATGTAAATGAGTAGAGAGCTCAGGCTTGGAGGAGCATTCTCCCATGAAGGACCACACCTAGACACTTGGCGATGTATCTGAAGCTTGAGAAAGGTGGTTTGGCAGTTTAAGGGGCCCATAAATACAAGCATCTGTAGAGGAATTAAGACACAGAGAGATCAATAGAGAGCATACATTTGTAGAAATGCTACAAGGATTTGTATTGGGTTGGGTAGATAAAATATAGGAGAAGGATGCATCAAGGGGCTTAGGATTGTGAATTTTCCTTTTGAGAGCTAAGGGATGTAAATCTAGTTATTATGTATGACTTTGGTCTATCATATTGTGATGTTCTGTAATGGATCTAATGGATGTAATGAGGTTACCAACTTATTTGAATATGATCATTAATGATTTTGGTCCATACATATATCTTCATAGTTCTGTTTCATGTATGTTTATGGAATGAGTATGAATACTTATGCATTTTCCTTTCTATTTTGGTTTAGTCCTATAATATGTTAAGTATATTTCTATCTAGAATGAATGCATTGGTCTAGAAGTCGTTCTGATCTCTATGATGATTTCATTTCTTTTTTCTGCCCATTCTCTTTAAGTTCCTATAATATATGATTTTTCCCACTAAAATCACATAAAGGAGAGACTCGGCACCCACGCGTGTCTCGGGTGAGTACCCAACACTCGTTGGGTGATAGGCCGACGCATATAGGATTCTCCTATTCTTTGGAGGGTGTATAAATGACTACAATTCTCATGTTATAGTTTACTTGCACAATTATAGTGTTTTATTTCCCACTCTTGTGGTGACTTTTATTTCTCTAATAATAGTGTACCCTTGTTCCTCGTGTAGGAGAAATAGTTAGTTAAAATATGCATAGATTTGGTGGATATGTATACATGTGGAATGGGAGATCATGCACAACATGGAAGAATATAGGAATAATAATTTCACCACTTTCCATTACAATATATCTTTGATTGCATGAACCAATAAACTTTAGATAGTGATCAGATGGGTGATGTTCTGAATTCAATCATCCAAAAAGCTTCACTTTGTGTTGTTTGTGGATCTAGAAACTGGTAGATTCATAAATTCACCTAGAAACTTGGCATGCTAAAGAATAAATCCACTCTTACTTGATATTTCTAAGTAATTTTGTCGTGTCTTCTCTTTATTTAGAATATTTCTTGTTATGAGGTAGATCCATTTCAATTTCCACTGTAAAATGGACTTTGAAATACAATGTGAATTCCGAGGTATGATAAATAATCCAAGAAGCATTAACAAGTATTGGTTAATCTATCAGGAAAATATACACTTTGATAACTATTGAAGTAATCTATTTAATTTATAACTCACACTGTGACTTTATTTAGAATAAACACGGTATTCCAATGCCAAAATCATGAGTTTTTTAGCTTAGCATATTTCTTATTTGTTTCTTCATTTAATATGGATTTCAATACCTTATAAAGAATCATATGCTCCTTTGCAAATAGACACATTTATATTCAAATCGACTATTTCAAATATTGTTTTATGTCAAATATTTTTGTGCTTTATAAATAAGAAATCCATGCTTCACTATTATGTTCTAATGCTTGAGGTCACATCTCCTTTACTTCAATTCCTTTAAGACATGTCATCAAGCACTCTCCCTCCTCTAATTACTAGAAATAGTTTTCATGGCCTCTTCAAGGAACTAAATTTTATAATAAATAAAATCACAGCTGAGTGAAAAAATGAATTTGGTCTACAAAATGGATTGAAAAATAAAAAAACTATCATATCCATGGGATAGTAGGTATAAAAGGAATATGAATAGTTCCTAGAAGAGTAAACAAAACTACATACATAAATAAAAATCTAGCAATTCCCCTAAATAAATAAAAATATCACACTACTTATCTCTCTCATAGATGCAAGCTCAAGCCATATAATACAAACCATTATTTTAATATTACATCTAAATAATCAACAACTACATCACATATACAAGACAAACCTACTCTAATACCAAATGAAATTTTTTGTCAGAGTTTTATCATGAATAAACACTACATTAACTCAAATGTATAATAATTTAATTCATACATAACTATTACATTATGAGAGTTTACATTCTTATAGCATAATGAGATCCCATAAAAAGGAGTATTATTTTTTACCAACTCCTTCAATCTCTCCAAAGCACTATTTAGGAGATTATTTTAAAATAAATGACAAACATAATACTTCACTTATAACTCATTCAATATTACAAAGTCTCCCAATTTATGTTATGTGACTTTTTCAGCTCCCTATGAAGGTGGTTGAATGCACCAAAAATTACATGTGCTACATTTTCGAAAAATGGTTACAAAATTTCCCAATGATGATTCATATCCTTTCAGAATATATTCAAGCTCCTAAACCCATCTGCAATGTATATTTGTAGCCTAGAAATCCTTACTTATATTTTCCATGCTTTTTCCATCTTCCTGCTCCATTCTGTGCATGTTTTGGC
The DNA here is from genome assembly GCA_019776745.2 of Taxus chinensis. NCBI lineage: Eukaryota > Viridiplantae > Streptophyta > Pinopsida > Cupressales > Taxaceae > Taxus > Taxus chinensis. The sequence goes on along the minus strand of CM034155.1, from coordinate 64,624,201 downwards.
CTATAGTGCCAGAACCGCCACCCTGCCTAAGCGGAGGTTTCGATACCGCCTCCCAGGAAAGGCAGCTGTCCTACAGCTACTGCCCTATGTAGGGAGGTAGTCCTAGTTGATTTTTCAAGATTCCATCATGCGTGTTTTTAACATGTGATGATTCACTTAACTTCACTTTTAGGATGTGTTTTTTTAATTGATTTGTCTAAAAATAGTTTTGATTTCTTGGTTCTCCTTCCCTTTTCTATTTTTACATGTGCTTTAGTTATTTGGTTCTATCTCTTCTTTCCTTATGCATGAAGGAACATCCCAACCCCAATTCTTATATATTACATGCTTTTGTTCAATCAAAAGTGTTGTGAATTTTATGTAAATTACATAGCATTGCTGCCACAATCTTGCTAGGAATTACATAGCTAAGCTCAGATCTCTTGTGTTATCTCGCTTCTACTCGCATTACAACCAGACTTCCTTCAAGCTATCACATCTCAAGAATCTTATTTTGTTGTTATTTTTTCATTCCCAATCCCTTGGACTCTTATGAACACACAAAGGAACAAAGGAACAAACTGAGTGGAAAGATACAGATATAAATAGATTTTCCAAATCTCTTTCTTATCAAGGATGGAATTACTTGTATGCTTCATTAGTCAAATTGTCAATTCTGAATCATTGGTTTAAATTGTATATCAAATAGAGTAGCAAAATTCTTCATTTTAATTAATTAGGTAATTACAAGGTAATCAAATCATTAAAAGTATTTCTATTTGACATTACCAGGGAAGTTGTGAGGAACAATAGCTCTTTTAGGGCCATGATTTGTTCTTCACCTCTGATGTAGGGTTTGAAGGGTTTTGGTTAAATTAGGTTATTTGCTTTAGATTTAGATTCACACATTTACACAAGTAATTAGATACATCCATCTAACTACTTGTATTTGGTTTGCTTATTAGGTTAGAAGTATTGTTAAAAAAACAAAAAAGATCAAAAACATTTACTTTTGTTACATTAGCTTACCATTTATTTTTTGCTTTGATATATCGTAAAAACACCAAAAACATATATTAGATTTCCTTTGATAGATTAGTTTATTTTACCATGGTTATTTCAATTCATTCTGCATGACCATAAATGACCCACAACAAGAAAAGACATTTGGTTGTGATCCTTTGGTCCCACAACCCAATAGGATGGAATTGATAACAGACATTGATACAAGTTTACGTTTGATAGTTTTACACATATTTTCTACATTCTCTAAGAAAATAGAATAACTAAACAAGATAAAAATCATAGCTAATCAATCCTATGATTATCGGACTGCTCCTTACAACAGGGTTTGATTACACGCATGACCATAACAGGACCATAACCTCCATAAGTTTTCAATTATGATCCTTAGGTCCCGCAACCTAATAGGCCTGCTAACCAAATAGATATCGAAACTAGTTTACATGCATCAGTATTTAGATCATCACCACTTCCACCTAATATCATTGCAAAACTTTAACTATTGAACATAACAATTGATCAAGCTAAGACTTTCTGGACTAGACCAGAGAATCATCCATAGTCCATGTGGTTTCATTGGGCCTCTCGTTATCACTTCCATAACCTTTTTTGGAAATCCATACGAGGTGCCCACAGGTCATTTTTCTTGTGTTCAACAACTACTAGATAGAATCTCGGTAGAGCTCGATATTGATTGGAGTGTCCGAGCAACTATCATATCAGATTGATTCATCACACCACTTCAGGTTAGGATATCATTTTTTTCCTTAGATTCACAAATCATGTTATTACGTGTCAAAGATATAAGGTTTCCACATTAGCTTATCCACCACCACCACACATACACATCCATTTCTATTCTACACCAGCTGTCTCGGCATGACCTCAAGAATTCAGGTGCAAAAAAGATCACATGTTGATTTTATTTCATACAAATTGGTGAAAGTGATGTGAAGATATAGTCTATAAGTGTTTCCACTTTCTTCATCCATCCTTTATTCTGTGGGTATTCTTATACCCACCAAATATTTTGGGATACAAGGAGTACAATTAATGCATCTTGGGTTACGACATGTAAAATTATCAAATAGGTTTACCACAAAAATCACCTTTACTCTTAACATGGGAAGATAATTGCTCAATAGATCAAAATCCTCTTCTTCAATAAACCAATATTGGTTACTCTATACGTATTGAGGAACTTGGAAAAATCACACAAACATATCCTCATGAACAATCAAGTTCAAAAAATATGAATTTCATCAGGTAAGCAAGTTCATCTCTTCAGGTATTGTTTTAACAACCCATTAGCATGCAATCAGACCAGCTCCCACATCTAGATGAGGCATACTTATCAAGATAGGATAGGAGTGAACAACACTTCCAAAACATGAACCAAGATTTTGATAGGTTTCAAGGACATGGTGTTGTCCTGCTTTGAAATAATAACACTACCCTTCCAATAATGGAAAACATTGCCAATGAGGGGTGGCAACATAGTGAACAATTCATAGTAGGATACCATACTCCCCAACAACCTCCAAAATTTCAACAAAAAGCACATATGAAAAACACCATCTTGTCAACGAGTGATGTCATCTCAGAACTAGTTGACAAGGTCAAATAATTAGAGCCTGAATAAAATGCTCAAAGTCCATACATAGGGAAAGAAAGAACTTCTCACTATCCGTAATATTATGGACAAGTACCCACTGCATAGAGTCCTCAAGTTTATACGGGCACTCCAAACCCTGGAGATTTATTGACTAGGATGGGCACCTTGGGTATGCCCCCTCACACCACATATGGATATCTACAATAGGTACTATTCAGAAGTGCATTCTCAAATGCCATACTAGTTGGAAGTGCAACATTTGTTGGCTTTGTGCCTTCGGTTTCATATAAAGGTGGTCAACCCCTTTACATACACATATACTCAAAATCACCACAGGGGGATATGTACACTTACCCAAGTCCATATGGATAGCCACAAGGGATTCCATATACCCCAAAAAATGTTTACATTGTGCCATTTCAACAACTAATGCAACCTCCACCTCCCCAATAGGGATCTTCAATGGTTGAAATGCACGCAATGGGAGCCTATTACGAATATATGAAGGAGCCTCTAGACTTCTCCATCCAGACATTCATGATTCCAATAACCTTTCCCAACCTTCCAAAGCTCAAAGGGGAGGGTGATCCTAAGGCTCATATAAAATCTTACACAATGGCCACTCAAGAGTTGCTCCCATGGGACATAGTCATTACGAAGATTTTCCCTAAGATGCTAGAAGGTATTTTTCTCTCGATTGGTACTATAGGATACCATAGGCTTCAATACACTCCTTCAAGAAACTCGTATCAAATTTTATTAAGGATTTCTATATGTAAAAACTTTTGAGAATAGGAATCAGAGAATTCCTTCATATCAAGTAAGAGCACAATGAGTCCACAGATTACTTCATTTAAAGGTGGTGACAGTTTCTTTACTCCTCTGCAAGTGCTCCAAACATGGATCAAACAAATATTTGTGATTTTTTCCTCCATTCCCTCAATAGCAAAAAAAAGGAGGAAGTTCAAAAGTTCCCACTAAGGAGCTATGAATAGGTACTAGAGGGTGCTCTTTTAATTGACCAAATAGCCATTGATATTGGTCATGAGACTTATGGAGTAAATGGAATGTTAGTCACTCCTAACAAAAATAACCCCCGTGCTAGTCCCCGAGAAGTGCAGTTGGATATCTCTTCAAAGATGTTGGAGGCCTTAGAGGCTGAGATGAAACTGTTGAAGGATGAGGTCAAGAACCTAGCTAAACAGAAAGGAAAGAAAAGCATGGAGGGGGAGGGGAACATTGATAGCAGTCAGATTGAGGACTTCTATAAGAAGCTGACCTCCTTAGACTCCCACTTAGGGAAGGTCAAAACTAGACATGATTACAACATTGCCACCTTTAGGGCAATTGAGGAGTTCATTGAGGGTCATGCCAAAAGTGTTTCCAACCTTAGCGGTGTCCCGGCTACACTTTGGGGCAATGAAAAAGAAAGCAAAAGAACCATTAAAGAGCTTGATAAAACTGATGCTGCCCACATGACAACTTTGGGTATGTTTCATGCCTAGAAGAGAGTCAAGACCAGCATCGACAAAGCTGCCAAGAAGTAGTATCGGTTGCTTCTGCTGCTTCTATTTGTTTTTTTGCTATTTTTTGCGGTCTCTTTACTGCTTTTTTGCAGTAATTTTGTTGTTTTGTCTCGTTTGAGTAGCTGTTTCTGGGATACTTTGAGATTCATTGTAACACTTGGATCTTGATCCATTCTCTTTGATTCTCACTCTTATTCTGGCTCTCAGACCTTCTTTTGTTCTCGAGGGTATAGTCCCTTTCAAAAAACTATTTGCCAATAATAAAAAAAAACAAAAATAACCACCGTTACTCTAACACTACAAAAAATAATCAAGGACCGAAGGTTCTTAATAAGAATCGTGGGGTCACAACTGATGGCATTACTAACCAGCCCAAGAACCTAATGTTGTTAGTCCTCCTAACACAAATACTACTAATAACAACAACAATGGAAATAATCAAAGAAATAATAACTTCTCTCCCTCATTCAATGTTATATATTTTAATCACCCTCAACAATAACAACAATATAAACAATCTTAGTAAGAGAGATAGATACAAACCCAAGGCCCTAACCAATACCTAGGTGGGTATCCAAACCAATTCAAAAATCATGGGCAAGGGTTCCAAAATTTTAACTATAATAATCAGTAATCAAACAATAATCGTAACTTCAGACCGCAATAAGTTGCAAATCAAAGGCCTCAAGATTATGATCCCAACTTATATTACAGTTTCTATAGGGTTCATGGGTATGACACAACAATTTACTTCTTGTGTCATGATTATAACATGTTTCTATAGCATTTTCCAGAGGATCAAAGACAGTTGTTTGTTGACATGTATTTAGCAAACCTAACAACACTAAATTAGAACACCTACATAGGACCGATGTCCCATAGAAAAAACCACTTGGAATATTTAATGATTCTATCCCCATGTTCCCAAGGGATGGTAGTATAGATCCTAATGGCTCAAAAAAATGTATTGTAATAGGGACTGATGATTGTGAAACATGGAATTCATCAAACCCACATGTGGCACCTCCTTTGGATGACCTCCAACAAACAAAAATCATGGGATTGGTAGAGTTGGACATTAAACCTCAGATTAACATTGCCACTAGCACCAGAGATTATTCTTAGCATCCAATCCTGATCCACCCAACTATATCATATGACACTTGTGATACACTAGGCAAGCCAATAACAGCTTATGACTTTATCAGTGATCTAACCAAGACCTTCTCACACATATCCTTCTTGGATCTATTAAAAAATTCCCCTACTCATAGATTTTCTCTATTAGAAGCACTAGGTCTTAGCCATTTTATTAACATCATGCTTCCTTAGAAATAATAGGTAAACCACGTAGATTTTTATGTTTATCCTTTAGGGCATCCTGAAAGATATTTTGGATTTGATTTTACATCAGTAAGATGCCCAATGACATTAAAATAGCTCGTAGGGGTGATCTAACTTTGTTTTTACAAGTCTAGATTTACAGGAACTATATAAAACATGCAATGATTGATGATGGGGCATTGGTTAACTTAGACCCCTTCTCTTTCCTTTAAAATTTAGGTTATAGAGAGACCAATTGCTCTTCAACATGAAACACGCTGAGAGGTTATGACAACGTCAAAGTGACATCAATAGGGACTATAGTGTTGCCACTCACTCTCGAACGTAAGATGGTTCTAATCAAGTTTTATACTATACATCTGGAAAACAACTATAATATGATCATTGGCCACCCTTGGATTCATCACATGAAGGTGATTACTTCTACTTTATTTAAGGAATTTAGGTTCCTATATTTAGGGAAATTCTTTGTGGAACAAAGTGATCCAAAACCATTCGACATACATTTAGCTAACTTAAAGAATATGTTAGGTGTCCAATTTGAGTTTGAGCTTCCCATAAATCAGTTAAATAAATCCACAAGCTCAATTCTATAAGAAAATTTGGTTCCTACAACAGAATTAGAAGTCACAGGCTTGATCAAAAGCATTCTGACAGTTAAGGATGAAACTGTCATCGTGCAGACAATGTTTTTAGGAACCTGAGCTAGGATTTTTGAGCTATTGGAGAAGGATTTACCTATTTTCCTTCCATTCAATTCCATGGGTATGGGCCATACCCTGGGACTTGGTTCTCTTCCATAAAATGAAGTTTGTATGGTTGAAGTAATTGAGGTACAGGGAGAAGATACAAAGGATGATCCACCATCCATTTTTCCAAGTAATTGTTGGACTCTCCATTTTGATGGAGCCAAGTGTTGTTTTTACACTAAGGTAGGTGTGATTATTACCTCTCCTAAGGGAAGGATTATGCCTTTCTCCTTCAATTTGAACTTTGAATGTACAAATAATAGGGTTGAATACGAAGCCCTCCTACTTGGTCTCATTGTAGCCAAAAGAATGGGTGCTCTTAGTATTAGGGTGTTAGATAACTCAAACTTGTGCCGAATCAAATATTTGAGGTATATGAGACTAGAGATGAGCATATAAAACTCTACAAAATAGTGGTTCTAAATCTAACAAAGGGGTTTGACTTCATATCGATTGAAGCAATTGTAAGAGAACAGATCCTCCTCACAAACTCTCAAGAAAATTCTGCTTCCCTCTTCACTCCAAGCGGTGAGTTAGAAGATATAAAATTCATTATCTTAGTTCATGCTGAACCTTTGGTTCATTAAAAACCAATTTCAATGTTGACATATATAGAAACCTAGAGTGATTATTTCATCTTAAATCAAGTTGACAGTGATGAGGAAACTCTAGGATATCTATAAACTTTTACAGAATTACATCTTACTCATCATGAGGTTGATCTTTCCCTAACCCCACATTCTTCTTCCTATTTTTGAAATACCATGATAAAATATTCCTGTAGGGAATAACTCAAATTTTATGAGGTAGGAGAAGAGGGGGATTTAGAGTTACCTCCATCCCCACCTAATTTTGAGGAAAGAAATTCCTCCTTAATCAAGGTAACAATCGATATAAACATCAAGAAGGAGGAGGAACCAACAATTTTGAAGCTAAGATCCTCTCTAACTGCTGAGGAGGTTGAAATACATACTCATATCCTCAAGGAGAATTAAAAAAATTCCATGTTTAGCTACAACGAGATGATAGGAATTACACCACACATTGCAGTTCACAACCTCATCACCAAGCCAAATGCTAACCCAATCAAGAAAAATTCAAGACCCATGATGCCAAAGGTGGTCCTCATGGTAAAGAAATACATTGTAACACCCCGTGGTCTCACTTTTATTTTTAAAGGGATAATAGGACCAATGGTTTGAGCCTTTGTTGCTGGCATGTTTGTGTATTGATAATTAAGAAGACATAACGTCATTGTGATATAGTATGTCATTAAATTCTTCACATAAATTTAAGCCTTGAAAGTGAAAATTGATGTTGTAGTTCATCTCTATTAAATTGATTGGTCTTGTTTTGACCATCTGTTAGTCAACCCATTAGATGGTTAATGCTAGCATGATCATATTTTCTTAGATAAAGGGATACATTCGTCAGTCAAGGAATTAATTATTAAGATCCAGGGGCATCAACTCCCACGAAGCATACATGAGCAACCTTCTTGATCAACCCTAACATTATAACATCTATATATATGAATATATAAATATGAATATATATATATATATATATATATATATATATACACACACATATACATACATATATAGATTAGAAAAGGGAATTTGGAAAGTATGAAGTAGATAAGTAACTACTATGGGATATTTACTAACTTTGTGTAAGTAGGGAAAGGACAATCTAATCCTAATGATATGGTTCTAAAACCTAACATGAAAACCTACTATTTGGGAAGCTAGGTTAGAGCATCACTTTAGCTATTTGGAAAGGATGTATAAATATAATTATTTGTGTGAGGCCTTATACATAAAAGGGATGGGCATCTAAAATTGTTATTTGCATAAGATATTGGTTAGTCTTTTAAAAACTATATACAATCTAATGTTCTCAAATTGAATCAGTTGATGAGATGGCTCCCCACCACCTAAATGGTTATACTCACATTTCTTTAATTGTCTATTTATTATTTTCACCAACTAATTTTTGAGGTGAGGTAATTTGGTTTAGCTAAATATCCTTGCATGGCATGAAGTGTGACTTTGTTAAATTTAAAAAGCTAAAAATAGTTGGCTTGTAAAATATGGTAGTAAACTCAAAGTAGTTTTTGCATTAATGAAATTTAATATGTAATAAACTCTCACCTTCCTCGGGAAATGTGTCAATGGATGGGGAAAATAAGGTAGTTTTTGGAATTGAATCACTCAATTGCAAGAAATTTGCAGAAGCTCTACATGCAAATAAAATTGGAACTATGTTTTTTTGTGACTGTATGTTGAAAACAACAGTTGAATCTTGGACAACAAGTTTCTCAGACTCAATAAATATTTAAAATGCATTGTGTTTCAATTGGATGAAGGAGTTTTCTTCAAATTTGGGGATATTTACAATAATTGTGAGAACATTACAAGGAAGAGAAAATAGGCATGATATGCCCTAAACTCATTATAAATTTTTTTCTCTATTTAGTAATTTCACAAAAAGAACTTTGCTTTGATTGAAATTTGTGTTCATAATTTTAGTGGTGTAGAATATATTTATTTTTACTTCTATAGAGAGTGGTTTACCTTTGATTTGTGATGAATACTACTAGAAATAAATTAATGATCGTCGTCTCTATTTCAATTTACTATTGATAAGAAATATCATATTTCTTGAGTTGGATGTGTGTTGTGACTATTATATTAAGAGCTCCTAGTACAAAGCGCCATTGTTGTTTTTAAATTTTAGTAGAGCTGTGATTATGTGATCATCAATGCTATAAAACTCTGTGTAAATCTACCCATCTCTTTTAGATTTATATGAATATTTCACAAGCTAGTTTGGAATACAAAAAGCTAGTTTTCAGAGATTTTTTGTTGTGGATGAATTACAATTTCCAGGTATTTACTAGTTGGATATAAATTTGGTTGATACACTTTAATTAATTTATTCTTGGAAATTTTTACTTTATCATTTTGGATGCATAGACTACCAAATTTCCACCTTTATAAACTTTTTCATTCACTTCTTGTAAAAAAAAGATAGACTTTTCAATAAGATTCTTCTTGTTGTACTTACTGAATTGTGCCATGATTGAATAAAAATTAGGATTCACTATTTGTTTGAAAATAAAACCTGAAACATGATTAGATTGTAAATTACGGTTTGGTTGAACAATTGTTTCTATTGTGTGAGGGTTCCAAAGAATTTACACTTAGGGTTATTTAATTATTTGATTATATGTTGAATATTATGGCAAAAATATGGGACTACCCAGAAGATTATGATAGGGTATTTCCTTTGACTTTGGTGATTTTTGTAATAACAGTATCTTATTAAATATTAGATTACTGCTAGTTTTTTCCTTGGGTTTCAGTTAATCATTATCAGCTCTCTATTATAGCAGTAGGAGGTAATCATAAGGTTTATCTTTATGAGCTGAAATAGTGTGAAGTTGTTCTGTGTTATTGATTAAATATCAACTTGTGCCTTCACTTCGAGTTAGGGTATATTTGATAGCTATAAAGTTTATGATGCAGCATAGAATTGTTAGTTAACACCTAGTCGCACTGGCACATCACTCAACCTAGGCTGAGTGCTCACCTTAACCGCGTAAAGGTATCGGGTTCCTCTTTTAGGTTGCAGTAGAAGAATGGTGGTATGATAAAGTAGTAAACATATATTTTAGGAACTAATCAATCTATTCATCATTATATTTAACTAGATCTATAAGCGCTTAAAGGTAAATCATCATGAAAATAATAACATCCATTAATAAAACACATCAAACACTGTTTGTTTGGCCAATTTCCTTTATCTATTCATCATACCAACAATACAGAAGATTCATACAATACCAAGCATGCACACATAGATCTATTACAATTATATAGTCGCATGTACTCATGTTCTTCTCATTCTTCAAAGCATGTGTCTCTATCTTAAGTAATTCAGTACATATGTATATATAGGGTGGGGAACAAATCCTTCACCACTTAACTCTACCAGAAAATAGGTTGCATGCTAATAAAATCCATGTGCATTTTTACAATTATAGCCATACATGCAAGTATGTTATCTATAGATCACCAATAGTTAACTAAAGTGATGGATCTATTCTTAACTTATCCCCATGTAAGAGTGAGTTATCATGTCCTTCAAAAATATCCATGAAGAGTGGCGTGAAAATCTCAGCATCGCTTTGTGTGCTCTGCATGCAAATCTCTAAGAATAGACCTGATCTCCAAAATCAGCTAAGTCCCTGAGAGTATTAATCTACACCTCCACGCGTGACACCTTCCTATAGCTTTGCACTTTTTCTCCTGTGTTGTTCTTCCACGTGGACTTTGTGTGCAAGTTCAACTAAGTGTTTTCTCTTATTAACATTACCCCACACTAATCTCATTGTCGCCCTGACAGCGACGATGTCCAAAATTTATACAAAGAATGGATGAATAAAGAATAGTTGAATAAAGAATTTTGAATAAGGAATTTTGAATAAGGCATACACAGCTAACAAAACTATTTAAGCCTCAAGACCCTCTGTCTCATCCTGAAGCAGCAACTCTAGATATTCTTCTTTGATATCTACTTCAAGGTTCTCCCATGCCATTAGTGCTACTCCTGATGTCTCAAGGACATCTACAATGATGGACTGTAGCTCTTCCATGGTGATTTTCCCTTGCTCATTTTGTATCACAAGCATTACGCTTGACATAGAGGTTTTCACCCCTTCTAGTATGTCCATCTTCTAAGCAATGAGCTTTCCTAGCTCCTCCAACCTCTCCTTATGTGGTGCTTGCACCGCAGCTACTGCTTCACACATTTGTTTTACCAGGACTAAGCATTCAACATGGCCTAGGGGAGCATCCTTCATCATCTTTTGTACTTCATTTTCTTCCTCTAAGGTTTTTATCACGATCAACACATCTAGGGTTGTGCATATTGTTAGCACATGATCAGATTTCTTGAGCTCGTCATGGGTGGCTTGCAGTAGGCATTTATAAGTAGCAGTCTTCTTGGCTACTACAGCCTGCACCTTTTCTATCTTTTCCCTGGAGTCCTTGTGCTATGAGGATATGTGCACCTTTTCATCCTCCAATACTAATGTTATCATAGTTTTCACATAGTGCATCATAGATGGAAATTTTTTTAGTACTCAGGATTCCAGATGTGGGCATACCTTTAGAACATCATCTCTAATTTCCTCTACCATACTAACAAAAGTGTCATATTTTCTTTTGATTAAGTCCTTTTCCTGTACTAGGTGTGCTATCTCCACATCCTTGGCTTTCAATTTCTCCATCAGCACCTTGATGGTAGCAGATTTACCTATGTTTCTTCTTACTACTTCAGAGGATACTTTTACTAGAGCATTGCTCACCTACTCATCTAACATCATTGTTGGTTTGACTATCATGTGGCATGTTTCAGGTGCCTTCTTCAACCATCTTGACGTGCATGATTCTTCATCAACATCAAAGTCGGGCTTGTCCATGTGTGTGTTCATAGACCATGAGAGTTTCTTTCTTGTGCATAGAGTCATCTTATCCTCATCCTTGAGTGCCCATCTGAATAAATCCTTCTACTTGATGGTGCTCTGAAACCTAGCATGCATAATCAGCTTTGGGTCTTCTACGTACCACATGGTATGTGCCTTGGCATCCTCCCCTATTTGACAGGATTGGGGTCCTCTTGGAATGGCTGCATCAAGGTTGGGAATACCATATGTATCCCCACCATTGTCCTATGTATCCTCTGATTGATCCCCTTCTTCACCTTTCATCTTATCCTCCTCATGTTGAGGATCTTCTTCAGTTGGAGATAAAGGTGCTTTCTCCTCATATTATTTTATTTCCTCACTCAGCCTGAGTTTTCTCTATTTCTTCTCCTCTAGCTCCTTCACCTACAGGGTTCCTCCTTGCACCCTTGTGCACTTAAACACCTTTTTGAATCTTTGGTCACCCTGATCCTCCCCTGTAACTCCTTCTCCCTGGGGAGTTGTCACACGCTCCCCCTCCTGGCCAAATGGTTGCTTCCTCCTTCGCACTAGGCTGCCACTATCTTCAGGTTCTTCATCATCTTCCTCATCATCTTGCTTAGATGCAGAGGGCCTAGGTGCTAGAATGTTCTCCATAGTATGCTTTCCCTTCAGTGGCCATGGAAGTGTGAATTTGTTCTCCACATAATTATTATTCTCCATTTTAGGCTTCAGTTGGAGGTATATTAGCATGGCCCCAATATCCGTAATGGCCACTATTTCTGGCTTAATGCTCAAGATCTCCGAGATGTTATTCTCATTGTATTCATTCCTCCCTAGATATCCATAATTCTTCTGTAGGGTGTGATAATCACAGTCCACCTTATCCACATTAAACACCAACCTCCGTGTGTTGGTGAATCAATGAACTATAGCTTGGAAGTACTGTGTGGGAAATGCATATGGCAGTTTGCACCAGGGGCTCCATGACCCATCTACCATTAGGAAGCGTACAATACAGAAGTGTTGGTAGACTAAAAATTGTACCTATTTTCCAAGGACCAAGGGAAAATCCTTGGGTATGCGCCATTCTTCTCCAAACGCCGTGCAGAGCCTATCATACCACATCTCAATGCACTCCTTCACCTCCTTCGTCATCGAACCTTTGCAAAGATACTTGTTGAATCGCTTAACTCGAGACTTATGATTCATGGGGTATTCCCATATGTTATATTTTGGGAAATATGGTACCCTGATCTCTATGAAGACTAAACTTAGTAAGATATAACCAAAACTTATCTTACCCCCTTCGTGTGCTTCCTCAACTATCTGCTCTACAATGAAACTGGTGATGTTATAAGTGGTTCCTTCTGACATGCACTTGGCCACATGCAACTACATAGAATTAACTTGGGACCAACGTTCTTGGTCATTCAATTTTGTGGTTAGATGTGCTACTGCCTGTACTACTAGACAATTTTTCAATTTTTCAATGTCCATTCTACGCGATCCTTTCTGATAGCCCAACGCCTTCTATGTCTCCATAATGGTGATTTTGTCAGCTAAGTTGGTCTTAATTTCTTCACCCGTTTCCCATAATCTAGTAACTATGGCAATAAGGATGGGTGTCAATCTTACCCTCCATCCTATGAAGTAGAAAAAGTCCTCATGGACTCGGCTCATCAGCCATCTGTACAAGGGTGCATACTTTCCAAAGTATGGAAGCTCATAAAGCTGGTAGACACCATTTCCTTTGAGTTGATTTTCCCCAGCATCATCATATATCGGCAAGCCATCCTCAATGTGCCTATTTGTTCAAGAAGTGAGCAGGTCATCTACTTCTTCTGGTTTTCACTAGTTTGGTGATTGTATTCACTTATCTTACTCTAACTTATGTGGGTATTCCACTCCTGCCCCACAATAACTTCCTCAGGGTACTGCATTTCAGAGAAATTTCTCTCCGGGGCCATCTCCTCTTCTTCTTCCACCACCACCTTCTTCTTTTATTTTATCAGTGCTACTTTCTTATTTGGTGCCATTCTTCTTTCAGTGTTTTGTTTTGTAGATTAGTTGTTGTGTGTTTTGAGTAATTTTCTTTGAACCCTAACCCAATTCTTCTATTCCCTGATTTATAATCATGAAGTTGTGCACCCTAGCTCTGTTTTATTACTCTTCTTTATCAAACCCTTTTCCTAGGGGATCTAAGCCCTTCTAATAAACAAATCTCTTCTCTGTGCCTATTTCACTTGCTTCGTACCTTGAATCAGTTAGCTTTATACTCTTGGCATGTAGGCTCTTTGTCAAATTATTTTAGTCGCAACGGTAAAAATGAAATCACATATTGTCCTTATATATATTTCTACTTTTCATTGCATTAATTTCTCATCCACCTACCAAATTCTCCTCATTTATGACCCGTTTTTATCATTTCTGTGTGGTATATTTTCACGCCAAAGCTATAACCTTCTAGCACTAATTTTTACCCTCTGTCACAAACTTCTCTTCAGCGCGTGCTGTAGCACCCGAGTGCCTCGTCACTACACCATCTCCTGGTAATTACCATGGTCACCGCTTACCTCATGTTATACTTTCCCTTATCCATATTCATCCTTTCTTATCTTGAGAAGTAATCTTTTATCAGTTACACTTAACAATCTTCTTTCTCAACACCCACAACATGACATCTTCACATCATATACTTGAGAGTCACCAACAATCCACACCACATGAAAAGGATGTGTAGTCCTCTGTGCATAAATATGCTTCATATTGTAGGTAGTTTCATGTGTGCAAGCGCGCTTATTACACAAACAAGAGCTAAAATTGAAAAAGCATAGCGATGATGAAAGAAATACATTAAGGAAATACATAAAGGGAAACCTAATGTATCTAGCAATATTGCCTTATTACAAACACCAAGAAGACTTATTTATAGTAGGGCTTCAACCTACTCCCGTTAAAGTAACCGGGAAACCTTGTGCCATCAATAGTGTCTAATTGGAAAGCACCAGACTCAAGTATACAGGTGATAACATATGGCCCCAACCATTGCACCTTGAGCTTTATTGGATGGCACAGAAACTTGGAGTCATATAAAAGTACCATTTATCACACCGTAAGTTTCTTATCCCTGATGTGTCCATCATACCATGCATTTTGGCATGATTTCTCTTGTTTCTAACTCCAGCGTGTGATGTCTCGACGCTCATTTAGTTGAACCATCTTCACAATCTATTCTTCTAAGGCTTGCTCATTAGCTAGACCTACAGTGCATGTAATGCACAAGGAAGGTAACATCAATTCTATAGGAAGAACAACCTCCGTAGCAAACACCAATTGAAAAGGTGTGGATTTGTTCAATATTTTGTATGTTGTTCTATAATCCCAAAGAACAGTAAATAATTTATCATCCCAATCCTTCCTTCCAACATCACAAATCTTGGTCAATGTGTGGCTCAAAATCTTATTAAAAGCCTCGGTAGTCCCATTTTCCCGAGCATGATAGGGTGTAGTTTTATGGTGGGAAACCATAAACTCATCTAAAAGAATTCATATTGTCTCATTTAAAAAATGTGTGCCTCTATCACTTGTTAAACTTAAAGGATAGTCATACCTTGTAAGAACATTATCCCATAAGAACCGTGTTGTTGTAGCCACTGTACAGTCCTTTGTAGGTGATGCTTATGCCCATCGGGTAAGATAATCTGTACAAGTGATGATATAACATGATCCAATCCTGTGTGTGGCTAGTGAAATAGGCCTGACAAAGTCAATTACCCATTTCTCAAAGGGTTCTACACTTGTTATTGGTCGTAGGGCCATCTCATCCCTTTTTCCTAGTTGACCGAGACGTTGACAATGGTCACATGTCTTACAATACTCTTTACAATCCTTGTACAATGTTTCCCACCACAACCCAACAAGTAGGATCTTGCGCACTGTTACATCACCTACATAATGGCCACCTACAATACCACCATCTACTTTTTCCATTATGTCCTTTCATTCATGCTCCAAGACACAACAGCATAACGCCTCATCTCTACCTAGCTTGTACAAATCACCTAATTAACATGAATGGTGCCACATGAAAGGCAATTTAATTCTTCTCTAAATATTTCATGCCTTCAGGCACCATACCAGTTCTCAGAAAGAGTAATGTCCTCTAATTCTGATGACACACATTGTAACCTATACATTTGTGCATTAAGCATGGTCTCTTCTATTGTTTGTGCCTCTTCCCCTAATTGAATTCTAGATAGGTGATCCTATCCAGAATTACTTTTCCCTAGTTTTACCATAACCGTAAAGTCAAACTCTTGAAATAAGAGTACCCATCGACATATGCGCCCCTGTAAAATGGGCTTGTTCACCAAATATTTTAATGCCATGTGATCTGTATAAAACAAAAATGGTGTAGCCAAAAAATACTAATGAAATTTATGTAAGGCATAGATCATGGACAAAGTATCACGCTCTGTAGTGGTATAATTATGTTCTGCAAGGGTCAACTTCCTACTAGCAAAGCAAATGGGATGATCAACGATACCTTCTTCGGGTTGAGCTAAGACAACACCAATGGTTGTGCCAGAGGCGTCCACATGAACATGAAAAGGTTTATCCCATAAAGGAAAATGCAAGATAGGCATGGTAGTAAGTTTCTCCTTCAATATCTCAAATGCGTGCTGCTGTGATTCCCCCCAGTATAATGTACCTTTTCCCTGGATCAATTCTTCCAAGGGTGTGGCAAATTTTGCATACCCTTTGATAAAATTCCTGTAATACCCTTTATGGCCCAAAAATCCACACACCTTACGCTAACTGGTCGGCAATTTCAAGCCAATGATAACTACAAATTTAGCTAGATCAACCAACAACCCTTCCTTACAGATAATATGTCCTAAAAGTGTGCCAAAGGGAGTAGCAAAGATGCACTTCTTGATGTTCAATGAGATACTCAACTATCGACATCTTTCAAACATTAAGCACCGATTGTCACAATGATCCTTAATCAGTCCATAGACGGTCCAATAATCAAGATAAACCATTAAGAGGTTATGAATAAAATCCTTGAAGGATTGTACCACTATCCTTGAAAATACAACAGGTGCATTCTTCAATCCAAAGGGCATCACAGTATAGGAAAAGCTTCCCCATTCAGTAGTGAAGGTGGTCTTCTATTGATCTTCCAAGGTAATCTGAACCTAATGATACCCTGAAAACACATCTGTAAATGAATATATTTCATGCCCAGCCACTCCTAATATTTTCTCCATGAATGGCATAGGAAAGGGATTTGTAACACATGCTGCATTCAACTCCCTATAATCAACACAAATTCATACCCTACCATCCTTTTTAATTCTTATCACCATAGGACTGACCCATTATGATTCATCCAATGGTCAAATGATCCCAGATTTCAACATCTTATCAATCTCCTCCTTTACTTTCTCACGTAAATTGGGATTCATCTGATATGGTTGCTTCCTAACAGGGCACATACCTTCCTTGAGTTAATCTTCATTTCTCCAAGTGATATACGCACACCTTTAAGTCATGGTATCCTCTTGGGAATAAGTCCTCATAATCAATAAGTAACTCTATGATCTTTACTACCTCTGATTCTAACAAGTAATCCCCAAGTACCTCCTTAGGTTTAGCTTTTGTGCCTATATTGACCTTTGTTGTCTTCACAGGTTCATGATATGCACACGCATCTACATCCACACTGGATAAAACTTCACGTGTTCCATGTGAATGATTCACATCCAAGTTCTCAACTTCCTCCTCATCAATTATGTAAACCATATTCCCCTTATCTTTTTCTAGAGAAGCACACTCAAGTAATATGATATCATCTTCTTCATCTATAAAATGTGCCCCTATCTCTGTCTCACCAAATAATTCCTGAACAAGGTCTTTTTCTTTCCCACTATCTCCCATGGTTAAGTGCTTGATAAATCTTAAAGTTGTGTTCACTAGTGGTGTAGATGAAAAGAAGTCAAAATTTTGGATCATCCCAGTAGTCAAAGTTTTCCAACTACCATTGTCATGATGTAATTCAACATAGACATACCAAGCACATGCGTAACCTCGTAGAGTAGAATAAAACTGATGCACCCAAAGTGAGGGCTATAATGCTTCCTGTCCTACTTTCTAGAGTCTCTCAAAATGCTAGATATGATGTTGAGCAGGTTGATCACCATGATAAGGGCTTATGTTTGTAGGTGCATTACTTCTTGAAAACCTAGTTGATAAGGTGGTCCCAATCACTCCCCATTCTAAGAGATTATCCCTGTGGACTACCCACCAGTGCGTAGTTGTCCCGCCCAAAGTATATGATAGCATATCTCGTCATTTAAGTTGGTCAACCTAGTTTGTTTCCATGACCTGTAAAAATCCAGCCAAATCTTTAGATCCAGTATAGTGCGGTACTGTGCGACCTATACATCGAACAGAGTGAAAACCCATCTTGCAAGTAACCGCATGCTTAACTTCATGCCCCACCAGTTCATAACTACCATGAGCCCAATTATCACAAGTAATACTAGTAGTATCACTGATTAACTGTGAATATTCCCAATGAAGGATTCCTTCCTTAGACGGATCATTGACCTCTGGGTCCCGAATAGTGTGTATATAGATTTTGTTCAAGTCCTCTTTTCTTAAAGGTTCTACATATGGCACGGATTTCCCATCTTTCAATGGTATTATGACCCTTTCCTCCTTATTCTCGAAGGTGATATACCCCTTTTTAAACCTCAAATTAGCATTGTTTGCATAACACCAAGGGCACCCAAACAGAGCTGGGAAGCTATCATCTTCTGCAAGTGCTAGTACTCTGAAGTCTCCTGTGAACTTGGCCCCTTGTATAGTGATAGATGCATCCTTCAAAACTCCTATAGAGTAGCTTTCATTTTTTTTGCCATGAATAATACATTAGATGATGGATGCAATGGGGGTCTCCACATTTGTTCCCATGCATCTAATGTCAATACATTTACTTCCGCACCTATGTCAATCAAGATATTTCTCAACAACCATCTATCCACAACAACATTCAAAGTGATCTCCTTGTCGTAGTCAATGCTATTGGGGGGATATTTTCATGAAGTATTTGTCTCTTAGTTTTAGTTCTCATGCACGGAGTATTCCCTTTCAACCAATTTCCTAATAAAGGAATAATATTCTCCTAGCGCAACATTCTACATACCTCTTTGATGTCATCAATATCCGATGGGACCTTTTCTGTATCCTTGTGCTCCAATTTCTGAGACTGCTCTTTTAAATCTTGTATCTCACCTTGAATTCTCCTAAGGACCTCCATTGTGTCCTGATAGATTTATTTCTAATAAGATAGATCTATATATTTGGCATGCAAAACCTCCTCCCTAGTGATTGTCGGATTCTATTGCAACACCTCTCTTGCGCGCACCTCCTCGGCTCGTGTGGTCATCTTGACTATTACTGCCTCAGGTTTGGGTGTTAACTTTGGCATCCACTGATTCTCTATCATGCACTAGATTCTAACCATCCCCGCGCCCTTTTTTTATTACTTGTTCTTCTTACTGAGATGCTCATACAAGTTCGAGCACTCTTCATAACTATTCCCCTTTCCAAAAAATGAATAGGAAATATTCTGTAGGCATTCGTGCCTATAATGGTCAGGTGAACCACATGTATAACAAGTTCCTCAAGGGAATTCACTCCTTCCTCCACCTCAGCCTCATCCTCCATATCCTCCTCAATATCCTCATCCCCTTTCACGAGCCCCTTCAAACCTTCCATCATTCTTGTCATAGTGCATTTTATTATATTCCCTATCATGATGCTCATTCTTCCCTTTAGAATTATCAGCCACACTTGTGTGTCTAACCCCAATATCAATGAAATCATGGATATGGCCAATCAATCTACAATCCTCAGTATCATGGGTCATGGACCTATAAATCTTACAAAAGGAGGACACATTCTTCCTGATTGCGAGTTATAGTAAGGGGAAATGACTAGCACCATGATTCAAATGGCAAATCTCAAAATCTAATAACAACAAACGTACAGTTATATGAGCGCAAATATCCTTAGTGTGTACTTCCACTTCACAATCTGTACACCAAATTCTTGAGCGTGTTTCATGAGCAGAGTTTTCCAATAATTTATCTAACTATTTTGCCATAGCTATTATCTGAGCTTCCAAAAATGGACTAACCCCAGTGTCAATACACCAAACTGCTTTAGCACGTAAAGCGGCTTCCAATGCTTCGTGTGGATCAGTATAATTCTTATGCGATAGTGATCTTTGAAATGGGGTAATCAATCTCCTAAAAAACCATTGTGCATGCTGAATTGCATGAACATAATAAGAGAGTTTGGATAGAAGTGTTTTAAAACATGCATCATACTCACGTACACTTTCAGTAGTCCCCTGCTTTATATCCTTGAGTGCACTTATACTCTTCTGCTCAAACTCTAGGATGTGGAATTCTTTTAAGAAATCATCTTTCAATGTTGTATAGTCAATACAAGTTTGATTGGGATCAAACTTTCTATACCATCTGTGCACGTGCGCCTGCAATGTGGTAGCAAATTGACTTGCCTTGCGCTTAGAGGCCATAATATCTTTCGCACGCCACATTTTTTCACACATATGAACATGTTCAGTAGTATCCTCGATACCTCTGTATTCTAGGAGATGAAGGTACATCTCTATATAAATGTTCTGGGGTTGTTGCGGGCCTTAACCACCTGACCTAGAACCTCCTTAGTTTCCTCTTCCTCCATTACCACCCGAACCACCAAAACTAGAACTACCCATACCACTTGATCCTCCTCCAAATTTTGGAATAGAGCCCATGGATGCACTCCCCTATGCCCCAACAGTGGTACTATATTGGACCCCTACAGTCTGGGAAGTGGTCCTAGCTCCAGAGGTGATTTCCACACTCAGCACGCACATATTCTGTGCAGATGATGAGCTTGAAAATGTAACCCCAAAGAATAACAAAGCTGTCTATGCTGCCATTGATGTACTTTCTATCTGACATATTTCTGTGCTTTCACTTCCTAAATTAAAACTATTTTTACCTACTATACTAGATACTAGAAAACCAAGTGCAAGGGCTAGGTCAACAGGTTGGCTTAGATGCACGCCTACTGGCCTAGGTCATATCTAATGGTATGCTTCCATGTGAGGCCGAAGAGGGTTCTTTGTCAGGATTTCTGAGATGGGGGATTTCCTAATTCTCTTGCTCTTCTTCCTCCCCATGAGCCTCAAATCCTTCACGAACCATCTCTCTCCACAACACCATCTGTTCTACAATTTCTTGTCTCTTACATAATTCCCTCTCACACGCCTCATCATACTTTAACTGCATCTCTTCCCTTTGCCGTGTTATCGCTAGGTCTGCCATCTTTCGCCAATCCTGTTCCTGCCCCCACGTGTGGAGATTATTTTATCTTTCCATGGGTTTAGCTTCCAAGTTCAATGTTACCATTAGTATTTTTATTTCCAGTGGAATACCTTGCAAATACATCCCTCTAGGATACCATAGAAACTAGAACTCTACTACCTCTAGGAAAAAATAATTCAAAATTGAATACTCCAAAATATAGCTGTTTAGGACACCGCAAAACCAGGTATCTACCGTGTGAGTCCAGCTCAGGTCAGCATCAAATAGTGTTTGAAATTCTTTTTGTGTCTAAACATGTGTGTGATAACTCCAGTTCCTCTTAGATGCATATGCAGTCAACAATTCATACAATTATACTAGAAAGATAGCAAATAAGCTTTTGTATAAACTGTCATACAAATTATGCTCTACCTAAGTACGTGCACTAAATACGGATCTAGTGTCAAACCTCCATGCGTATTCTTCCTCCAGATCATGAATCCATTCTTCAATGCTCACCAAGGTTATCCGGTATGCCTTCATCGCGAACCATTATGAAATAACTAAAAAAGAGGTCCCGGCAACAAAACCAATGATGCAGCCTAGAATTTTTAGTTAACACCTAGTTGCACTGACACATCACTTAGCCTAGGCTGAGCATACACCCAAAGCACACAAAGGTGCTAGGTTCCTCTTTAAGGTTACAGTAGTATAATGGTGGTATGATAAAGCAGCAAACATATATTTTAGGAACTAATCCATCTATTCATCATTATATTCAACCTTATCTATAAGCACTTAAAGGTAAATCATCATGAAAATAATAACATGCATTAATAAAACACATTAAAAACTTTTTGTTCAGCCAATTTTCTTTATCTATTGATCATACCAACAATACAGAAGCTTTATACAATACCAGGCATGCACGCATAAATCTGTTACAATTATCCAGTCTCATGTACTCATGTTCTTCTCAATCTTCAAAGCATGTGTCTTTATCTATCTATCTCTATATATCTCTATCTTAAGTAATTATGTACATATGTATATATAAGGTGGTGAACTATCCCTTCACCACTTAACTCTACCAAAAAATAGGTCGCATGCTAATAACACCCTCACGCCTTTTTACAATTATAGCCATACATGCAAGTATGCTATCTATAGATCACTGATAGTTAACTAAAGTGATGGATCTATTCTTAACTTATGCCCATGCAAGAGTGAGTTAACATTTCCTTCAAAAATCTCCACGAAGAGTGGCACGCAAATCTCTGCATCACTTTGTGTGCTCTACACACCAATCTCTAAGAATAGACCTGATCTCCAAAATCAGCTAAGTCCCTGAGAGTCTTACTCTACACCTCCGCGCGTGACACCTTCCTATACCTTTTTGCTTTTTCTCCTGTGTTGTTCTTCCACGCAGACTCTGTGTGCAAGTTCAACTAAGTGTTTTCTCTGATCAATAGTTTGAGTTACGTTTCTGTATATAACACTACCTTATTTTAAAGATGATATATATATATATATATGATAGATCATATGCATATCATATATATATATATCTTGCACTTTCGGTTCCACCTTCATGGTCATGGAACCCTTCTCCTGAAGGGAAAGGAAATTGTTCTATTTTCTATACCATGGAATATGAGCTCATAGAGCCATCATGTAACTTTCCTTGGGAATCTATGTAATGAATGTTTGATGGTAATTTAACTCTGATAGTGATATTCCATGAGTTTTGATGATTCATGTTGATGAGTTGTTCAGTTTTATCTGAAGTTGGTTGTACATTTATAATGTTTGAATTTGAGTCATTAATAAATACTGGGGATTAAATTTATCTGTGGTAGAAAGCCTCTTGGCTTCTGGTTTGTAAAATTTGAGTGTTATTTCTCCTTCCTCTACTCGATTTTCTTGTTTTATATTCTTCCCAAAATGGTTTTGGGACTATAAGAGGAGGGATACCCTTAGGATTACAAAAGAAGTGCCTAAAAATGCAGTTTTTGAGGTGAACCAGTGAGAAAAGGATCACAACTTCAAATGTTTCTTTGAACTTGGGTTTAGAAGTAGCTAAGGGAAGAAAAGCTACCAAGGTGGGGTGGAAATAGCTAAAATTACAAAGCAAATGGATTAGTAAAATGATGGGCAACATGTCAGCAAGATTGGAAATTGAAGGACAATAGAATAATTGATGCTACTTGGTTGGGGAGATCGATGTTGAGTGGAAATGCAAGTGATTCCTATTGATAATGGGCCATACTTGTGAGCTAGATTCAAAAACCTTATATCCCTGAGGACCCATATTTGAAATACAGTTAAGGTTAACATCTTGATTATGCAACCTACTCCTCTTAAGGATATATTAGCTAGGATTGCCATTTAACTAAGATCTTATGATCACAATAGATCGTGGATGGGTGAAATGTTCTTTTATGGAATCATGTGGTATTCCAGTTCACCCAGAATCGACACTTTTTGTCTTAAGAAAATTGTATTTCATTTTCCTTAGTGAGTATGGTGTCTTCTTGACATTTAAAAATGTTTCCTTTTTATTTTGTTAGATTATGTCTTGATTATGATTTGTTATGTCCTAACCTCTTTCAGTAAAATGGGTTAGTAGATCATTTTATTGATAGGATAGAGTCCTTGTATTATTGCAGAATAATGGCACATTATCATTGAATATTTTTATAAGATATTTTATGGAATATTGAATTCCCAGTTGGGCTGGTTAGATTAATTACAATCATGTTTATCTTGACTCCTTTTCATTAATACTACATGATAAGATGTTCTTTTAGGTACTGTTATATACTTATTGTGTTTATCGGATCTTGATATGCCTGATAACCATACTGATCTGTGAAATTATGTTTCCCTTTTCCTAAGATTGGGATGTTAAATTAAGTATGTCTATAGAGGTAAGTTTTTCTTATGGAATTTATATCTAGAAATTAATTTGTTTGTTATCTTGAATGATGCTATGATTGCTTATCATCCTATAGATAAACATTGATTATATATACTTTTAATTAAATACCCATGAAGTCTTGGCATTAATGCTTAGACCTTAGCTAACTTTAGGGGATGTATGAAATCCTTTGTTGCTTATGTTGAGAAAGACTTGAGATATTGTTTTTCTATGTTACTTGCTATATTTATGACAACTTAAAGGTTGGGAGTATGATTTTAGGCATGCAAGTATGGATTGTATGATGAAAATCATGTTACACTTGTACTTAATTTGTTGAGTAATTTTGGTTCTTATGTTAATCTTAGAACTTAAGTGACTAAAATTTTGTTACAAAATAAGGTGTATTGAAATGTAACTCTGAAAAGGATTTCTTTCTTGGCTCATTTTATTTGTTGCTCTTGGCAGGTTTGGGAAAGAATGTTTTACCTTCTTAATTTTTGTAATATTAATTCATAAAGACAATGAGAGTTGTTTTTATGAAATAACTAATTAAATCCTGTCATTTTGATGAGTTGGTGTTTATCATGCTCAGTTCATGTGAACTGACTCATGCTAAAAATTCTATAGATAAACATAGAGAAGGAAGGGTGAAGTATTTAGTTTGGTATATTATTTTGATCGAGGAAAGTTTGAAGATATGACTCTTTTTAATGCTCTTAAATGAAATACTTCTCCTTGAATATGAGAAAGACCTATCCATTTAATGTAACTATTTTCAATCATTGAATGGAAGGATTTTGATCATTCTTGTAAACATGAATTGTACATATTTCTTGTAGGAATTAAGGGTGAGATTTCTTGTTACAATGTCTTGATTTAAAGGTGATTAATTATCAATGATGGATTTTAGATCTGTAATTAATACAGATATACTACTTGTATCTAATGTACTAACATATCAAGAATTGGTATAAATACAATTTAGTAGGCGCTACACACAACCTAGGTGTGGATGCTATGAATAGATAATGAACTTTGAATGGAATGTTGATTATGAATATTATGTTCTAATTAACAATGTGTTAAACCTACTATGAAATAAGATCACATTACCAATAGGTAACTATCTAATTGTATATAGTATTATATCAGCCAACTTGTACTCTTTGTGTTAAGTTCATCAAAGTTTATGATTAAAGATCCTTAACTAGCGTGATATTCCTAGTAATAAGATTTACTATCTTAATGGCCACTACTAAGAATGCAGCTGGATGATCTTGGAACCATAGTAAAGTTATGGTAAGAGAGAATATTTCTTGCCAAAACTGATTTATAACTTAAGTGATTCTAAATCAAATCAAAAAAATATAAGAATGTAGCTATGAATTATTATGGAAGCAACACTAAGTCCCGTGTGAGGAAAATACACATAAGAATCAATAGGAAGACCTTATGGTGATCTAACACAAATATATTTTAAGAATGGTTTCACTATTCAGAAGTTGCTGAATTGTGATGATTCATGTTATGGTATATTTTTTTCAAGATGATGAAATGTTTCAAAAAGGGGTTGTCCCTTGATGCATGACTATGAGCACATAAGCATGTTGGATACAATGGAAGTAAGATGGGAACATGTGTACTAAGTTAAAAGAACATAGTATTGGAACCTTAACCCTAGTCAACACTATTATTATATCTAAAGGATAAATAGTAAGTTATCATTTAAAAAGGGATTGAAGACCTTATGTAGGGAAAATGAGTAGGAAAGTAGTTCATTAAACATATCTTATCCGATACTCAGATATATCTTGCTTTATGTATAGTATATATTACTTCACCCTTTTGTGAATTAAATAAACCCATTTTCACTATAACTATAAATGAACACTTTTATTTAAGATACAATTAAGAAATTAACATGCTTATGATAATGGGCCCACGTGAAGGTCGACTGTTGCAGAGCTGGACCGATGGAGAAAATGAGTGTGATTACTGCAAGTAGGGAGGGAGTCATATACAAGTTTCAAGAGGATCTCCAGTGGTAGAAGGATGATGCGAAGGGTTCCAGCTGAGTATTGGTGGGCACTCAGGCTGGGGAGGGAATGTGAGATAGAGATGAATGGGAGAAGGTGGAATATGTTCTATGACCTAACCCTAGGGCTCCATAAACAAAAATATTTCCGGATGCTAAGGGGAAAGGAAGGAACGGTGAGTGGAACCGGGGGGGGTGGAGACTCAGGTAACCATGGCTCAAGGTATCATCAGATGGCTTATTCCTTCAAGGAGGTACTGGAAAATAGGGGTGGAAGTCCCTCGGGCATACATACAGCTAAAACCCAGGCATAATTGGTCAATCTAGTTGAGGACATCCATTTCCTCACTATAGAGAATACATAAACTGAAGAATATTTCAAAACTTTAACACAGGATGTGATGGTGGGTAGGTTTAATGGATTTTTTCCTTCCTTCACAGCTCTGTACCAGTGGGTATTTGAAAATTGGACCAATAAATATAAAATCTCTCTCTACTCCAAGGGTTTTTTCATTATCCATTTTAGGGAAATAGAAGATTACCAGTGGTGTTTGACAAAGGGACCCTAGTTCTGGGGTCATGTAGGTCTATTCATCACTCCATGCTTCCCATATTTTAATCCGAATACTTATTCAGTGAGCAAAACACCAGTTTGGGTCAAGCTTCCTAACCTTTCCTTACATCTGTGGTATGCCTTGGAAGATATTTGAAATGTCTTGGGAAAATTTATAAAAGAGGATATCGATAGAACACATTCAGGCCTATGTTTGTTCACCTGAATTTGCATTGAACTTGATTTAATAAAAGGATTACTTGATTGATTCAACCTTAAGTTTGGTAATTTTCAGCATACCCAGGTCTTAGATTATGAGAATAGCACATTCCGATGTAGACTTTGCAGAAATGTGGGGCATTTGCAAGCCTCATGTCCCTTCAATAAGAATCAAAAATATAAAAAAGAAAATGGATCAAAATATTCAAACGGATGGGGTTCTGTAAACCCATATTTGGTTTCTACATCAAAATATAAAGATAATTTGTATAATCCTACCTCCGATGGTAAAATGGTGACAGAGACAAATGATATAGAGATGGGATTTCAGGAAGAAAACTTGGTTGGAGGTGGCATAAAAAGGGGACATACTTCAGAAAATTTGGAATCGGATCAGGATTTTGTGCCAGGTAATTTGATGGCATTTGTGAACCTCAGTGACCTTGCGCTGGTTATCTCATTCGACCTGGGGAAATAGTAAGATGTAAAGAGGTGTAAAAATAAAAAAGGATGCATGAGAAACATTGATGATTATTTTCCATCCCAGGAGGGAAGTAATTTAAGGATTGCTCTATCTATTGTAAAGTCGGTATGCAACTATTTTGGCTTTTGTAGCCCTTTTTTTTTCTAGAGGATTTAGCCTCTTCTTTTAAATATGGAACGAGTCCTTCAACCCGATTTATATATAAAAAACATTCTTACGCTAATCTTTGGTTGGTATTGACAGTCTTTGGTACTTGTTAAAAAGTATGAATCATATCTAAATACTTAGCTTTATGTGAGTACATATCTCTAAGATATGAAATAAAGAAAACATGGGCTTAATATATTAAGTGGGGATAGATTTTAATCTGTAATACTAGTCTTAGGCCTGAATTGTAGTGTTCTCCATTTATGGTTAACTTGAGCATGAGACTTAGAATGGTGATTAAGTGTTATGGAGATTGAGGTACTAGAATCAACTTAAACCAGATCTTAGGTACAACCTACTCATGGAGAAGGTTTCGTAAAACATAACAATTCATTAATGATAATAATTACCTTCAAAATAATAAACACCATACAACAATGTAGGAATATGGGTGGGTGAACTCACTGCATATGCTACATGGTCATATCCCTATGAAAATGATTATCACCATTAGGATACTGTTGTATAGCAACTGTAATGAGTTGTCTCATGTTGGACCCTTGGAATATTGACTAAGTATGAAGGCACGTGGGTGTGCAGGACCCCATTTATAGAAGGGTGTGCAAGGTAAAAGCATGCAGGAGGAAGAGTTAAGGAGGCATATGGTTCATGCGGTGCACGAAAGGAGATTCAGGACTTAGCTGATTTAAGCAACAAAGGAAGAACACGTGAAAAACATGATCGGTTGCACGTAGAAAAGATCCCAGCCTGACAATAGGTGGCCTAGTAAAGAGAATGCCAGTGAAACCGACATTTGTTATTCCTATAGATCTATGATGCTTACATCATTGGGGGCACCTAATCTATCAATGGAGTATTCATCATGAGATGGAGTGGAGAGCTTAGGCCTGAGGAAACATGCTCACTGAAGGACCACATTCGACACTTGGCGATGGATTTGAGGGCGCAGCAAGGTGAGTTGGTAGCGTGAGAAGGTGATAAATACAAGTGCCTATAGTGGGAAAAGGGAGACAAAGATAAGGAGACCGGGATAACATACACACGGGAATATAGACATGAGAGGAGAAGATAGGAGGGATACACACAGAGAGAGATAACATGGGTGAAGCTCTGTAGGATTACTACGAGTGGAACTTTTATGCAAAAAGGGATGTGCTAAGCTTAGCCTTGTAATTTCTTTTTCCTTTTGGCATAATTATACAAGCCTAGTGATGTGCATGACTGTGTTCTACTCTCTATGGCTCCTTGTAATGAAACAATGAATACAATAAGGTTACCTATTGTAATTAGATATGAATATCATTGGGTTTTATGTATAATTCATTTATAGGAGTTCTCTTTCCTTTCATACTATGAATAAATGATTATATCCTTCCTTCAGTTACAATATATGTTATGGATTATATTAAAAAAATTGGTCTGAAGAAACTACAAGGATCTGGAGGCTGTTCTGAGCCCTATGATTATTTTATGTCTAAACTTCTTTCCTGAATACTCTTATATTAATTATAGATGAATGCTTCCCACTAGAACTCACATAAAAGAGAGACTCGGAACCCATGCGTGTGCCGTGGGTGAGCACTCAGCTTCTGTTGGGTGATAGGCCGAGATGCATGGGATTCCTTCATTTTATAGTGGGAATAAAATTGACTACATCTTGGTTTCGTTGCCGGGTCCTCTTTTCGAAGTTATAGTGGGAGATATGACATGCATCATGATATGTGTAAAGTGTAATGATAGATCGGTTAACATTGGAAAATGTTGAATCGTGGTTCAAGATCATGAAAGATGAATTTTCCTAGAGATTCAGCACTAGACCTGAGTTTGATACACATAGATGGGTAGAGGAGAATCTCTACCATGATCTATATGAGATTTTTTTCTACTGCTTCCCAGTAGAGTTATTTGGGTGGATTTCAACCTATGCATCTAGATCAAGTTGGCATTATGGATCGTGGATATGGACCAAAGAAGATTACCAAAGGTTGCAGGATGCAGATCTAATGTGGACCTATGTTGTAGATCACTGGTGGGGAGAAGTACAAGCTAGATACACTATGGAATATGCCATTTCCACATATTCTTGTCCAGAGGTTATTGAGTTTGAGTTTCTATGAGAACCTAGAGGATCGTTTCCTACATGCTATTCCTTTATCTATGAAGATATTTATGGTTACCATGAGTTTAGAGGCACTCCCAATGGCCAGCTAAACCATTCTGAGTGTTGGGTAAGGAAGCTCAGGTGGAGGAAGATGGTAGATGATATTACAGAAAGGGAAACGGAAGAAAGATAGTTCAAGTTTGGTGAAGCATGTGAAAGGGAGATTACTAGATGATGCGAAGATGCTAGTGTGATGGATTAATGGAGATAGAGGTTGTGGGAAGGAGTTGAGGTTCACGTGGAGGACGTGGAACCTGAGTAGTCTGTGCTACTCCATCTTGACAAGCGTGTAAGGGAGACCCCTTTATCTTCTAGTTAGAGCTTGTCACATGGAGAAAGGAGAGTCATTAGCACATATCTGAACCCACCTAGTGACCGATCCCTATCACTTCATTTTCCTGATCCAGGAAGAAGTATTGATCCAATTGAAACCGGTCGAAGAGATAGATCCATGCCTAGGAGGTATAATTTTTCAGTTTCTTCTTCTATGGCTACACATATTCTAGTATTTGGAGGAGTTTTTAGACAAGGAGTAAGTGTACAAGCTTTTGGTCTCACATTATGAAGTCACACGTGATAAAGTAGTGGTAGTGGGGTGCCATCATGGACTGTCAGCACATAGTTTAGTGGGACCATGGGGGGCACTTGGCATAGCTCCTACAAGCCCTTTTGGGCCCAGTGGTTTTGGTGGATTTGGTGGCTCTGGAGATATAGGACCTGGTGGATTAGGTGATGGAGGAAATACCAGAGGGAACCAAGGCTCTAGTTCAAGACAAGGACCCTAGCCACCACCTCAAGTATTCTTTGAGATGTCTCTGCATTTGCCATATTACAGGGGCATTGAGGATGTTGCAAAACATGTTCACAAGTGTGAACTGCTATGGCGTGTGAAAGGTATCACAACCCCAGAACGAAAGGCTAGTCAATTTGTAACTACGTTGCAAGGGCGCACATATAGCTGGTATAGAAAGTATGATCCTCATCAAACGGTGGTGGATTACACTGCCTTAAAGAATGCATTCCTGGAAGAGTTCCACATTCCTGAGTTTGAGCAAAAATTCATTGGTGCTTTAAAGGAGATACAACAAGAAATGATAGAGAGTGTGTGGGAGTATGATGCACGCTTTAAAACTCTCTTGTCCAAGTTGTTATATGATATACATCCTTCTTAGCACACACAATGGTTTGTTGGAGGATTGATCACCCATTTTAGAAGGGCCTTTTCTCATAAGACTTTTACAGATCTACGCGAAGCATTGGAGGCTGCCTTGCACGCTGAAGCTATTAGTAGTATTAATACTAGAGTTAGCCCATTCTTGGAGGCTCAAATTTCTGCTATGGCTAAGCGGTTGGAAAAGCTATCTGTGAACTTGGTCCATGAGACTCACAGTTGTTTGTGGTACATGGATTATGAGATAGAGGGGCACATTAAGGATAATTTCCCCTAGAGGATGGTACGTACTGTGAAATTAGATTGTGAAATCTGTCATGGGGACCATGATGCTAATAGATGTCCCTTGCTACAGCGTGTGATTAGGAAGAATGTATCCTGTTATTGAAAGATTTGTACCTCCACGACCCATGATACTAAATAATGTAGGCTCATTGATTAGATACATGAGGCCATTGATCATGGG